>JAJQKJ010000156.1:0-137262 GCA_029574335.1 Rana kukunoris
GGTCGCGGTAAGCCCAACACTCATCTAGGGACGACCGCAGTTAAAAAGGCAAACTGGGCCTCCCTATCACCGAGCCCAGTGGGAGCAACGCCACCAGAACCCACAAAGAATCAGAATAACTCGAATATTCGGCAAAAGGAATATTGCGCGATTTTCTTCTCCGCCCTTCTTTTGCATCAGAGCCAATTAGAATAACTCGAATATTCGGCAAAAGGAATATCGCGCAATATTCCTTTTGCCGAATATTCGAGTTATTCTGATTGGCTCTGATGCAAAAGAAGGGCCGAGTAGCTGATGCGATTCTTTTATGTTGCCGACAATTCGCAATGCGAATTTTCGGCAACATAAACGAGTCGCATCAGCTACTCGGCCCAGGGTCTCTCTCTAATCATACCAGCAATGCTTTTAGACGTCGATGGAGATCACTAGGATGTGATCTGTTTTAAAAATAAATTTGAAAAAATACAAATATTCGCCATAGCGAATATTCGCCGCAATATTCGAGTTATTCGCGAATACTCGAATATGCAATATTCGTAGCGAATATTCGCAATGCGAATATTCGTGAGCAACACTATTCATATACATATTTATTAAATGTTTTAAGATAATGCTTCTGGAGTGTTTTTAAAGGTTATAATTAAACAACATCTGTGTGCTGAGAGACTTTTTTAGTCACCGAATATGTTTAATGAATGTTACCTCTAATCAAGAAGAAAATAAATCTCTCATTTGTAATCGAAGTATGAATTCTTGACTAACTATATATTAGTGCTGACTTTCAGGCGCGTGTTCCTAGATATTGCTGAAATTATTTTTGATGGCATTATCTGCATTCCTAAATTAAAAAACTGTTTTCAAAAATACTCAGGCATACAGTATATTCCTGTCAATTGATGGGATACATATGTAGCAGTCATCTGTGGGTAATCTCTGAAACTCTACAGTAATTTGCATATTTCATAAGCATTAAGTTCTGCTTTCTGTACCCCCTGTTGCCCTTGGATACAGCCCCACCAATCTAGCGTAGTTGACAGAATAAAGCGAGCTTCGCTTCACTGAGCACAATCTGCAGATAGCACGCAGTCTCTGTTTGAGTTTAATACAATGTTATTATTAAAAAATAAAAATCTTACCAAGTAAAGCAATTACAAGGCAGCCATATATCAGAACATGACAGTAGTTGTGTTTTTTGTGGCTTTGCTTATACACGACAAATTCTTCAACAATGTGCATAGGTATAAACATACATTTTCTGTATGGTATAGCATTTTTCTGTGTAATTTATATATTTAAAGAAGTCAAAGGTTACATATGCAAAATATATTACTGTTAAACATACTACTACATGAATCACAGATATGAAATTCATTAAATTAATTATATTGTATAAAATATAGAATGAAAAATATTGGTATTTCCTTACTAAAGAAATAGAGACTGCTTACCTAACAAAGTGAATGTTCACTTTGAAAAGCCTATGTTAATAAAGTGAATGTTAATATGTAAGGTGAACTTGTATTCATTTTGACTATGCAATCATGTGGGGAATAAAAACAGTTCCACTTAGCAAACAAAATAATCACTTTGCTAGGTGAACAGACTCTATTTTTTTAGTAATTAAACCCCAGTATGTTGAAATTACATCTAAGGTCTGTATAAAGTCTAAACTAGTCTCCTCATTTAGGACCTCATAAAATAAACGTATTTTACCTAATTTTAGTCAGCCAAATCCTCTTTTTCATTTGTGTCTCAACCACATAGTACAGGGATCCTCAAACTACGGCCCTCCAGCTGTTGCGGAACTACAAGTCCCATGAGGCATTGTAAAACTCTGACATTCACAGACATGACTAGGGCATGATGGGAATTGTAGTTCCTGAACAGCTGGAGGGCCATAGTTTGAGGACCCATGACATAGTAGGTCCAATACGTAAAAAGGTGGGCAGGGATAAGCATGGCCAGCTGCTGATTGATAGGCTATAGTCTTTTTGAAGGCTTTTTAATTGACGACTACAGTTATACTTTAAATATCCATTAAAGCGGTTGTAAACCGCATATACATTTTTTTTCTTTAGAACCTGCAAGGCAAAAGCCATAATGAGCTAGTATGCACCGCATACTAGCTCATTATGAAATACTTACCTCTGAACGAGGAAAGTAGAACTTACCTGGTCCACGTCGAGCGAGATGTCATCTTGACTCGGCGTGTCTTCTGGGTATCGCTGCTCCAGTGCTGTGATTGGCTGGAGCGGCGATAACGTCACCGTACAGGTTTAGGAGATATTCTTTATACCTACAGGTAAGCCTTATTATAGGCTTACCTGTAGGTAAAAGTGAAAAAGTGGAGTTTACAACCAATTTAAAGATGCTAGAAAGTATTATACTATACATACTAGTAAATCTACTATACAGATATATTTTGATGCATTTTTGATGGGAACAAAAATCACCATTTCAGTTTAAGTCTTTGCTACTTAAAAAGCTTGGCTGTGGTAGTGTTGGTTAGACATGTTCCGAAAAATACATTTATTTAGTTACTCCCGAAATTCGTTTTTATGTATTTAGTTTCATAAAAAAAATGCATTTATCAAAAAATCTGAATTAAGGTCAAATCGGTCATTGAAGGCTTATGGTGTCTGTCGAATGTTCTAAGAAGATTTGACGGAGAAGCTAAACTGTACGACGCCGCAATCATTCATTTCCTGTCAAATGTTCTGCCTACAAGCTATAGAAGAAATCTAATGTTGTAATGTTGTATGACACTAGAGATGGGCTATCTGTTCGAGTCGAACATGAGTTAGACTCGAACATTGCCTGTTTGCTAAATGGAGACCAATTTGGGGTGTTTGCGGCAAATTCGAAAAGCCGTGGAACACGCTTTAAAAGTCTATGGGAGTGCTTATTTTAAAGGTTAATATGCAAGTTATTGTCATAAAAAGTGTTTGGGGACCTGGGTCCTGCCCCTAGGGACATGTATCAATGCAAAAAAAAAGTTTTAAAAACTGAAGTTTTTCAGGTGCAATGATTTTAATAATGCTTAAAGTGAAAAAATAAAAGTGAAATATTTGTTTAAATTTCGTACCTAGGGGGGTGTCTATAGCATGTCTTTAAATTAGCGCATGTTTCCCGTTTTTTTTTAACAGTCTCTGCAAAAAATGAAATTTCTAAAGGAAAAAAGTCATTTAAAACTACTCGCGGCTATAATGAATGTCTCTATAAAAGTAATGGAAAAAAACAGCATGGGTTCCCCCTTAGTCCATGCCTGCTATAAATAGGCTGCTGTTGGAAGAGGCTCTGTTAGACAGCCGCCAGACGAGATCCCTATTGAGCGTATTTGAGGAAGACGCCGGAACACTAACCGACTATACAAATCAGCTGCTTCAAACAATGCAACGAGTCTATGGGGCACAGTTCCACTGCTGAGTTCCTGGAATTTGTGTCTGCTGAGACATCCCTCTTTTTGGTCCATTGACCATACAAGTTTGATGGACCTAGTGAGTGTATGCTTATCTGGGTTCAATCTTTTTGGTAAGCCTTATGACATACAGTGGTGGATATTCGATCAATTTTCTCCTATCAATTTTCTTTACTAGTCACAAATAGACTGTGTTCATTCACTCACTATTTGGAACCTTGTCACTTGATTTTGATTACACTAAAAAGTAAACTGTAGAGTCTTTGATCTTTGAAAAATGGATATAAATTATTGAAAAAACAAGAATTTCATAAAAGGAATCTGTCTGAAAAATACAGGTTCAGCACTATGGATTAAGACCTCACAATTGGTTCTAAAAAGCACCTACTGTTTTAAAAATAGAATGTCAGTAAGGATAGGGGTGGCCTTGCAGTTCCACACCCCAAAAATTATTTTTGGCTGCTCAGATCCAACATTTAGCGGGATGGGGACGGGAAAAAAACGAGGACTCTATTTGTAATATGGTAACAAGTTGCGATCCTGCATAGTGGCAGCATCACCCTGGAAATGGACCTCCCTTAGTATACCACGCGCTCAGCCCCATCAGGTATTTTACTCCAAAAGGGTAATGGGAGATGAGGTCAGGAAAGCTTTGGGAGTATGGGGGGCCGTTTGCCTTACCCCGATTATGGAATAACCCAAGGTACCCGGAAATACAAGATCTAAAGGGATTTAATATGGTGGAAAAAGAAAGGGATACAATATTTCAAGCAGCTGTATGAAGGAGAGGTATTGAAGACATATGAGCAGTTGTGTCAAGAATTCCAGTTAGAATCAAAGGGATTCTACCAATACCTCCAACTCGGCACGCGTTACAGGCACAACACACAAAACACAATCTCTAATAATATCGGGAAGTTCCCCTAATTAAGACAGTACTCGGAGTAGAGGATCGGAAAGGGCTAATATCTAAAATATATAGGGAAATAAGGGCCGTAGAATGTATCCCAGTAGTATCGATATCAGCATCCCACAGACTATCGCAGCTGTTTATACTGCACCGGGCATATAGAACGCCAGAGCAGATATATAGATGGGGAGGAAGAGATTCCCCGCTATGCCCGAAGTGCAAAATACATCAGGGTGACTTTATTCATCTGATCTGGAGATGTCCAAAACTGCAACGGTATTGGGAGGAGATCTCTCAGCACATAAGTAGACTTGCACGGATATCCATCCCATTGAATCCTTTGATTTACTGTATATACGGGGGCCATAGAGATGGAAACACTCCCAACTGGAATGTACATATGTTAACTAGGATATTATACCTAGCAAGAAAAACTCATAGCACGATACTGGATGGCACAGAGGTCCCAACGGGGAAGGCAGTGGGTTTTACTAGTGAACTCCTACTCCATAGAGAAAGATTAACATATAGCCGGAGGGGGGACACCGGGAAATTCAATCAAATATGGCAAACTGGCTATGCGATGATAGACTCTGCCTCCACAGTCGATAAGGGAAGGACTTAGGAGATAAATATTAGGATTGAAGAAGGGTAGGGTAAGGAAATGAGAAAATAAATGAGGTAAAATCAAATACTTATGAGTATGATTAGGTGGTGCGGGAAGGGTAGGGACGGGAGGGGGTGGGTGGTATATGAAAATACACACAAAATAAAAGCACAATAATATATAAAAGAGGTATAGATAAGAGTGCAAGTTTGGAAATAAGAGTTTAACACATATTTTTACTTTTTACTTATTTAATATGTATTGCATTTTTGTACTTGAATATGTGCACAATATGTAAGATAATATCATGCGTTGAATAATAAAAATTATTTATAAAAAAAAAAAAAATAGAATGTCAATTGTAAATGTCACTTTGGACTTAAAAATACCTCTTGACCCTCCCTGCTATGTACTTTATATTCAATAGTCCATACTTCTTTACCACCACACCACTGCAAAAATTTAGCCTGCTCAAGCTCCAGTGTCGAACTGTGTCATATGTGCACAGGCCCATAGCAATGGTCACATGTTCCCTATACATAGATGCCCTACTACTGTAAGTTAGAACAATGGAGCAATGTTTCCTACAAAAGCATGAATTATGGCAAGGAGAGGTGTGGATATAGGAGTATGCAAGGCTTGGGAGTGGGGTGATCAGTAGATACTGTCAATTTGCCCTGAATTGAGAAAACATTTGCAAACAGTACTTCACATTAAAATGCACCATCTCTTGTTAGTAAAGTCAGTAAGGCTACTTTCACACTGAGACACTTTTAAAATAGCTGCACTTTCCCGCTGATGCCCACCTGCCCCAGTATGAAAGTGCCCTAAGATTTTTTTACTTGGGCCCCTTTCACACTGGGGCAGTGGGGGGCGTCGGCGGTAAAGCACTGCTATTTTTAGCAGCGCTTTACCGTCAATTTTGCGATGCTATTCGGCCGCTAGCAGGGAGGTCACTTTTACTCCTGCTAGTGGCCGAGAAAGGGTTAAAATCACTGCAAAGTGCCTCTACAGAGGCGATTTGCTGGCGGTATAGCCACGGTGCCCATTGATTTCAATGGGCCGGAACGGTGGAGGAGCGGTATACACACCACTCCTTCACTGCTCCGAAGATGCTGCTAGCAGGACTTTTTTTACCGTCCTGCTAGTGCACCACTCCAGTGTGAAAGCCCTCAGGGCTTTCACACTGGAGAGACAGCAGCGGCTGTTTCAGGGCGCTTTGCAGGCGCTATTTTTAGCATTATAGCGCCTGCAAAGTGCCGCCGTGTGAAATGGGTCTAAGGGCAAATAGGCTGTTCCCTTTGCAAGAGAATCTTACCCAGAGTTTTGTGCCATGAAATTTCACTTTGCAAGAATACCCAATCATGTGCAAGAAAAAAAAAATCTGCATTTTTTCTTGCACATGATTAGATGAAGGAAGTCAGCAGAGTTTCACCTCATTCACTAAGCTCTGGGGGAAATTTCCTTGAACAGTCTATTTGCCTCGAGTAAATCAATATCAGCGAATATGCAATAAAGGTCAGGGTATCCAGGTCCCAGGCTGGAAACTGTGGCCCAGATTCACAGAGCGATTACGCGTGCGCAACTGCTGTTGCGCATGCGTAAGTCTAAATGTGCGCGTGCGTATAGTTGCACGCGATTCACAAAACAATATACGCCAGAAATCTACGTTTTTTGGTCCGGCGTAATTGAGTTAGACATTCGCTTCCCTTCGCGCAAAACTGCGCTAGACACACCATTGATTTGCTAGTCAAATATGCTAATGAGGGAGTTACGGGGATTCACAAAAAAACGCAGTTGCTGCGCAGGCTACGCGATGTGCGCAACAGCAAAATGTCCTGTCTAAAGTTAGAGGACCTAAAAGCTGGTCTAAATTTTGAAAAAAAGTCTAATTGTCAGATAAAGCAACACTGTTAGTGAGGAGTTCAGCAGTCACACGTGTTGCCCAACAATCTGTATGCCAACATGCCAGGGCATCGTCGCGCATAGCTATACTACTGACTTTAGATGAACAAAGAAGGATGAGGGCACGGAGGATGGCACTAAGGAGGGCACGGGAGATGTTTTTTTTTTTTTTTTTTTTTGCTTATATAAAATTTACAATTTAATCTAATCTAATACAATATTCTTATCTGATACAAGCCCCTCACTCTTCACTTGATATATCACACACGCATAGACATCTTTGCATGAGAGATTCTGAGGTGTCTCGCATCTTCAGATTCACCCCTCATGCCATCATGGAATTACCACAACCTTGCAGGAGGACATCAGCAGCCCAACACATGGCACCACCCATGACACCCATGACAGCTACATATACAATCAGAGCCCCATCCCCACAGATTTCAAACAGAACATGTATGGGGACAGCTGGCTGGTTGGTGAGTGACATGGGAGTCAGGCATGACTAGCCCCTCCCGTGATGCACACCTCACAAGTGGCACATGCATGACTAACATCCTCCTGTCTTTTCCCTTCAAGGTGACTCTGCATATGCACTGGTACCCCATCTCATGACCCCATCTCATGCCAGCTCACATTATGCATCTTTGCACGTTAAACACACACATTAATCATGGCACAATGAGAATGCATGCATGCACACCACTGTGGTCCCTAGCACACACACCCCACATCCTCATCAAATTGGATTGGCACCAGTCCACCATGCAAGACTGGTGAGCAGTAACGCCACGTCAAGGCTCCAATTATGTCACTGTACATTCATACATTATTCACACGGACCTGGGAATCACTTCTCCCTGGTCCTGGGGAACCCTTCTCCACCCAAATTGAGGATGACACCCCTTTTCCAGCAGGAATGTCACCCCCACATTCAAACATCATTCACAACCCAAAATATGCCAAAAATGTCAGCAAAAAAATAAAAAAATGCATAGAAAAAAAAAAATGCAGAGAACAAAAATAAAAATGCTTTCAAACCAAAAAAAGGGGGAAAAAAAATTAATGCCCTCTGCCTGAGCCACGCCTGGGCGCCCCCGGCCACGGCCGGACCCTCAGGGGAGACGTATGGGGGAGGGGAAAAGCCGGGGAAGGAGGAGCAGCCCCTGAGATCTGCCCACCTGGCGGCCTGCCCTCCAAGGCCACGGCTATTCTGTCCAGGGCAGCACCAAGTGTTGCCGTGTTGCCCTGGATAGCCTGGGTAAGGGCCCTCACATCCTGCCCAACGCCTGCTGCTGTAGTTTGCAGGTCATTTAGGCAGGTTGTGGAGGCCCGGGAGTGGGAGTCCAGGTTACCCAGCCTATCGTTGATGGAGGACAGGCTCTGATCCACCCGCCCCATAGTCTGGCAGAGCTGTCTCAGAAGGCGGGTCTGGGTGGCCAGGTTCCTTCTCAGACAGGCGGGCAGGAGATTGGGCGCCCCCTGGTGCTCTGGGATGACCTCCTGGCTCCAGCTGATGGTTGTGGCCGGGGAGAAGGGGAGGGCCCTTGTGAGGGGAGCCATGTTGGGGGGAGGTGGGGGGGGGGCTCACCCTTAGGGAGGGCAGGCTTCTTGCAGCCAGAGGGGAAGAGTCCGCAGAAACCAAACGGCCAGTGCCTTGCCATGGACTCCTCCTCCTCATGATTCTCCTCCTCCTCATGATCGTCCTCTGCATGATCCTCCTCCTCCTCTTGTTCCTCCTCCGCGGACTCTGGCCTTGTTGGGGGGGCCTCATTAGGCTGCTGTCCTGGGGTTGGAGCGGTCAGGCCAGATGGCCCTGCACCCTCCTGCACATCTGTGGATGACACAAACCATTCACAGGTTGGAGGATCCACACACTTGCCACATATTCCCTTTCACCCCCTCCCCCACACATGCTACACACCTGAGAGAAATAAAAACCTTACCTGGCACCGCAGGGACCGGACGGTTGTGTCAAAGCCTGGCAGGCCCTCCACTTCATGCCGGTGAAAGGTCAGGGCCACCACACGCTCCGTCGCTGTAAATCTAACCGGCATGGTGGGCCCCCTCCTGTGCCCCTGGCATGGGCATTTATTGCGGCCAGTTTTTTTTTCACCTCACGCCGGAGGTCATTTATTTTCTTTTCAATCCCAGACCGGGTCCGTGTCTCCCCTCCCCCGATGAATTGACCTGCTCCGTGATCATATCCAATATCTCCCTCCTCCTGGCCGGTGTGGTGGTGGCACTCTGCGGGCCGTGGAGTAACGCCCATAGTCGGGTAATGGCCGGGCAAGAATTCTTTTTTCCCCCACTGTAAAATTAAGCTTTCTTTTTCTCTCAGTCATACTTCCAAACAAACTCACTAGCAGTCACCAAAATCTGTCACAAATACAAGACAACCAATCAGACAAGAACACACACAAGAGAAAAAGAACACCCAAAAATCACACTAGCACTCAGCAAGAACAGACACAAAAAAATCAGATGAAAAATAAAGCAAGAAAACAAACGCTCAGAAATCTATCAATCAAAAACAAACAGTCTCAAACACTTATTCAAAACACACTTTCACAAAACTACCAACAAGCACTATATCACACAGAACACTTAATCTGACAACTACAAAACACACTTAACGAAAATAACAGAGCAAAAGCACTTGATTCAATGGGAAGGGACACAAAGGGATGTACTTTTGCAATGGAAGTGCGTTTGTGGGTGTCTATTTATGCTGTCTACGTAGTTCACAACGTTGCCCTAGTCCATTTCCAATTTCACTGATTGCGCCGCTCCCGAGTTGTGAGCATGCGCACAACGGAGCTGACATGGTTTCCTTCACGCGCGCATGCGCGAGACGGGCGGCCTTCATTTGCATGGGGTCACGGCTCATTTCAATTAACACGCCCACGTCCCTCCCAATTGTATTACTCCTCTTACGCCTCCGGAAAAAACCTTACGCTTGCGCAATCTCTTGCGCAAAAGCTACGTGAATCGCGGGATTACGCGGCTAGATTGCGCAAGTCTAACGGAAAAGTGGTGCGCTACGCCGGACCGATAATGCGCCGATCTACGTGAATCTGGGCCTGTGTCTCCTTTGCCTGGCAGTTTTGTTATTCTATTTCCCTCACTCAAACCAGGATTTAAAGATCAGACTGAATCAAGTATTTTTCTTTCTGCTTTATATTGGAGGATAAGTACCTTGGAATTAGTCCTTGACCAATAAAGAACAGTACATGGCAGGAATTCAAAGTCAGCTTTGAAAAAAAAAAAAAAAAACACATTAATAGAATATGTACTTGCTTTGTTTGATCAATGTTCTCCTCGGTGCACACTGCATGCTTGCTTAGTGAAATGAGCAAAAATACATTACTGTCAACATCATCATAGCTAATCACCAAGGAAATGACTTTATGAATTCTTCTAATTCACTTTTCTCTCCATACCCCAAGTGACAGGATTAGTGATCACATAAGCTTAGTTCTGACAATGATTCCTCCCTCAAAAGATTAAACACATTTGTTTTGCAATAAATGTACATGACTTCAGAATTTGGATGCAAAAAATATCATCAGAATGGTCAGCTGGAATCCATATTGCCTGAAAGGCTAAAGGCACATATGGGGCACACCTTTCACTAAACTATTTCACTGTCAGTCATTTTTGAAACTGCTAGTCTATTTAGGAAAATGTAGAACTGAATCAGACATTTTGAGCTTTCAGCATAATTTAGGTAAAAATATAATGTTGCATACAGCCAGAAATATTTGGCTGCAACATCTGGCAAAAGTGCCCAGATCACAATACTGGCTGAACATAATTACAAATGTTTTGGAAAATTAAATAATTCCCATGTATTTTCAACTGTATTTAGATGTTTGTCTTTAATTTAACAACCAAATCTGCCAATACCATAATCCTAATATCCAGGGCTGATGCTGATCAAGGTACCTGAGCATACTCCTGAGGAGAATATAAAGCAAAGCTTCACATTTATCTTCTGGAGCCCTGCTGATTTCAGCGTCAAGCCTCGTACACACGACCGGTTTTCCCATCAGGAAAACAGCCGGGAATCCCGACGGGAAAATATAGAACCCTGCTCTCTATTTTCTCGTCGGGTTTCCTGGCAGAGTGCTTCCTGCTGAGAAAACTGTTGTCTGTATGCGGTGAAAAACAGTGCATGCAGTAGCGTATAAGGTTAATGTGGGGTGTAGCAAGATGGCGGCGACAGCATCGAATTTGACGAGACAACGGCTTATTGTAGACGAGACACCGGCTTATTGCTTATCAGAAGAACAGTGGTTATTTTGAGTGGCCGTCTGTATACACGGCTTTGCAAGGCAAGCTTGTCAGAAATCCTGTCAGGAAAACCAACGTTTTTTTTTTTTTGTGACAGGATTCCTGGCCGTGTGTACAGGGCTTCAGGGGAATAAGTTGCAAGCGTCTGAGGCCGGATTCACACCTATGCAAATTGGTTGCGGCTTAAACCGCATCTAATACGCAGAACATTTCTAAATACATTGTTTTCAATGAGGCTGATTCACATATGTGCGATGCATTCGCACTGCGCATTGCAGAAAAAACGTGTGCGGATTTTATGCCTTGCGGTGCGGCTCAGGTGCGAATTCAGTCCCATTATCTTCTATGGGTACGCAGCTGATTTGCAGATGTGTTCAGTTCTCTTCAGAAATTTCTCTCATTCAGCTCAATACACTTCTCCCCCACTCTCCTCTCATCCGGAACTTCTCCAGGTCTCCAAATTCGCAGCTAAAACATTGCTAATCTGCTGAATACTTCCCTTATCTATCTGCAGAGATAAAAGAGCTGAAATTCGCACTGCACTAGTGTGATTCCGGCCTGAATGATTTTGAGGTAGTTCAAATTTGAAAACAAGCTTTCTGAATGTCGAAAACAGATTAAATACAAACAAGGGGCTAAAGAAATTGCCGAATGCTTAATTCTATAGCGTACGGTCAGTCTACAATGTGTACTGTGGTAACAGGGTCTCTTTAACCAGTGAACCACTTAATAAGCAGTTTGTCTATATGATTGCTAACTGAATGACTTTTCTTTTCTTGCTTGGAAATATTTAAGCAATGGTTTCCAGCTTGTCTACCCACTTTGTACATTGTCTACTTTTGCATCAAAGTCAATTTCCGCTAAGAGCTATAAAACCTAAAATGTAAGTCCTTTCAAATCAAGTGCATTAACGCAAAATGAAAAATATGTACATTTTAACATTTTATGTAGTATTAATCTTATGCTTCTCTTTTAACATGCAAAATATTTTTAAAAGTGTCTGTTTAAAAAGGAAATACAATGTATTGTTTTGGAGTGATATATATAATATATTGTTTGCTTGCTTTTATTTGGGGAATGGAATAATAAATCCATCTCTTATGAAGCGGATATTTAGTTATTGGTGTTTCTTTATTAAATAATTTGATATCTTTATTCAACAGAACATAAAGCATAACTAGAATTTTGTTTAATGGGGCATCTAGATAATCTGTCACTCCTTCTCATATTCAGTTACCTATGTGTCATTTTATAAATAAAATAGGAAAAATGTTTTAAACTTTCTATTTTACAAGGCATTGTGTTTCTCTTGTTTCAAATTAAATAGACAGTTGATAAAAGTATTCAATCTTCTGATATAGCAGGGAGCAATAATAAATATTGGTGGCTTACAGAACCTCTACAAAACATAGTATGAAAAATTAGATTGAACAATAACTATAATAGAGTTGCTGTATTAACCACTTGCTGACAACCTAACATACATGTACTATGGCAGGTCTGCTCTATCATGCAATAGCCAATGGGTAGCACACACGCGCGCCACCGAAGACACGATTGCACATTGATTGGAGCCAATCAGTGGGTCCAGCAGACCCTATGTCCGCCGGCCACCGGTGATTGTTCCTGAAAGGGGCAGAACAAGGCAGATCGCCATTCTGTCAGGGGAGAAGACAGAGATCTTGTGTTTCTAATAAGCAGGAACACGGATCTCTGTCTTCACCCAGTCAGAGCAACCCCCACACAGTTAGCAAGCACCCCCTAGGGACACATTTAACCCTTTTATCGCCCCTGATGTTACCACCTTCCCTGCCAGTGTCAATAGTACAGAAACAGTGCATATTTATAGCACTGATCACTGTAATAATGTCACTGGTCCCCAAAAAAGTGTCAAAAGTATCAGTTAGGTGTCTGATTTGTCTGCCGCAATGTCACAGTCCCAATGAAAATCGCTGATTGCCTCGATTACTAGAAAATAAAATAAATACATAAAAAAGCCATGATAATATCCCATTGTTTGTAGGTGCGTTAACTTTTGCGCAAACCGATCAATATACACTTTTTTTTTTTTTATCAAAAATATGTAGCAGAATACATACTGGCCTAAATTTTTGAAGAAATTTGATTTTTACATTTTTTTATTGAATGTGTTTTATAGCAAAAAAGGTAAAAAATATTGGCCCAGATTCACAGAGAGTGGGCGCACATTACGCCGCCGTAGCACAAAAGCCGTACGCTACGCCGACGCAGTGCGGAGAGGCAAGCACTTCATTCAGCAAGCTATTGCTCCCAATGCTGCATCGGCGTGGTGTAGGTTTCGAAGGCGCAGGTCGGTGTAGGTGGAAGTAGGAGTGACCCCATGCAAATGATGGTCCGAGCATGGTGCAGTGTTTTACGCCTGGCGTATCATGAAGTGCGCATGCGCCGTGACGTTGCCGTGACGTGGACGCATGAAACAGCACCCTTATGCGCATGCTCACAACCACGCAGGCACAAATGCCTAAGCTACGCCGGATCACCACATACGCCGTGAATGTAACGTATGCCCAATACGCCGGCCTGTGTTCTCTGGTGCAGACCTTTGCATGTCTGTTGCCAGGTTGCACCTCATCTATGGGGAATAACTTTACGCCCGTGAATCGTGAATTGCCGTATTTCCCTCATTTGCATATTTAAATGCCTAATCAATGGGAGCAGCAACATGTGTCCAGACGAAAACTGCGCCCACACTAGGCCGGCATATGTAAGCTACGTTGGCATAGGCTGGCCAGTTTTTAGGCGTATGTTGGTTTGTTGGTCTGGCGCACATTTGCGCTTACCAGCGCAAATTTGCACTTACGTCGGCGTAAGTGCTTTGTGACACTGGCCCATTGTTTTTATTTAATAAATTGTCGCTCTTCACTTTACAGATCCTTTTTGGAATACAGACGAATATTCATGGTTCATTTCTGGAAATAATGTCACAATGCACTTTTAAAAATAACCAATTTCAAAATAAACCATTTCTCTTTTTATCCATAAAGTGTGCTTATATTTCAGAGCAATATATTTTTTAATACTATAGGCTTACATTTCTGTCTGAATAAAACCTATAGTTTCCATCTCAGCCTAAACTGGTTTTCCATGGAAATTGTGGCCACTGTCTCCTGTGGTCTGCTTAATCTTTTACTCCATTGAGTTCAAATAACACACTTGCCCCTAGATATTTTTGATATTTTTGTTTACTACATGCCAAGATGACATTGATCACGCACAAGACTGATGGAGGAGAAAAATCCTATTAAAATTGTGCTTCATAAAAAGAAACATGCTGTCTTTTCCCTAAGGCTGTGAACTGAACCTCATAAACTTTCAATTTCATGAAGCAGGAAGGGGCCAAGGCCAAGCAACCATCACAAGATAAATTTTCTCTAATACTGTAGATTGATTCATGTGGAATGTCAAGTATTTCCTATTAGTAGTAGAAAAGGCCAAAGGTGTTGCTTGTCACTTGTGCATAATTGATCCTCATTTACTTGGCACGTTTGCTTGGTATACAGATACTGTTTGAAGGTCTGCTCCACATTAAACCATATATTTGCTGGCTGCCTTGTATATCCATCTTTTATTGTTTTGTAGGGTGGCTGCCAATAAAAGAAAAGGTTTATTGAGTAACACTTCAGAATCATAGTGTAATGCTGCATAAATGGAGATAATAGCTAAGGATAAAAGAAATACAGAAAGTCAGTATTGTTTCAGCTAAAAAGTTGTCTTTCTGGTAAAAAAAAAAAAAACATCAAATGTATTTATTTCATTTGGTTATTTTGTACCAACAATTTTTACAAAGTTTTTCAGAATATGAAGAATCATTGTAAATGTGGTGTAGTACAGATTTGCTATTTTTAAAAATGAAATTCTGGTATTTTTTTTTATTACTCATTTTTTTTTACTAGGGGAAAGATAACAATCAGTTTTACCTACCTTATCTTTACTCCCCTATCCTCTTTCTTGCACCGAAAAGTCCTTGTGTTGGAATACAATGTTCATTTGAATTTTATGAAACAACTACATCAATATCAGTATATCAGTATTTAGTAGAGCTATATTCTTCAACCAGTAGTTTATTTTCCAAAGCTTGAGAGTGCCAAAGCAGGCTCACTTCTGCAGAGAAACTAATCAGCTTCCAGGTTTTATTGCCAAAGCTTAATTGTACAAGCTGAAGTTAGAAGCTGATTGGCCACCATGCACAGCTGCACCAGATTCTGAGTGCACCAGTTTTAGTAAATCAACCCCTATGTCTGTTCTCTGGGTAATAAAGTTTCCTGTTTTTTTGTTTGTTGTGAAACAGCAGATAAACACAGAAGGACTGTGTTCTGTCTGTTCTATGATGCCACGTACACACGGTCGGAATTTCCAATGTGAAAAGTCCGATGGGAGCTTTTCATCGGATATTCCGACCGTATGTATGCCCCATCGGACTTTTCCATCGGAATTTCCGACGGACTTATATAGAGAGCAGGTTCTCTATTTTTACGTTGGACAGAGTTTTGTCCTGTCAAAAGTCTGACCGTCTGTACGCAGCATAAGGCTATATACAGAATTTTATAACAGGTTATGGGCCCAGACATAGCCCAGAGAAAAGCTGAGAACTCAGTCATACCCAGGCATAGATAGCTACAGCAGAGACATGCAAGATACAGCAACAGAAAGAACACTGCAACAGAACAGAAGAAAAATTACTAGAAACACAGCTGCAACATAGCTTTCATTTGTAAATCTTACAAACCAGAACTACCAGTTGTGGAAATTCAAGATGAAAATGTTGCTAATAAGAGAAGGTATGTGGAAAATGTATAAATTAAGTCAGACCAGAACATCCTTCAGAGGAGTGGATAGAGTAAGGCCAGAGCTCAGAGCACAATCTCTCTTAGCATAGACGATGGTCAAATCATACATATACTGTATGTTAGTGTGAAACTGCTAAAGAAATGTGGTAAAGATTACAATAGGTGCACGAAAGAGCTAATCTCAGAAATAAACTGTATTTGATTAAAAGGCTATGCCAAATCAAGCTGATGAAAGGCTAAGATGTGCAGGATTACATAAGGCATGTCTTGGAAATGGCTGAACACCGGAGAATAAAAGATTTTAATGTCACATCACTATTACTCAGTGGCTTACCAGAAAGTTATAAAACGCTTGTCATAGCACTTGATGCACATCCACATAATGAACTGACAAGGGCAAGCTTGTGGATGAATATAAACGTAAAGCATAAAGCATTACCAGTGACAGTGCTTCTGATGCAGAGTCTGCTTTACAGATGAAAAATATGAATTAAAACAGTAACATGCAACAAGAAACACATAAATGTTCTGGGAGACACGGCAAACCTTCTGGCAATGACACGTATTGATGTGCCATCCTGGAGGAGTTGGACTGCCTGTGCAAACTTTATAGGGTCCAAGTATCGCCTCATGCTACCAGTAGTCACACTGACCCTAGCCAAATGCAAAACTAATGAAAAACAGTCAGAAAAGACTAGTAGGGAAAAAAAATGTCAGACACCTCCACCTGAATAAACATTCCTGTTTTGGAGGTCGTCTCATTGTTGCCCATCTAGTGCACCTGTTGTTAATTTCAATTACCTGCAAAGCAACTGAAACCAATTAACAACCCCCTCTGTATACACCCCTACCCCTCTGATACTTAACTGACCAGATCAATATCCCAGGAGTTCTGATTCAAAAGTGTCCCTTTAATTTTTTTGAGCAGTATGTATGTATATATATATATATATATATATATATATATATATATATATATATATATATATATATATATATATATATATATATATATACAGTATATTGTACAGACCAAAAGTTTGGACACACCTTCTCATTCAAAGAGTTTTCTTTATTTTCACGACTATGAAAATTGTAGTCAACCCTGTTAGATGTTCTAGTTATGTATCATACCAAAGGATATATAAAGCAAGCACTTTTTTCCCCACTTTGGCCAAATTATGAAAGCGTTAAAACCCCATTAGTCCCCCCCCCATCTGTGTCCCACGGTTTTGCAGGAAAAAAATAGCTTGATTCCCCCATCAACACAGACAGTGCTGCAGAGTCATTGTATTCTCTCAGTGGGGGGTGGCAAAATCACCCGCGCCAGGTGAAAACAGTAATTATTGCTAGTGGCTGGAAGAGCTGCTAGCGATAATTGTAAGTAAAATCTGACAGGCTGGTTGTACTCAAGTTGATCGATTGATTAACTTGGGTACATTCATTATGCCCATACATAGTTTGAATCTCAGCCAGACTCTGCTAAACAGACCGAGATTCAATCCGTCTACGACTGGCCTTATGTGCACACTAGCTGCAACAATTCAAAGGGGCTCATCCATTTTTTTTTAGCAGGGGATCTGTCTGTGGATCCCTTGCTGAGCTGAGCTGGCAACTGACATGTCTGTTTACACCCAACTGCCCTCTGATCCAGACAGACGGAGGGGAATAGAGGCCTTCCATCTTTTCTTTTTGCCAGAAAAGATTGGAGGCAGGCAGGTGTACACGGACAAATTTACATTTAAATCTTCCGATTCATAGAAAACAATGGGTTGTTCCAATCAGGTTGCCTCAAAAACTGACAGGAGCACCCAATCGGACCACTCCTGTGAAAGGGACATTGGCTAGTTTAGTGAACCTGGACTAATAACAATCACTGTAATGCTACCCATATTGCTGTTCTTAACATGGTGACATCATCCACCTCCAGACGCTTGGGCTCGATACATGTGTATCGGTTGCACCCCCCTGATGGTGGCCCCGTTAGTTTCCACGCTCTTTTTTTTTAATGTCTGTGTTCCTATACAGGAGTCATTTTTATTTTTTCTCTTGCTATTCTATCTGGTACATGTTACCTGGATGTGAAATGAGAGAAAATCATTCTCATAGGCATGCAAAAGATTCTAACCCTTCTTTAATCTAATAGAAATCTTTACTGTAGGTTGTGCCCCCATTGGGTGTTTTTCCCAATTTCCTATTTAGTCTGACAATCAACAAACAGTGTCCTGTCAAATACATTCGACAGAATAGATGAAAAATAATGAAGACACAAATATTTAATTATTTTCAAGCATTTATGCATACTGTGGGCCATAGATAAGAGGGAGATGGGTAGGGGGGCACAAGCCTGCCCAGAGGGTCTACAGCATAGGCATCAGGTCAAGCAACCAGAGGTTATAACTTATATATCTTGCATAGTGCTCCAGATCCTGACTCCAGTGCCCACCATGTTTTTCTGTTATCTATGGCTGCCCAACAGGTTACTTTTGACCAGACACCTTGTTTCTATACATGAGGAGGAAGACCTAAAATAGGGCACATGCTATCAAGCAATTCCTTCTCAGCATCACCACCCCCTGTGCTTTCCTGCCAGCAAGAGAAGCTGATGAGACAGCCATTAGCCATGTCACCATCCACAAGGCAAAATTATTATGTGTGTGTATGTAAATACTGTATATATGCGTATGCAGTGTTTGTGCATGTGTATTTGTGTGTGTATTTGTGTGTGTACAGAGTGAGTGTTTTTGTATGTGTGCATATACATCTTGTACAGTGTGTAAATATGTGTGTGTGTGTGTGTGTGTGTGTGTGAATAGGGGGTACTGCTGTGTTATGGGCTAACGGGTGGTGGTGAAAAAAATTATTGGGAGTTCCTATGATATGTACATTACATACAGCCATGGGCGTCCGCTCCATAGGGTAAGGGAGGTCAATTGCCCCCCCCCCCCGGAAGTCAGAGTGGACTGCACCGAGAGTGACTAGATTGCTCTGTGTATGATGTGTCTCCCCTCCCCCACCGTCTTACTAGCGGCATAGTGTCATTCCACCCCGCACTAATACTGAGTGCAGGAGGATCCGAAGAACTTCAGTGAGCTTACACTGCCTGCTGCTGATTGCATGCATGAGGGAGCCGGTGGGCGGGCCCAGACAAGGGGGAGGCAACTGAAGAATCCAAAAGCATGGACGAGGATGCGCCCATATCTGCCAGCTTCCTTTCTATGACGGCAGCAGCACACCCTTTCTCCTGAGCTAAGGGTCCTTTCAGGCTGGGAGGCTCGATCCGGGCTGTAAAAAAGCTCCTCTATAGGTGGGCGGAGCAAGCGGCCCTACACAGACTGCAGCCCGATCACTGCATTCTCTCCTGCTGACATCAAGGCTCACCCTGGGGCAGTCTGAAGATAAGAGGATAGATGCCACACTGCATATTTTCCTCCTGTAAGTCCTAACCTGTTTTGCCTTTCAAGCTGTATGATTCTGTGCTGTAAACCTGTTCTGCATCTTGCAGTGTGCAGGTTTACTGAAAGAGAAAGTAAAAATCTCGGCTATGTCAGGAATATATTGGGACTTTTCAGGCTCCACATGGATGAATTCCACACACACACCATATCTTATTAAAAATTATTATTTTTAATAATGTGGAATACTTTCTATGTAGAACCTGAAAAGTCCCAGTATATTCCTGACATTGTCATGAGTATAAAGAGACATACAGAATACAGCCACCTCCAGGAAAGGGAAAAGTCCACCCTTCCACTGCTGGGGGGAAATTGCCACTTTTACTTCCATGTTCAGCCAGCTGCACTGCTCTCATCCTCAACCCAAAGCCTTAGCAACATTGTATACCATACAGGAACATTAAGCCTGTATGGTACAATAAGGATGATGGAGTGCTACCACAGCCTGTCACAACTTTCACAGAAGCTGCAGGGGACCAGTACAGAGATTGAGGGAATCAGGAAAAGTTTAGTACACACAGAGTATATTTGTTCCAATTTACTATGTTTATTATGCTTCAGAGAAAGGAACGGGAAAATTCACACTCAGTCCCTTTCTCTTTTTCAAAAGTGAGCTATTAGGGGTCTGTTTTGTCCCCTGATATTTCACCAAAGCCCCCCAACAAGACTGTTAAAAAATGTAAAAAGAAATAAATTTGTAAAAAAAGAAATAAAAAAAAAATACTGATACCGTCCACTGCCCTTCTAACACCGCCCTACTGACACCATCCATCCTATTCGGGCGCTAGAGGGGGGTTTAAACCCCCGCTAGTGGTCGAAGAAAGGGTTAAATGCGTCTGTGTATCGCTGCTGCCGAAGAGCCCCACCCCCCCCCTGGAAAAAATTTCAGCAGAAGCCCATGCATACAGCTAACACCTGCACTTTACATTAGATAAACCTGACCCCCTACACTCTGTACAATAGATACATTTGGCCTCTGTACTCGTCACATGAAATACTACTGACACCTGCACTCTGTACGTTACATATTTCTGAACCTGCACTCTGTACGTAGATCCACGTTTTAGGCTCCTCCCACAATTTTGCCCCATGCACAATTCTCCTCTGGGTGCCACTAAATCCTAAAATATGAGGGAGCTGAAAATTATCTATGGCCCTGCCATACTAATGCTGTTAAACTTGGTCTAGACTTCTAAGCTCCTAAAAACTCTTGTCACAAAAAAATTAAACTTCAATTCCACAAAACAATTCCTGAGTCAATGTTTAAAAAACAAACAAAAAAAAACAGCATATCTGGCTGCAATGTTCACCTCCTCTTTGACACTGGCCTCCATAATACGTAATCTCCACCACAAGATGTCCTCAGTCTTCCAGGTTGAATGTCATTGAGCTGTGATATGATGCCGTGTACACACGGTCGTTTTTTGCGATGAAAAAAAACGACGTTTTTTAAAACGTCATTTAAATTGATCGTGTGTGGGCAAAACGTCGTTTTTTGTCTTCAAAAAAACTACCAAAAAAAAATTCCAACATGCTTGAATTTTTTGTGTCGTTTTTCAAAACGTCGTTTTTTGTTTCACAAAAAGTCACCGTGTGTAGCAAAAACGTCGTTTAAAACGACGTTTTTCAACCCGCGCACGCATGAAGCGAGCTTCAATGGAAAAGCGTGGTGAACGTAACCTTGCTTTTTGTGAAAAAACGATGGTGTGTATGCAAAATTGTCTTTGAAAAGTGACGTTTCAAAAACGTCGTTTTTACTTCACAGAAAACGTCGTTTTTTTCATCGCAAAAAACGACCGTGTGTACGCGGCATGAGTGTAATAATGCAGAGAGTGGCAATGACAGAATAATTATATAAAAAAATAAAATAAAGTCATTGTGCCCTGCATTATTGAGGAATGCCCAGTGCTGGCCTTAACACACAGTGAAGCGATGCTCTGACGTCATCACCACTCTCGTGTCCCGACAAACGGGTGTTTGGGTTATGTACAGCTGACACACCAAACAATAGATTTTACTCTACTTGTAGTGTAGGAGTGTTATGTTTTTATCTAATAAAACCAAAGGAATTTTACACTATGTGGAGCCTTTTTGGTCTTTTTTGGGCGCCAAACTCCATCGTTCCCTCACTGAAAGACACCAGAAGCGTGGAGCAGTCTTGAGACAAGGAGATATGCCCAGGCTGAGTGATAAGCCACAGGTGGTACCTGACCCCTTATTATAAGGGGTCCACAGGAGCTGGTAAACGGTTTCTTCAGCTGATGGTGGACTCACAACGGTTGACGTGATGGAAGATAAATTTGTTCACCAATAGATCATCTGTTTATGGACTTTTTGCACACATTACTACTTAATATTGTTTATGGTTGATGCACCTTGGCACTTTAATTTATTAATCTTACATTTATATATCATGCATATATGATTTTTTTCACCAATTAGCATAATTCTTATTGTTACTTAACACACATATAAAAGGTAATAAATGCTTAGAGGTGGAGGAAAGGGGGACGCCAGGAATGCCCCAAATGGGGCAAAAAGTTGAGTTTAAAGCTTACTGACAAATTCAATTAATGAATTTTGATAGTGAATTCTAGCAAAAAACAGTCAATTCATTCTGAAGGTTTTTTTTTTAGTTTGGAAAGAATCGTAGGGGAAAAAAATTGTTCTACTTTCCAAGAATATGATAATCATCTCAAAACAGCATAGTAATCAAGAGCACAATCAGTATTCTCTCAAATGTTTTCACAAATACCATATGCATCAATAAAAATATGCTGGAGTTTTTGAAGACAGGAATACTGCTTTATACAATTGTTAAATGCCTGCTACATTGTCTGCATGTGCTTCTATTTTCCTGCTGTTTTCTGTGCTGCTCTTTTTATAATCCCCTTGAGAGGTTTTGATTCTCATCGAGTGCAGAATCCAAAAAAATACACATTTTTCTGACAGTTCACACAGCACTTTGGCCACAGAGGATCAGTCATCCTAAAAATTTATATGTGTTGGTTTTGATCTTTTCAAAAGGTGTGCTGCCTGACTGTAAACACAGCTTTCTGCGCAATAAATGGCTTTTCTGTCAAGACACAGCACAAGGCTGTATATAAATCACCCAATTTCAGCTCTGGAATTTGTAAAGGCACCAGCCAATATATAGGCATCAGTTTTGTACTGCATTGTGCTGGTTAACTTGTTGTGTAGTGTTTCAACTATGTGAGCGCAATAGCAATAGTATAGTAATTCTTTGCAAAAATGTACGAACAATTTAGCTCATAAAAAATGTAATACTTTGATATATATAATGGTTGAGTCTGTTTTTTCTGTCTAGCAATTTGTTTCAAACAATACAGGTAATAATATAATGCAATAATTATTACTATTATGTAATTCAGCTGGTATACTACCTAGGCACAACCTTGACATGCACATTATACTTATTATGGGCCCTATGTCGTTTCCATTAGATGTAATCACATGAGCTGACTGTGAAGTAATGTGTCCAAAATAAGTTACTGTAAAGTTACTGTAAAGCAATACCTTACAAATACCTCACTCTTTTAATGTGTGCTTGCACAGAAACTGCAGTATTTTTAAAATGTTATAATGCATGCAGACTTAAAAAAATGGCTTGCTATGGGGCACTCTGCAAGTGGGAGGGGCCCAGAGCACTGGTGGGGGACCTGAGGATCGGAAACTGCTCTGTGCAAAACCATTACACAGAGCAGGTAAGTATGACATGTATATGTTATTTTTTTTAATACATGTTGGTGTTTATTTACAATCACTTTAAGGGATTGTAAACCCTCAAGGTTTTTCACCTTAATGCATTCTATCTACCTGAACCCGGTCTTTCCAGCAACAGAGACAAGCACACCAACTCCAGCTGGTTTCTCACATCCTGATTGGATAGATTGATAGCAGCACAGCCATTGTCTCCAACTGCTGTCAATCAAATTCAATGACATGGGAGCTGGAGGGCAGGGCCTAGTCCAGCTGTCTGTGTCAATGGACAGAGCAGCAGGTTAAGGGAGTGTCCCAAGGGAGAGAAGTTCTCCAATGGGGCACTCGAGAAGAGGAGGAGTCAGGAGCATCGCTGAGGAACCCCAGAGGAGGAGGATCAGGGCCACTCTGTGCAAAACCCTTGCACTGAGAAGGTAAGTATGACATGTTTTTTTTTGTTTGCTTTTTAAAAATGAACCTTTACATATCCTTTAAGCTTTGACAAAAAAAAAGGCAGGCAGTCCTATCCAGGTCAGTTTGGACACAGCATGGAAACAGTCACTGCTCCCAATTTGACTTGTGTGGGGGCACAGCCCCAAATGCAGACAGCGTGAAAGAGGTCTTAGCTGCATCTCATGTAAGGCCTTGTACACATGATCAGTCCAAACTGATGAAAACGGACTGAAGTTCAATTTCATCAGTTCACAGACTGATGGTCTGATGATCTGATGTGCGTACACACCATCAGTTCAAAAACCGATCGTGTTAGAACAACGACGTGCAGAAAAAAAATGAAGTTCAATGCTTCCAAGCATGCGTCGACTTGATTCTGAGCATGCGCGGGTTTTGAACCGATGCTTTTGCGTACTAACCATCGGTTTTAACCGATGGTCAGACGTCCATCAGTCCGATTTTAAAGCAAGTTTTAAAACTTTGGACTGAAGGACAAAAGACTGATGGGCCGATGAAACTGAACTTCAGTCCGTTTTCATCAGTTTGGAGTGATCGTGTGTACAGGGCCTAATGATACATTTCCAGAACCTCAGTTCCCAGTCACTGTGGTTGCATCACTCATTAATGTCTGTACACTACACCTACTGCCTCTCAAGACAGTCTGCCTACTCATTCCCCAGTACACCAGGCATCAGCAAGCTGTGTATGCAGGTAGCAGACAATCTATCTGCCTTACTGGCAATTGTCAATGACCTTTTATCAAACGCACGCTCCACAGCTGCAATCCAACATACCATCGTCAGTAATTATAGTAAATATAGGGGGCAATGTG
Organism: Rana kukunoris; assembly: GCA_029574335.1. Classification (NCBI taxonomy): domain Eukaryota; kingdom Metazoa; phylum Chordata; class Amphibia; order Anura; family Ranidae; genus Rana; species Rana kukunoris. The sequence continues at coordinate 24,423 of JAJQKJ010000156.1, forward strand.
TAGAAACTGTTGTGCATCCCTACTACACCATATAATAGTTAAATAGTGCTTGAATATATTGTGAACACACTGACATTTGAATCAATAAATCTCAGATAAAAAAAGTCCTGTTTGAAAGGACATGTGTAAGGCCTCGTACACACGAGGCAATCCATTTGTTCAAATCGGTCGGACCGACCGATTTGAACAAATCTGTCTGCTTGGATTTTGGTTTGCTCGCGTGTACACACGAGCAAACCAAAATCCCCGCCAGCAGACAGCGCGCTGACGTGTCGGTGACGTGGCGGTGATGTTGATGTTGACGCCGCCACGTCACCGCACCAGGAAGTAAAACACTTCCGCGCATGCGTCGAAACCATTCGGCGCGTGTGCGAGAAGACATGTCTGCTGGTTAGCGTACTAACCAGCAGACATGTCGGGCGGACGGGTTCCCAGCCGACAGATTGGTAAGCATGCTTTCCAATCTGTCGGGTGGCCAAATCCGTCTGTTTGCCCGTACACACGATCGAATCTGTCTGCTGAAACGGTCTAGCAGACCGTTTCCAGCAGACAGATTTGATCGTGTGTACGAGGCCTAAGTATAAAAATAAAACGTAGTCCCAAACGAAAAACATTTTGCAAAAAAAGTCCAGGGACAGAATATTGATTGCAAGGTGTTGTGATTCAAACACATGATGAGATTAGTCCTTCACCAGATATACGACACCCAAAGTGCACAATGATAAGATCTGCTTACCAGATGTATTTGACTACTTTGGTTAGAAAGAAAGTCAAATGTCGCGTTGACAGAATAGTGCCTGCTCACATAAATGTATGGCTTGGGGATATGTACTGTACCCTCCTCAGAGTTGCAGATGGAAAATATAGGACATCCATAGCATAATACTGTTTATTAAAATACGTGTTTAAAAAGATTTAGCCAAATGGCTCCTTGCATTTGTGGGTGCCTACCCATCACTGGGGCTGCTGGCTTGTCACAATGGATCAGCTGGATCAGGTTTCTGTCCACCTCCAGATATGGCGTAAGATCAGGTACCGCCTCGACGTACATTTCGTTAATTACGTCTTCAGGGGGCGTACCTTTTTGTTATTCTGAAGAAATCACTGTTTGTTCCTCTGTGCCCCTGTTCTGAGAGAGTCTAATGGAAGTGGTTTCATAAATATCAATCAGATGCTCTTGGGCTTGCATCCCTTTAGCCGTGATTACCTATTAAAAGTATCTTGCCAAAAATGAAATTGTTGTTGCAGGAGATGCCGGAAAATGTACTTGTATCTGCAGACTTCTGGGGAAATTGGTGAGCCATTCACACAAGCAGGAAATTATGTTTCTGGGGGGCATTCTGTGCACACCTCCAGGTAGCCATATTGCATTTTCAGAAAATTAAAGAGCTGCAGATTAAAAAGGAAAGGTCATTTTTAAAGGGGTGTTCCAGCCTTTTTTTATGGTTATTAAAAGTCAGCAGCTACAAAAAGTGTAGCTGCTAGCTTTTAATAAACATACACTTACCTTCTCCACGGTTCCAGCGACGCGCCGGCCGGGGGTCCGCTCCTCTCCCCCCCTTCCCGGCTGGCATCTTCATTCCAAGTGTGGGCACCCTGCCATGACAGCTTTCAGCTTCACAGCCGGACACCCACTGCGCATGCGCGAGCGGCACTGCGCATGCGGGAACGGCGCTGCGCCGTCCCATTGGACAAGCGATCGCCTACAAGGAGGGGCTGTAAGGGTGTAAGGGGGTGAGGAGTGGGTTAAGCGGAAGTTCCATTTTTGGGTGGAACTCTGCTTTAATAACAATCAATTACAACATGACTTGTGTCGCAACTGTATTCGCTATATTATTTTTTCTTTATTTTTATTTTTTTCCCCCACAAAGTGGAGTTTCTCTTTAACCACTTTCCGCCCGGTCAATAGGAGATTGACGTCCGGGAAGTGGTTATGAAATCGTGACTGGACGTTCTCCAACGTCCTGCACGATTTAATGCCGCGCGCGCCCGTGGAGGTGCGCAGCGCGGCGATCGCTGATGCGGGGTGTCAGTCTGACACCCTGCATCTTCGATCTCGGTAACGAGTCTCCGGCGGAGGCTCGCTACCACGTGATCAGCCGTGTCCAATCAGGGCTGATCACGATGTAAACAGGAAGAGCCGTAGATGGCTCTTCCACACTCGCTTCTGACAAACGCGAGTAGAGGAGAGCCGATCGGCGGCTCTCCTGACAGGGGGGGTTCGCTCTGATTGTTTATCAGCGCAGCCCCCCTCTCATATGCCCACACTAGACCACCAGGGATGCCCACACTGGCAGGACAAAAAAAACGTAAAAAAAAAAAACATCAGGATAAAAAAAAAAATACAGGTAAAAAAAGGAAGATGCCAGTCAGTGCCCACACATGGGCACTGACTGGCAACAGATACATCAGTGCCACCCCTCAAAGTCCATCAGTGCCACCCCACAGTGTCCTTCAGTGCCATTCCTCCGTGCCAATCCATGCCCAGTGCCCACCTATCAGTGCCCATCTCTGCCACCCATAAGTACTCATCAGTGCCACCCATAAGTGCCAACCATGAGTGCCATTCTGTGCCGCCTATGAGTTCCCAGTGCTGCCCATGAGTGCCCATCAGTGCCGCCTATGAGTGCCCATCAGTGCCACCTATGAGTGCCCATCAGTGCCGCATACCAGCGCCGCCTATCAGTGCCCATCAGTGCCACCTCATCAGTGCCCATCAGTACTACCCCATCAGTGCCGCCATATAAGTGCCCGTAATTGAAAGAGAAAACGTACTTATTTATAAAAAAATTAACAAAAAAAAAAATGTATTTTTTTTTCTAAATTTTCAGTCTTTTATTAGTTGTTGCGCAAAAATAAAAATCGCAGAGGTGATCAAATACCACCAAAAGAAAGCTCTATTTGTGGGAAAAAAGAGACGCCAATTTTGTTTGGGTACAGTGTAGCATGACCGCGTAATTGTCATTCAAAGTGCGACAGTGCTGAAAGCTGAATGGAATTTTCAACAAAAATAACATTTCGTACATGGTCCCAGGGGCTCATTGATTTCAGTGGGGTTTTGGTTCAGCTTCCAAATATTTTTGAAGTTCACCATACACTGTTCAAACCAAACCCAAGGCACTTTAGTTCATCCCTACCCAGATATTATATGACCAAATGCAGAGAGCTTCATATAAACTGAGGGATAAAATAGTGAAGGGACTGCCAGGGGAACCAACGTCCTGTTAATACAGTAAAAATTGGAAAGGAAAAAATATGGACTTTTGAGGTGCCAACAGTACAATGAGTATGAAAAATATAAATTGTATTGATCCAAAAAAAACATAAAATTACAATCTTAAAACCATAAACACATGTTGTGCAAAGGGAACCTCTTTTGAATGCCTCCCCTGGGATATATGACACCACCCCATAATGGCATATATATAAAGACAAGAGGTATAATCCATATTGATAGGTGGATGTCCTCCATGGGTAGGCAGTTGATTAATTTCTCAATATGTTTCTTTGGGAGGTGAGGGGGGGGGGAGTGAAAACAGTCCAGCACCAAACAAGGGAGGGTACAGAGGTCTGGTTAGACAAGAATGTCAAAAATCTCCCTGGAGGGGGGGGGGGGGGGCAGGTGTGGGAATAACATAAAGTGGCATTGACCTATACAAAAGATAAGTATCCACAATAAACATCAATCAGTCAAAAGGTGAACAATGGCTAGTCAAAGCCAGTGGGATCAAAGATCTTGTCCAGCACAGAAGCACAAAATCGCCGCCTGACCTTGTATAGGTGACTGTGGCTTAATGTTATTCCCACACCTGCCCCCAGGCTGCTACTGACATGCTTGTCTAACCAGACCTCTGTGATCTCATTTGTTTGGTGCTGGACTTTTTTTACTCACCCCCCACCCCTTACTTTCTTAAGAAAAGGGTAATTCCTGCAAAACATGTTGAGGAATTAAGCAACTGCCTACCCACAGAGGGCAGTGACCTCTCAATATTTATTAACCACTTAACAACCTCTTGCCATAAATAAACGGCATGGGCTTTGTAAGGTGATATCTGAATGATGCCTGCAGCTACAGGCATCTTTCAGATATTGCCGGTTTCTGCCGGCGATTCTGCACACCATAGGAATGATCATAGCGGCTGTTCCCCCCTCCTGCCGTTTTCCGATGCTTCTACCGTCTCACCTGTGCGATCGGTGAGTCGGTGACAGGATCCGCCGGCCCGGTTCTTGACGATAGAGATTTCTGGCAGACCAGATGGTCGCCGGAGTCTCTATGATCATCGGAGGCCAGGCGCAATGTTATGACGTCACACCCGACCTCTGCATTCAAAAAAACAGAGCCGCTTCGCTGGGAAGCCAGGATCGTTTGTGTATGTCACATTCTTATTACAAGGGATGTTTACATTCCTTGTAATAGGAATAAAAGTGATCCAGTTTTTTTTGTCAAAAGTGTCAAAATAAATTCATTTAAGTAAAATGAACAATAATTGTTATATATTTTATAAATGCCCCTGTCCCGTATGCTCGCACGCAGAAGCAAATGCATACTTTAGTCCCGCCCACATGTGAAAACGGGGGTTCAAACCACATATGTGAGGTGTCGCCGCAAATGTTAGAGTGAGAGCAATAATTCTAGCCCTAGACCTCCTCTATAATTCCAAATATGTAACCAGTAAAAAAAATTAAAGTCTCGTCTATGGGGACTTTTAAGTACCGAAGTTTGGCGCCATTCCACGAGCGTGTGCAATTTTGAAGCATGACATGTTAGGCATCTATTTACTCGGCGTAACTTCGTCTTTCACATTATGCAAAGAAATTGGGCTAACTTTACTGTTTTTTTTTTTTTTAAAGCATGAAACTTTTTTATTTTAAATGCGTATGAAGAATTGCTGCGCAAATACCGTGCAAGATAAATACCGTGCGAGATTACAAATTAGTGTTGAGCAGAATATGCCATATTCGATTTCGCGATATATCTCGAATATATAGTCGAATATTCGAGATATATTCGCTAAATACGAATATTCGTGATATATTTTGGAAATGAAATCATTGCGAATTTTCGCTATCGCGAATGCGAATGCGAATTGCGAATTGCGAATGCGAATGCGAATGCGAGAAATGCGGAATGGAGCACTCTGATTGGCTCAATTTCGAGAAATTACAATATAAAATAATTGCGAATATTCGAATGGAGCACTCTGATTGGCTCAGAATATTCGTGATATATTACAATATAAAATAATTGCGAATATTCGAGAAATGCGGAAGGAGCACTCTGATTGGCTCAGAATATTCGTGATATATTACAATATAAAATAATTGCGAATATTCGAGAAATGCGGAAGGAGCACTCTGATTGGCTCAGAATATTCGTGATATATTACAATACACAATAATTGCGAATATTCGGCAAATGCGTAAGGAGCACTCTGATTGGCTCAGAATATTCGTGATATATTACAATACACAATAATTGCGAATATTCGAAAAATGCGGAATGGAGCACTCTGATTGGCTCGGAATATTCGTGATATATTACAATATAAAATAATTGCGAAATTTCGAGAAATGCGGAATGGAGCACGCTGATTGGCTCAGAATATTCGTGATATATTACAATACAAAATAATCGCGCGATATCGCTATTGCCGAATAATCGCATTGCGATTTTTCGGGAATATAAAATGAGCGCTGCAGCTACTCGGCCCAAGGTCTCTAATCATACCAGCAATGCTTTTAGACGTCGATGGGGATCTCTAGGATGTGATCTGTTCTAAAAAAAAATTGAAAAAATACGAATATTCGAAATAGCGAATATTCGCCGCGATATTCGCGTTATTCGCGAATACTCGAATATGCAATATTCGTAGCGAATATTCGCAATGCGAATATTCGTGAGCAACACTAATTACAATGACCGTCATTGTATTCTCTAGGGTCTCTGCTAAAAAAACATATATAATGTTTGGGGTTCTATATAATTTTCTAGGAAAAAAAAATGATTTTTACATGTAGGAGTGAAGTGGCCTGGTTGTCAAGTGGTTAAGAATCGTGGCCCAGATTCAGAGAGAATTGGATTCTCGTAACGTATCAGAAATACACTACGCCGCCGTTTTTTACCTGGCTCTACGTGGAATCCAGGTAGATTTTGTCCAGTAAACGACGGCGGCGTAGTGTATTTCTCCCGTCGCAATCCATCTAGACGAGTAGGGGGCGTGAAGGATTTAAAATAGGTGCGTTCCCGCGGCGATCGAACTGCGCATGCTCCGTTCGCAAATTTCCCGCCGTGCATTGCGCGAAATCACGTCGTTACGTCATTCGTTGTTTGAGTAGCGTCGTTTACGGACATTTCTATTCCCGAACGAGTTACGCAAAAAAAAAAAATTAAATTAGACGCGGGAACGACGGCCATACTTAACATGGGCTACGCACCGTTAGACCAGCAAAAAGCTGGTCTAACAGTACGTAAAAAAACCCAGACGTAAGCGATTGCGAAGACCGCTCGTATCTTCGTGGATCGCCGTAAAAACACATTTGCATATCCCGATGCATGAAAACGACGCAAACTCCTCCCAGCGGCCGCAAAAATATCGCAGCGTAGATCCGAAGGCTTACGAAGACGTAAGCCTCTCGGATCGAAGCCCGAAGCCTCCGTATCATGGTTTGAGGATTCAAACTAGTGATACGGCGCGCGAAATTTGAAATTACTCCTGTCTAACACCAGTTAGACAGGCGTAATTGCTTTATGAATCTGGGCCCGTGTCTTTATAAATATGTGTTATTATGAGGTGGTGTCATATATCCCAGTGGAGGCATTCAAGGGAAGTTCGCTTTGACAACATGTGTTCATGGTTTTAAGACTGTAATTTTAAGTTTTCTTAGAACAATAACATTTATATTTTTTTACTAATTGATGTACTGTTGGCACCTCAAAAGTCCATCTTTTTCCTTTCATACAAGCTTAGTCTTGGCAGAATGCAAGATTGTGAAATGCGTTGTGCTCATTGGTTAAAAAGTATGATATGGATGATGATAGTGATGATTGAATGGCATTTTATTTAGGTAAGTCCTGGTCACATGAACAGGGAGACACTCTATTATGTCCCTGGTTAAAGACCAAATTGATGAGGGGGCTTCCCTTGTACCTCTATTCTGTATGTTGTTGGAGAGGTGGCTGGTAACATAAGGACACAGAGTTTCCATGAATGTTGATAGTCTCAGATTTATAATGCAGGCCCAAGAGATCACTTGGGGAGGGAGTAGAACATTCAGGAGTAGGACCAGATAGCCTTCCAGAGCCTGTCAAGACTGGTGTGAGCAGCTAGAACAGGTAGCAGAAAATAAGGAAGAGCTTTTTGTCAACAAATAGGCCAAGTCAGTTGTTGGACAGGAACAAGCTTTGGTCAGGAGACAAACTGGGTCAGCAACTGGCATGCAGAAACAAGCCATGATCAGGAGACAAACTGGGTCAGGAACCCAATTAGATACACAGGTTGCAGGATATGTAGCAGGTTACCTGCATGTTCTGATATTTAAATATACCTTCTAGTGCCAAATCGGGAATTGGGCATGTGCATCCATGGGCATGCTGGTCATGTAGAGTACCTATACACATGTGTCTGCACATGATTCTAGGCCTACAGGCGCATGCAGGATTGTGCGCATGCTTAGTCCATTGTATCAAGGCTGTATGCTGAAATAGGCAATGTGTATGCCCCACATCCTTTTTTTGCTCCATAAGCAGAGCAATTGGGGAGTAAAAGGAAGGTAATTATGTGAACCCGGGAGGGAGGCTGCTAGGTGTCCCTGTTCACCATTTCAGGTCCGATTTCAGCCCAAATTTTGGGTTTAATTCAGACCTGAAACGGACCAAAAGACACACAGGACCTGGTGCAAATTTGCAGCGGAGCCACATTGGAGATATGTGAGCCGGCTCCATAGAGAGCCAGTCACAATCTCCTGCTACTGCGAATTGGATACAGGGAAGCCACATCCAATTTGCACTAGTGTGAACCCAGCTTAAAGCTTGTAGTTTTCATTCTCCTCTGACTGTCCTATGAGGCTGCAGGATCCCTGACTCTCTGTGCTGGTTGGCCCGGTATTGATCACATGCACACTTCCAAAACAAAACAAAAAAAACTCTCTAGCAATACACATCAAACTGAGCATGTGCAGAGAGCCTAATAGGGCTATGTCCTATCAGCAGATGGATTGGGGACAGTAATAGAAGGGGATGATCAGAGGAGACAGGATCAACAGCCTTTTTACACAATGCGGGGGATTAACCCCTTAGGTTCCACAGTGAGTATAACAAGCATGCTTTACTGCATATACACACTGATTTTACTTTTGTGGGGTTGTAACACTTAAATAGCATTTCAGGAAAGGGTTAACCATGTAGTCAATTTGCTAAGGAACTCTTTTTTTATAGATGTCCTCAGCTAAACCACCAAAAATCTTATCTCTAACTCAAACAGTCTGTTTTCATTAAAGTGTCTTCAAACACCAGACATTTTTTTTGGCTGCTTAATATTTACAATACCCAATTCATCTTTTGTTCACTTGTGTAATAAACTATAGTCCCTTATTCCAAATCCAATGACTTCACGATTTTGAAATGTTCACCTTGCGGCATTTAAGATCTACCTCTACAGCACTTTGGTAATTTTTTAGCCTTGTTATTTATGACAAGTGCTTATAAAAGTTAAATATGTGGAACAAAGCCTTGAGGTTATGCAGAAGGCCACGGCCTGTGCTCAGAATGCACAATGTGCTTTCTGGATTTCCTAATGGTCCTTGCAGTGCTTTTATTGCTGTTTTAACTTTACATTTAAAACACATTCCATGTATTCTTTTCCCTCTCATTATGAAAGCCAGCACATGTTTTTTTTTTTTTTTTATTCAGTTTGAATCGGTCTGGTTAAATCATTTTCCAGCTGTGTTTAATCCCATATAACACTCTTTTTGCATCAACTGTTTTTCTGCAAAGTTTACTGTGTAGACCTGCAAGTGGTGTATGCTTATAGGACTGTGAACATAAAATAAGCAATCTCCTGAATAACCACCATGATAACTTGGTACACAGCCAACTTCAATGACCTGACTGCATCATCAACTGCTCAGGCTTATACAATGCTTATCCTATAATTCAAGTGTCCTTCCATATTTACAAAGCTAATTTATGATAGCGAAAAAACTATGCAAAATAGAAGCATTTTCATACTTGCATTAGTTGCTATCTGGAGATTGAAGGAGACTTATGCCGCGTACACACGATCGGTTCGTCTGATGAAAACGGTCTGATAGACCGTTTTCATCTGACAAACCAATCGTGTGTGGGCCCCATCAGTTTTTTTTCCCATCAGTGAAAAAACGTAGAACCTGTTTTAAAATGATCTTATGGTTAAAAAAACGATAGAAAAAAACGATCGTCTGTGGAGAAATTCAATCGGTTAAAAATCAATGCATGCTCAGAATCAAGTTGACGCATGCTTGGAAGCATTAAACGTTTTTTTCAGCACGTCGTGGGTTTTACGTCACCGCATTCTCACATTTTTTTAACCGATGGTGTGTAGGCACATCAGACCGCCAGTCGGCTTCGTCGGTTAACCGATGAAAACGGTCCTCTGGACCGTTCTCGTAGGATGGACTGATCGTGTGTACGCGGCCTAACACGTGACCGGGAACAAGCCTCAACGTACGTTTCGTCGTATGACCTTGTCAAAATATATTTACAGGTTCGTTGGTGCACCGTGCAATCACTGTTTACATATGCATGCAGGAGTAACGCATGCTTTCGCATTTGCTCCTAAGCACGGGGGGATGGGGGTTCTTTGAAAAAATTATTATTATTATTTATTTTATACAAAACTTTTTTTTTTTTTTACTTTTTTTATTCTTTATTTATTTTTAATTAACTTTTTTGCTATCACAAGGGATGAACAACATCCCTTGTGACAGCATGGGCCATGAAAGGTCCTCTTTATGGAGAGATTTGGGGTCTATTAGACCCCAAATCTCTCATCTGGCCTCCAATGTAGCTGACCAGACACAGATTTGCCTGATCGGCTGCTTTCCTGGCTGCTAAGGGCTAGGTAAATAAAGAGGTGGAAGCGGAAATTGACATACTCAAGAAAAGTGGCAGTGGCGGGAGGGGCACCCCCTTGCACCACCCACAGAAGTGATTGAGTGGCTACTTAGCCACTTGAATCACTTCTGCTTCAAAGGGAATTGCCAGGTGCTTTCAGAAAATGTACAGTATAATGTTCTGGGGGTTTAAGTAATTTTATTGCCAAAAATGAAGATTTTTACAAGTGTGCAAAAAATGCAAAAAAGTTGATCTAGAGTCGAACTGGTTGAATAGATGATCTCCACTAAATCTTGGTACTGACGTATATGAACTACACAAGTAACGTACCGACTAAATGCAACTAACCACAGATCTTCGGTATAGCTAACAATAAAGTTTAATCATTAATTTATTTATTTATGTTTTTTTGTGCAGAATTGATTTAGAGCCCATAACCATTATGCACCACCTAAACCCATTGTTATTTCAACGTCACTGAAATAACCCAGTTTTCACCAAAATGTTGAGGCAATGAAAACTCTCAAATCTCAAAACGAGGAACAGAACTCTGGAAGCATTGCCCAAAAAGGCAGGCAGTTGGCAGCGAACTAATCATCAGCATTGCCCGTGGTCTCAATATAGATGATTTTTCCCCTATTACCGAGTTACAATGCCCTGTGCTGCCCTTAATCTCTGTATGGAGGCAGTCATATTGATTAAGGCAGGGGTTTGTGTCTTCATGTCAGAGCCTTTAGCAAGAAAACAGCGAGCAGATGAATAGTGACATCACAAGATTTCACTCCAAATCCCAAGACTAGGTCTCACTATACAAATATACAACTGTAGTGATACTCCCATAGGGGCTGCTGAGAATTGTGGTATGTGAGATATGAGATGCCCAGCTTAGATCAATATAAGAGCAATTGGTTTTGGGACAACTATGTAGACTCCCTGTACTTACTCATTCAGCTTCTTCCTGCACAAACTTGATTGAAGCTTATCACTCCTCACTCCACCAGCACATCACTTGCGGCAGACTGTTACTCCTAGTTACTTCCAGCACTTCACTTGGTTCCCCAGGAACAGCTGGCATTAATTGTTGGTTAGGCCTGACACTGACTCAGCCAGGCCTCAGCAAATTCCCTTTGCATATCCAAACAAAAGAACTCGCTGCTCCAGATAGGAAGCCTAATGATATCACAGGTGCCTACCTCGGGTCCCCTCCGCATATGATCAACACTGAAGAAATGGCAGCACTCCAAGATCCATCAGAATTCTTATTTAATAGACAAACATCCCAAACTGAACTGAATTGAACTGTTTGTAACACTTGGGATGTTCATCTATCAACCACTTAAGGACCGGACCAATATGCTGCTAAATGCCCAGAGGCGTTTTTACAATTCGGCACTGCGTCGCTTTAACAGACAATTACGCAGTCGTGCGACTTGGCTCCCAAACAAAATGTACGTCCTTTTCTTCCCACAAATACAACTTTCTTTTGATGGTATTTGATCACCTCTGCAATTTTTATTTTTTGCGCTATATACAAAAATATAGCGACATTTTTGAAAAAAAATCTATATTTTTCACTTTTTATTATAAGAAAAATCGAATAAACTAAATTTTAGTCAAACATTTAGGCCAAAATGTATTCAGCCACATGTCTTTAGTAAAAAAAAAAAAAAATAGCTACCTAGGGGCAACAGTGACACTAATACAGCGATCAGAAAAATGATCGCTTAGTGACACTGGCAATAGGGGGTGAACGGGTTAACTAGGGCGGTGATCAAGGAGTTAAAACTTAGGGGGGTACGGGGGCTACCCTGGACCTAACACTAACTGCCTGTCACACTAACTGTCACACTAACTGTCACACTGACACTAAATGCAGTGATCAGTAAATATATGATCACTGAATTCAGTGACTCTGTGACAGGGGGTGGGGGGTGATTGGAAGGGGTTAATGTTCCTACATGTCCTGGTGTCAGTGAGTGTTGTGCAGACTCACTTGTGATGTCTTCTCTCCTCAGCAGCGGTTGAAAATACCACCGAGAGGAGAGATTACATCACTTTCCCCTTCCTGTGTTTACACAGGAAGAGGGCGGGGGAGGACGTGCATTGGCTGGGAGCGATCCGGAGGAGGAGGACAAAAACGAACAGCCGCCCCCTCATCCCGGATCACTCGCACAGCCACAGGGAACGCCACAAGTACCGGGGGGGGGGTCCCGATCCCAGTCTAGGCAGGGACGTACAGGTACGCCAATGTGCCTGTACGTGCCATTCTGCCTACATAAATGTACTTGCGGCGGTCCTTATGTGGTTAAATAAGAATTTTGATGGATCTTGGAGTGCTGCCATTTCTTCAGTGTTGTAAATGCCCTTTGCAGGCTGGGATCGTGTGCCCCAATGGTGCATCAGAAAAGTCATTGTGCTAGCTGCCCTACTATGGCTACTGATCCGAGTAAGCCCTCTGCAGGCCCTGCCAGCCCTCCTGGCTGCAGCTGCCTCTTCCACTGCCCCTTCCACCACAGTCCACACTTCTGGTTCTGCACCCATCTGCGACTGAAAGCTCCCAGTCCTCTCAGGCATGCCTCCCCAGTCCTCCTCCCGACTGTGCTTCACTCACCAGCCCTATTGGCTGCAACCAGTTGTCCTCCCTGAAGTCTCTTAGCAGTGCCCTCTCCCGCTGTCCACTCTTTGCTCTCTCTTGTGCCTTGGTCCAGGACCGCTTCATGCGTTCCTGAAAATGGTCCTGAATGCACCCAAGCCCAGGCCCAAGGTAACCCCCTCCCAAACTGGGATGCTCCCTCAAAGTCCCTGACAGCCTCCGCGCCCTCTCACTCCAGCTCTTTCACCCAACAACTCCTCCCCAGCTGGGCTGACCCTGGGTATTTAAAGAGGCCTCTCCCCTACCTATCCAGGTTGGAGATTGGTCAGGGCTCCCTAAACCACCCCAGGCAGTTCCACCTCTCCTCTCTTTCCAGAACTTTCGAGCAAACTCTAGAAAGAAGAGGGAGGTCCCAGTGGTGCTGCTTGTGAGTCACCAGCTGCTACCCTGAGCCACTCCCAGCCCAGATCAGATCAAAACAAATAGACCTGGCTTCCAGTCAGGCTTGCCTAAATGTACCTGTCCTACAAAAAATCCCACCTCTAGCACCTACCTACCTAGAGGGTGATATCACAGCTATTAAGGTATTTTGCCGCTGGAGTATCTAGGCTTCTTGATATACCAGGACTGCTAATTTTCAGGATGAATCCTAGACAAAATGTATTTATTTTTTATGATACTGCTTAGGGTCTGCCATTGTTTAACCTTAGTATATATCTCTGCTTATCCCAAGCATGTTTGAAATCACACAACAGGCAGCACCCAGAATACAAACTAATAACTTGATGTTTGCAGGATCATGGCATTATACTGTGCACTGCAGAGTGACCAGGTAAAATATGTATAGGCCACTGAGAACAAATTGTGGCAGTTGCCCTTCAAGCTCCCAGCCACACCGCAACAGTATCTGTTACAGACAATAGCTTTAGTGTTGTGCTTAGCCATTCACAAAGCACCCCCGTGGCATCCTCACATTCAAGTTTTTGTTCAAACAGCTTTGCAAAATAGTTAAAAAAAATCACTGTGCCCAGAATTGGACTTTAAATGTAAGCTTTGGAAACCTTGATTCAATTGTCTCTGAATACCAACAGCCAAATATTCAAAGCAGAATAATCTCAGGAAAATAAAGTGATTGCCCAGTTTGGTGCTTGTATTCATTTTTTTGTCTTCAAAATGATTTGGGCATACATGCCATAAAAAAACATTATAAAGTAAGTAAAAATAAGTAAAAATCAAACTCTGTCTTTGAAACTGGAGTGTGAAATGGTAAACACATGATACATGTGTACTCTGACAAGATATGGGGATAATTGTTAGCCTAGTAGGTAATAGGGTGGCAGATGTTTGATATTTCTAAACTAAATGATAAGAATAATAAATGCTTGTATTATTAGATTAAGTATTTTAAAGGCACAAGTACTTCAATTTGTTTACATTCCATGTCCCACTTAACTAATACATATATTTTTCACCCCTACCTACCTTATATGTTTGTTTTTTATATGAAAGTTGTACCTTAATTATACAACTCCAATTCCCAAAAGTTGGGACACTGTGTAAAATCTACATGAAAAAAAAAAACTGAATAAAATGATTGGCAAAGCTCATAAACCCATATTTTGCTCACAATAGAAAAAAGAAAACATATAAATGTTTAAACTGAGAAAATTTACCATTTTAAGAAAAAAAATATATATAATTTTGAAATTGATGGCAGCAATGCATTTAAAAAAGTTGGGACAGAGCAACAAAAAGCTGGCAAAGTACAACCCCAATTCCAAAAAAATTGGGGCGAGTGACATTAACAATACTCTGTAAATGTCTGGGGTCGCATGTTGCCAACCGTCAATATTTTTGCTGGCAGTCAGTAAAAAACAGGCAATTTTCTTCTGCCAGTAAATGGCAGTAAAAGGCAAAGGTTGCCAGTAAAAAATTATGTCTGTGACACTTGGCTAGGTCCGGAGCCAGTCGAGACCATCCGAATGCCTGCTACAGTGTGTTTGGGTGGCTCTGGCGGAGGCAGTGCCTGAGCATGTCCTGTGATGTCATGGTGCAAGGGAGCTAAGCAGAGCGGCCAGGGCCTCGTGTGCGGGTCGGGAGTGGACTGGAGAGATCACCTGGCGTGGAAAGTGACTATTGCTGTGACTCAGGAGGGGATGTGTCATGTAGGTGATCTGTGCTGCTGTACACTGCTGTCATTGTCACTGTGAGAGTCAGTTTCCATTCAAATTTCTTGCCCTCTTAAGTCCTGTCCCTGAGCTACTTACTTACTATATCAAAAATCAAATAAGAAATATGTTTTTTGTATTATTATGTATCTTAACCACTTAAGGACCGCCGCATGTACATTTACGTCGGCAGAATGGCACGGACAGGCACATCAACGTACGTGTACCTGCCTGCCTAGACGTGGGTCGGGGGTCCAATCTGGACCCCCCCCCCGGTACATGCGGCGGTCCCCGTGGCTTCAGGAGCGATCCGGGATGAGGGGGCGGCTGTTCGTTTTTGTCCGCCCCCTCTGGATCGCTCCCAGCCAATCCGCGCGCTCCCCTGCGTGTCACTTCCTCTTCCTGTGTAAACACAGGAAGGGGAAAGTGATGTGATCTCTCCTCTCAGCGGTATTTTCATCCGCCGCTGAGGAGAGATCACATCACACAGTGAGTCTGCACAACACTACACTGACACCAGTACACGCAGGCACATTAACCCCTTGCGATCACCAATAAAAACTTGGCTGTGCCAGTAAATTTTGGGTGGTTTGTCAGTAAATTTCAGGCCGCGTACACACGACCGAGAAACTCGTCGGGCAAAACTCATCGTTCTCCCCGTCGAGTTCCTAGTTCGGCAGTCAAAAAGATTGTCGAGCCAAATTTTCCCATTGAACAACGAGGAAATAGAGAACATGCTCTCTTTTTGGCTCGACAAGTTTTTCGGCGGGTTTCTCGGCGTAAAGTGTACATGACCGGTTTTCTCAGCAGAATACCTCTCCCATAGAGGTTCTTGCTGGATTCTGCCGAGAAAATCGGTCGTGTGTACGCGGCCTCAGTCTGGTAGGTTGGCAACACTGCTGGGGACTAAAGAGAACAGTTGCTTGAGTTTGGGAAGAGAAATGTTCTATTCTTGCCTGAGCATATGCTGATCTAAAACCTGGCTATATCTTTCAGCATTGGTGTCTTTCCAGATGTGCAAGCTGCCTATTCCATATGCATCAATACACTCCATGCCATTAGAGATACATACTTTTGAACAGAGTGCTGATAACAAGTCAGAAGGTTCCTCTCCTCTTTAGTCTGGAGGACGACCACAGAACAGTTTTCCACTTTGCAACAGACCATTTTATATGAGCTTTGGCCCAGAGAATACAGCGACATTTCTGGATCATGTTCAAATATGTTTCATTCATTGCATGATATAACTTTACCTTGCATTTTTGGATGACATGGCGAAATGCGTTCACAGACAGTGATTTTTGAAAGTATTCTCCATGCAGTGATGTCCATCGCAGAATCAGGTCTGTTTTTAAATCAGTGCCGTCAGAGGGCTCGAAGATCATGGCATCCAATATTGTGTTTCTGCCTTGTCCCTTGCACACAGGGATTTCTCCAGATTCTTGGAATCTTTTGATGATATTATGTACAGTGCATGGTGATATATTTAAAGGTTTTGCAATTTTATGTTGAAATTGTTAGCCAATTTTTAGACACAGCTTTAAACAGAGTGGTGAACCTCTGCCCATTATTACACTCTGACTCTCTAAGATGCTCTTTTTATACCCAACCAGGTTACTGACCCATTTCCAATTAAGCCAATTAGTTGCAAAATGTTCTGCCAGCTTTTCCTTGTTAGTACCACTTACTTTGACAGCTTTTTGTTGTCCTGTCCCAACAATTTTGAGATGTGTTGCTGCCATTAATTTGAAAATTATTTTTATTTTTTTATTAAAATGGTACATTTTTGCAGTTTAAATATTTGGTATGTTTTCTATTGTAAATATGGATGTATGAGATATGCAAATCATTGCATCTTTTTTTATGTAGATTATACCCAGTGTTCCAACTTTTTTGAGAATTAGAGTAGTGATTTTATATATATATATATATATATATATATATATATATATATATATATATATATATATATATATATATATATATTTATTTTACATACTATATCGCAACTGTAAAATCAGCACTAGCATTAAAAATATGTAAAATATGTACTTAAATATGAATGTGGACTTCAACACTTGAAAAGACATTGACCATAAACAAATATGAATAATGCAAAAATTAAAAACACATTACAAATGAAACAAATAAAATCAGAGTTTTGGTAGTCGGGCAACTAGCATTTTCATAAAAAAGATGGTAGTTTTATATATCTCTCAGCACAGTTTTTCAAAATAAAAAAACTTTTTGTTTAAAAATGAACCATGGCGTTCAGTATTCACTGATTAAGTAAACAAAGGGGCAGAACTTGCGTAAAGCCAAAACTAAAAACAGGAATAGTTTTTTTTTTCTGTCTGTATTTCATCAGGGAGATTTTTCTCGACCAGGGTAGATTAGAGGTCACCAAGTACCTATAACCTGGAGTACCTACCCACAACTCCACCTTTTTCTAACTCTAAAAAAATTATTACACAAAAAGTGGAGGTAGATGTCCGTCAGACCTTTTATTATAAACAATATACAAAATAAATAACAAAAACATAACATTACAGTTCAAATGGTACCATATAACTAATGCACCAACTAGCTAAGATATGCCCTCAGCCGTAAAACACCATCTCGGGGACTATCCCAGCTGACCTCAGACACTTACCAGTGTACAACTACCTGGTTGACCAGACTAAATAGAGGACACCATACCGAAGATGTGTATGGGCATCAAAATAGTTGAGTGAGAGGAATAAGGAAGGGAAAATGAGCCCTATCTTTGTACTTGTTTATGGGCTGAAAATGCACGTATTAGAGGTGAAGGATAAGCATCATAGTTAGACATATTACAATTTCAAAAGCAGTTAGCAATAGCCACTTCTATGTTGCTCTAATTAAATGTTTTCTTCAACTTTTCAAAAAAAAGTACTGTATGGCATTTGCTCTGCAACAGATAGCAACTGACTAGAATGATAAATATTATTTTTGACCACTTGGGGGCACTGTTTCCATTGTAAATGGTTGTTGTAGAGCAAAATGTTTTCCTATCACAATATATTTAATCTGAGTTTTGCCACAACTTTCATTCAAATTGGGTAATCGGTTGAAAATATAATTATATTATTTCCCTTACTAGATGTGTTTATTTAGCTCGACTGCATTTTTTATTCTGCCCTCAATTCGTGTATGGAGAAAGTTCATCAGAATAATGTTTTCTTCTATAATAATGCTCTTCTTAACTAGTTAACCCATGTGGTTCTGCAGAAAATTACGTTTTTCCCTTAAAACTGTACTTTAAAACTAGCCTATATAATAATGTTTGAACATTAGGCATTCATTTGTGTTTGACTTGATGGTGTAATTTAGTGTAGGCTGTTTAGATTCTATTATATGACCCCTCTCCATTAGATGCCAAAAATGTATTATATTAATTATTAATTATATTAATAATATATTAATAATATTAATAATGAATTATATTAATAATAATTAAATCAAAAGTGAAAATTGTATTTTAATGATGGAGTACATATAGGCAATTTTGGCAAACTCATGTCATTGATTATTTTGCTGTGCATAACTTTAGATTTGCATTGCTGGGCAGACATTTATAACCTGTGCAGCATCTAGTTATTGAGGTACACTGAATTAGTAGTGGTTAGTGAATTAGAATTAAAGTCAGGTGAATTAATGAATGGAAAATACCTTTCTGAATATATGCATCCAAATGAGTCCAGTCTGCATGCAACTCGTGAATTGTAAGACCTACATTATGAAAGTGAATGTTTTCTCTACAGGTCAGACATAATGTAGTGGGGATCCCATTTGTATGGTATGTGCAGGGTGTGCACTGTTTTTGAGCAAATGTTTTCTCCACCCACTGTGATGTCAGTTTCCTGATAAACCTTATTATTATAGTACAGCTTCTGCATGACTGAAAATGACCCAAAGCTAGAACCAAAGAAATCAGTTGGTATAACTTAATTTCTAATTAGTATGCTCTGTTGATTCCATAGTAGTGTAAAATCAAAGTAGGTCATAGGGACCACCCATTGGGACCAAAACCAATGGGTGGTGGATCTGCAGTGAACTTTGTTTTTTTTTTCTAATTCTGAAGATGACAGTAAAATGAACAAATGAGTAAATTAACCAAGTAAATCACATATGTCTTTATTATAAAGATGTAGCACCCTCCTCCTTATGCCTCGTACACACAAAAAAACAAAGTTTTTCCTGACGGGATTCCTCTCAAGCCTGCCTTGCATACACACGTTCAGGCCAAATACCGCCGTCAAAAGCGTGGTGACGTACAACACGTACGACAGGACTATAAAGGGGAATTTCCATTTAAACTGCGCCACCCTTTGGGCTGCTTATCCTCGTGTTAGTAAAAGTTTGGTGAGAGATGATTCATGCTTTTCATGCGCTGCATTAAATGATGCAATAATTTGTAGCGTGACGAATGTGCTATTTCCATTCTCAACGATAGTTTTACCAGAAAGAGCTACCGTCTCATACTTGATTCTGAGCATGCGTGTTTTTCCCCCTCGGAAAGCATACACATACGCCGGTTTTCCTGACAAAAAAAAAGTCAGCCGGGAATCTCGATGGGAAAAAGGAAAGCTGGTCCTCTTATTTTTCAGCAGTTTTCTCGTCGGGAAAACTGAGATGGAGCATACACACAAAAGCTCTCATGGCAGTTTTCCCGACGGGAAAACCGGTCGTGTGTATGAGGCATTAGGCTGCTAGGCATTTTTTTTTACTTCATTGCAGTCAGATGAGCAGTAATCTTTTGTTTTCCTCTGGCCAGAGTTTCTTGGCTTGGCTCTCACCAGCTTCCATAGAAAATATAGCGCAGGGAAAGTCAAATGTCCAATATGAATATTCCTCAACCAATCCCTGGAAGGAGGCATACAGAAGGTGGCCAAGGAGATGATAAAAGTTTAGGAGGCCTTTCCAGAGTGTTTCTCCTCTGCTTGTTCTCGTGGAGCTGTTGTCCCCAAGAATGAGTTAGTGAGACAAGAAAATGCAGTCTGGGCCTCAGCAGCTGCTAGGCTAAGGATCTGGAGAATATTTCTAAAGGATTCTTCCTGGAGGGCACTATCCTGAAGGCCTAGTCTGAAGAAAGTTATGTTTTATCTCCCACATTAATGATCTACCTGTGGAAGCTGGGTGGCAGACAGCTCCTGGAACATTGTGAATCAGGCCTGATTTGGGGACTTTAGTGTTTGCCTGCTCAATAGCAGCTGGTGCTTCATTTTTTTTGGGAGGCGGAGGGCGACACACAAAAGCCCCCACCCACCCCGCCAGATACACTGTCGGCAGCCCCGCTCGCTAGCCCCCCTGTTCGCCAGTCCAGCAATTACCCCATCCAGGTCCTGGGTGGCTTCGGCGACTTCTCCTCCTGATTGGCTAGGAGAAGAAGCAGGAAGACAGTAGTGTATGTTGATTCGCTATTGTCACAAGTGGGTGGGCTCAGGGCGGAGTGCTCCTAACTCTGCTTCACAAAAAAACGTAGAACTCTATGCATCCAGCGTCCTGCATTGAGATTAGATTAGGGGGGTGGCTCACCTTCTGGACAGACAGCAGCTGTGAATTTTCTGTTGATTACTGAGCCCTGAGCCCTTCTGCTGTTTCAAGTTATTTAGCAATAAATTCTAAAAGGCATCCTCTGAACTTGTGCTTATGGATGACAGGTTTTGTACTGTGGGAGAACCTGTATAATTTTCAGCAGCCCCTCCAGGGGTAAGTGCTACATGTGGAATAGAAAACAACTTGCCTAGCTGTCCCATTCATATTTTTCAGTATGCTGGAAAGTAGTAGGTGTCTTCCTCTCATCCATAATACATGCAGCCATCCTTATAAAAAATACTTCTGTTGAATGTTCCCTATGCTCTGGCAATTGCCTCAGTTCTCTTCTTCTTATACTTCCAGTAGTGTTGGGTGAATGGTCCTGGCCGAGCAGAGGTTCGGTCTGAACTTCGCCCGTTCGGGTGCATGCAGTCTTCCAGGCCAGGAAAGGCGGAGGGAGGTGCTTGCTCCTGAACCATACCAGGACCCAAACCCTCAAAATGGTTGGGTGCTTTGGGGCAGGTGGGGCACCCGACCCAAACCACCTTGTCACCATGTTGATGGGTAAAATGTACTAAATATACTCATTCACATGGGGGGCACGATCTTTGGGCCAGATTCTGATAAGCCCCCTGCTGGAAGACCCCCACAAACACCACCCAGAGTTGTTGGGAAGAGGCCCTTGTCCCCATCAACATGGGAACAAGGTGCTATAGATTGGGGGGGGGGGGCAGAGCACCCCCCGCCCCAAAGCACCCACCCTCCATTTTGAGGGCTATGGGCTGCTCACTCACTTTTTTTTTTTATATTGCCAAATGGCAATTGCAACTGCAAGTCAATTTAAATGTTATTTGAAATTTTTGCTGCAGCAGGTTCTATACACGGTACAGATGCGCCACGTTGCAGGCAGACTAAGGGGCCCTCCCCAGACATTATATTTATATTTTTATTGTTCCAGTCTATACCAGGCCTTGGTGGATTGAATTGTAATGGTAACCCCAAGCCAATATCTAAAAAAACAGAGCGTGGGGTACCCCCAAAATCCATACCAAACCCTTATCCGAACATGCAGCCCGGCAGGCCAGGAAAGGGGGGACGAGCAAGCACCTGAACCATACCAGGGCACATGCCCTCAACATGAGGGGATACTTTGGGACAGGGGGGCTATGTGCTTCATACTCATTCACATGAAGGCGGTATCTGGGGGCTCCCTTGTTGTTAAAGTCTGATAGTTTTGATGCATTTCTCCTATGGATCACAGTAGTGCCGTTCTGTACTCCAGTGACCAGTTTTCAGCAGACAGTGGGCTGAAGCCTGCTGTCAGCTGATGTCACAGAGCCAGTCCAAACTCGGTAAAGATCCCGACCATATGTTCGGGATCCAGGTAGATTTCTGGACCGACACCTGGCTCAGTCTCTCAGTGAGCCGCTGAGAGCCTGGTCCAGTTGCTCCTGCCCCCTCCACAGCCCAGAACTCCAGTGAATGTGGAGGGGCAGAGCAAGCAGCAGTTACTGACAGTCACCAGCTCTATTTTCAGGGAACCTGACAGCCGAGCGATCGGCAGGGTTTGATTGCTCAGTTCTCATTCATAGAGCTGGTGGGGGACAGATGCAGCATTGGTCAGATGCTGTATCGACCTAGGTAAGTATGATTCAAGAAAAAAATGAATTCCCATACTTTTAAACTGAAGCTTACAAACATCTAAGGAAGTCAAATCTTGAAAACCAATTCTACCAATGTTCAGGTTTATAGGCAAAGAATATTAAAAATAAAAGACATGGAGATCTGGGTACTGTCTCAAGGGCCATGTACAGATGCAAAAAACGAACTGTCCAGCTAAAAGAGGGTCCTCCTTGTAATGCAACCTCAAATGTGACATGGGAAAAACACCAATATTATATATTACATGCCTGAAACGTTGTGCTACAGAACAGTACACTTCCTACAGACAGCATCAACACAATCCTATTCTGGCATACATGTATTTGCAGTATGAATTTTGTACTTTTACATTATGATCAGGCTTAAAGGGGTTGTAAAGGTAAAAGTTTTTTCACCATAATGCATTCTAGGCGATTGCAACACCATTATGGAAGAATTGGTGCCGGCAAATTATCGCATCCAAATGCAGAACAGAGCGGGGCAAAGAGGGGGAGGCCTGGCAGTGATCCACAAGATTCACCTCTTGATCACCAAACCAGTCCTCCAATACTCGCTTCCATTTATGGAAACCCTCACTCTACAGCTGCAAACAAACCCCCAAGACACGGTCCATATGCTACTTTGCTATAGATCTCCTGGCCCTAAAACGCACCTTGTCACGTCATTAACAGAATTCATCTCCTCTTACACCCTAAGCATCAAACACCTTTTAGTGCTGGGGGACTTCAACCTCTGGGCCAACTCCTCGCTGGACCCAGTCGCTGACGCTTGCATCAACCATCTAGAAGGATTAGGTCTGCAGCAATTAATTCGAGGCTCCACTCATGCCTCAGGCCATACCCTCGATCTCATTTTCAAACAGGATTTGGAAATTGAGATCGGGAAAAATGAGCCACTACCATGGACCGATCACCATGCCATTAAATTTAAAATAGCCAACCACCTCAGACCAAATAAAACTAGAAAACCGGTGATAACTCACTGGACTAGGTCTCAGAAGAAGCTCCACTCGGAACTCTTCAAAACGACCCTAGGAAATAAAATATACACAATACAACAACAACGAACAGCCATAGAAACACTTGACACCATCAACAAGGCACTACTTCAGTCCACCGACTGGGTGGCACCAAAACGCAAAACTTGCTTTCGGAAAAACAACGCCGGCTGGTTTAACGACCAGCTGACATTGCTAAAGCAAGAGCGTAGAAGAGCAGAAGCTGCCTGGAAAAGGAGCTCTTCAGATAGAAACCTCACCATTTATAAGACAATAACGAAGAAATATCATAAGGAAATCTTTATGGCGAAAAAAAATCATTTGGCAAACATCATCACCAAGGCCCTAAACCACCCCCGCGAACTCTTCAAGCTGGTGTCACAGTCAATGAATCCAGCCAGCTTAGAGCCCCCCAATGCTGATTCACAAGAATTTTGCAACAAACTATCAGATTATTTCATTAATAAAATTGAAAGAATCCGGGTAAGCATTGAGCAAAATGGAATCTGCATGAATCCCGCCCCGAATCCCAACCCTGATACCATTATATACCCGCCTCAAGCACAGAAATTCACCTTAAAACCTATCTCCATCGCTGCCACAAAAAATATCATTCGGTCTCTGCGCAACAGCACAGCACCCAATGACATCATTCCCACTAAACTGCTGAAAGAAAGTGCCGATATACTGGCACCAGCTATCACGCAGCTCATAAACCAATCATTTAAGGAGGGCATGGTGCCCTCCTTGTTGAAACAAGGTACCATAAAACCGATCCTGAAAAAACCCACCCTGGACCCGAAAGACCCAAACAATAGAAGACCCATAACGGGTCTAAATGTTTTCTCCAAAATAATGAAGAATGAAGTTGTACAACAGTTACAACAGCATTTAGAAACCCAAAAATTACTGGATACGTTTCAATCAGGCTTCCGGCCAGGGCACGGAACTGAAACGGCTCTGGTAAAAATATGGGATGACGTCCTAGAGGCAGCAGATGACGAAGAATCTTCTCTCCTGATCCTGTTGGACCTAAGTGCGGCCTTTGACACGGTAGACCACGGACTACTACTCGCTAGGCTAGCTGAAGTGGCCAAAGTCACGGAAGCAGATCTACCCTGGTTCTCTTCCTTCATGGAAAACAGATCACAAACTGTGAAATTGGGATCTTTCACGTCAGAAATGCGTACGGTATCATGCGGAGTCCCTCAGGGATCTCCCTTGTCACTGGTACTGTTCAATATCTATCTCCGTCTCCTCTTTGAGATTATCAACAACCAGAAGCTACTTTACCATTCCTACGCAGACGACACACAACTGTATCTCCGCGTTAGCAACGGAAAGGATCATTCGCTGGGATTAGAGAGATCCCTCATTCTTATAAATAACTGGATGACATCCAGTTATCTAAAACTCAATGGTTCAAAAACAGAGCTTCTCCTGTTTCACGCAAGCATGAAAAGTCTCCCCACCTCAACTTGGACCCCACCACCCATCCTGGGAAAAATTATCGCCCCGAGCACCAAAGTCAAAAGTCTCGGGGTAATTTTTGACTCCCACATGACAATGGATGCACAAATAGGGGCGGTAATCAGCGGATCCCATCATCTGCTGCGCCAGTTACGCCGACTCACCCTTTTTATTCCTAAAGAGGACATTGCAGTCGTAGTGGGGATAATCATCAATTCCAGACTCGACTATGCAAATGCCCTCTATTTAGGACTTCCCAAATACCAAATCACTCGTCTGCAAGTCGTTCAAAATACGGCTGCTCGATTAGTGACTGGTAAAAAAACATGGGAGTCAATCTCCCTTTCGCTGAGATCTCTTCACTGGCTGCCAGTGAAAGACAGAATCACTTTTAAGGCACTCTGCCTTACACATAAGTGTATTCAAGGAAATGCTCCCCAATATCTATGCGAAAAAATAAAAGCCCATAACCCCAATCACATTCTGTGATCCACAAATCAAAATGGGGAGATGCAAACAAGGCATTTCCCTGTTCTGCCTAGTGACAGGACAGTGATCTACTGCTGAATGTGTGCAGAAAAATGGAAAATTGTATACTCACCTTTCCGTAATTTTCCTTTCCTGACGCATCTTCATGGCAGCACACACTGGGTTGTGACTCCGCCCCCACAACCTGACAGGATTGGTTAGCTATAAATTTGAAGGGGAGACGCCCTGCACCATTCTCTGTATATATCATCATAAAACAGCAGGGTGGGCATCTGTGTGCTGCCATGAAGATGCGTCAGGAAAGGAAAATTACGGAAAGGTGAGTATACAAATTTTCCATTTTCCTGACGCATTCATGGCAGCACACACTGGGAAATAACTCGCCAGTCGGGAGGGTGCAAGAAAACAGTAATATTTATTCTTTATAGCGCTGAGGAATTGGCTCTAAGAACAGATCTGCCGAAGTCGACGGTAGCCAGGAGAGCAGAATTCACTCTGTAGTGAGAAATGAAGATGTGTTGGGTAGACCAAGTTGCTGCTCTGCCTATGGTTTCCGGTGAAGTCCCGCAATATGCTGCCCAAGAAGTGGCCTCTGCCCCTGTCGAATGAGCCCTAATGCCCTCTAGGAGTCGTAAGTTGCTGGATGGAATAGGTCTCTTTGATAGCTTTAACAACCAAGAGTTAATGGTACGGGAGGTAGCTGGCTGACCTCGTCTGTTCCCGTGTGGGATAATCAAGAGAGAATCCGTCTTCCTGAGATGTAGCTGTGACGTAACTGGAAATGGTAGACTTGACATCCTAGTCATGGGACTCGCCCCTCTCATTAGTAAAAGATGGAAGGGCGATGTCCTGGTTATAATGAAAGGAGGAAGTTACCCTTGAATAAAAATGGTCTGAGGGCTTCAGAACCACTCTGTCAGGGAAGAACACTAAATAGGGGTTCCGTAGCCATAAGTGCTGTATCTCCGACGCCCTCTTAACTGAGGTGATAGCAATACGGGAAGCCATCTTCAGAGCTAGGTTCCACGGTGACCGGTGAGACTAAGTTGAATGGAGAAATAGGTGGATTGGACAGGCCCCCGAGTACTACACAGAGATCCCCTGTTGGAAAGGCTGGCCTCCTAGGTGGTCTGATCTTACGTAGGCCCTGAGGAACAGAGTGACCGGATGATGAAGAGCCCATCTAGTACCCGTCATGGCTGAAAGGGCAGATACTTGTACCTTCAGGGTACCCGAGCCCGGGCCCTTGTTAAGCCCTGACTGAAGAAATTCAAGAATTTGAGATGGGATTCCAATCTCTTTGCTGCGATGACACAAACCTCTCCCAGATCCTAGTATAGGTGACATCAGTGGAGCTCCTTAGAGCTTGTACTAAGGTTGATATTACCTCCTGAGAGTATCCTAGTTCCCCTAACCTAGCCCTCTCCACTTCAAAGCTGGCAAATGCAGCTTCTCTGGGCTGGATGGAAGAATTGCCTCTGATGTATGAGATCCCAGGTTACTGGAAGATGTATTGGAGGCCGCGTACCTAGCTGTAGCGGGGTCGTAAACCATGGCCTCCTCAGCCAGAACGGTATTAGTACAATAACCGTGGCTGAGGACTTCCGAAGTCGGGACAGGAATCTTGTAATCCGAGAAGTTGGAAGAAAAATGTACCCTAGCTCGCAGCTCCATGGAAGAACTAGGCAGTTTGTCCCTTCAGGTAATGGAAAGTGGGCTCTGGACAGGAACCTCTGACACTTGGAGTTCTTTGGCGTGGCCGCTAGGTCGACTTCTGGTACTCCACAAGTTTTCGTAAGAATGGAGAATACCTGTTGGTTCAGGGACCATTCGTTGTTTGAAAGTGTCTCTCGGCTTAGGTAGTTGGCCAACGAATTCTGTGTTGCTGGGACGCATACTCCCCACAGATCTAACAGGTGCACTTGTGCCCCTTCCATTATGGGCGAACTTCCTCCTGAAGCGTGTGACTCCTGATGCCCCCCTGTCTCTGGATACATGACACCGCTACTTGTTGTCCATCCTGATCAGGACACTCTTCCTCTCTAGAAGAGGTGCAATGGCCAGGAGGGCATGAAAGGCTGTTCTGAGCTCTAAAATATTTGACACTATGCCCTGAGCCCGAAAGTGCCACTGTCCCTGGGCTACTCAGTCTAGATAGTGTGGACCCCATCACCCCTGGCTGGCGTCCGATGTTACTACTTCTGGACTTGGGGGAACTTTTGGAATGGACTCCCTGAGGTTGGACGACCACCACCATACTAATTGCTTTACCAAAGTTCGGGATGTGAATGGTTTGGAGTATTGATGTTCTATTCCACTGCCTGAGAAAGGAGTTCTGTAAGACTCGCATGTGCCACAGGGGCCACTGTATCAAGGGTATGGATGCTGACATGGACCCCAGGGTACTGAGGCAGGCTCTGACAGTTAGACGTCTGGATGATAGCAGATTCTGTATCTTCTGGAGCAAGGGCTTCAGCCTCTCTTGAGGGAGTTGCACCCGGTACAACCTGGTATTTTATTCTGCCCCTAGGAACACCCTAACTTGCCGAATGCTCTGGGTGCTGAGGCGATGCCGAATGGGGGGCACCAAAATTGGAAATGAGATTGATCGATTGAGAACCGAAGGGACCTCTGGAAGTTAAGATGAACTGGGATGTGAAGGTAAACGTCCGAAAAATCTAGAGATAGCATCCAGTCTCCCACGTCCACTGACAACAAAATGGACTGAAGGCATTTCCAATCTGAGGGCCTCTATTTTGATTGTCTGTTGAACTTCTTTAGGTCCAAGACTGGACGTAGATCCCCGTTTTTTTTTTTTTTTTTATACCAGAAATAAAGGAGAATAAAACCCCCTCCCTTTCTGGTGCGGAAGTACTTGGTAGGCTGGAATGTGTTCCCTGGCAATGTGCCCATGAATTTCCAATTGTGACCGGTCTTGATAGAGGATAGTGTCCATGGATCTGTTATACGAGTTGCCCACATCCGAGCGAATCTCTTGAGTCTGGTGCTCACCTGAGCTGGGTGGGCAGACGGACCCTCAAAAAGGACTTCTGCTGTTCCCCAGCTGTGATTGGCTTACTGTATCTACATGAAGGAGGGTCGAGTCTTCCAGTCCCTCCTAAATTCCCTGCCGGGGCGGTAGGATCTAACATTCCTGTATTTGACAGGAAGATCACGCCTGTAAGCGGGGCCCTTCTGGGGCTCTGGTTTCCTATCGGAGGGAATCAGCCCGGACTTTCCCCCGGTAACCTTGGAGATGGCCGAGTCCATCTTTGTGCCGAATACACTTGACCCGCCATATGGAATTTTGCACCAGTTGATTTTGACGCTGCCTTCGCTATCCAGGGTCACAGCCATAAGGCTCTTCCCAGCCATGAAGTCGCCCCCTCAGGAGCCTTAAGCCAACTTAATTTTCCTGCAGGGAGGAGAATATCTTCCCCTGGTCGGCTCCTTCTAGAATGGAATTCTCAACATTAGCCGCCCATGCAGCGATAGTTTTAGCGACTGCCGCCATGGTGATAGCCGGCCTACATGCGTCTGCTGTCGTGGAGCAGGCTTTCTTCAGTTCTATATTGATTTTACAATCAAGAGCGTCCCGGAAGGTAACTGCGTCTTCAATCGGTAGAGAAACGTCTCTAGCGAGTCGCATTAAAGATGAATCCACCGTAGTTGCATTGATGAAAAGAATTGATCTTAGAATCCCACAAGGGGTACAATCTGCAAACTTGTTGCTCATACTGGGCCGCTTATGCGATCCCCCCACTTATCCTTTATGAGGTTTTCCAGCTCTTTGATGAAGGGAAATGATTCAGGACCCCCTTTTCAGCACCAGGAAATATTTCTGAACCTTCAGAAGTTCTGCCATAACCTCCTCCCAGCCGATCGCTTCCTTGACTGAATGGGCAAATGGTTCAACTAAAAAGATACAGTCCGACGCCTGCTCACACTCCTCATTCTTAGAGAGGGTTACTGCAGCCTGGCGTAACGGCCGGGCGATGTGCTTGGGGAAGGATCACCCACATATGATCCCTGTGGCGTTTCTTCTAGGAGTTCAGTATCTACTCTGGCCTCTGAATGCTTGGTTACTTCAATGAAGCACGAGCGGCAGGCCAATTCCCCTGGCAAGGCTGGCGCCCCGCATATTTGGCAAACATTTGCCGTGGTGCGGGTAAGATAGCTCTGTCTGGGATGAAGGTAATCGTCTGCGGTGGGACCGACTATGACGGGAGTGGCTGTGACGCGAGCGGCTATGCCTTGATTGAAGAAATCAAGAGGGTAACCTTGAGCGACTTCTTGCACCTTCTGCCGGAAGCATGGTTGGAATCTCCCTCTGTGCCGCAAACTTGCGTCTCTTGACCCGATAGGGCTACCAAAACTGTAGCGTCAGTGGCCAGGCTCTCTTTTTTGTCTCCCCTCTACTTACCACCTTCTGGACGGCCTCTATACCTGGTCAGCTGACGGTGGTCTGCGAGGGCAGTGGCCCCCATGAGGATAGCAGGAGACAGCCCGAAAAGGTGGGAAAAAAAAGAGAGAAGGGAAAACATTACAATATGTTCCCCCCCAACATTTCTATTTATTAAATTAATATAATAATTTTATATACATATATCTATCCTTTTTTTTTTTTTTTGGATTATATTAATTGTTTAATTATGGATATACTTTCTCCTATGGTATGTTATAAATTAATATATAAATGTATTAGATCTTCTATCCTATATGTTCCTTTTTTTTTTTTTTTTGTGTGTGTAATCAATTAGCCCAGGCTGATCTGGGACATGCCTGCACACACCTGGTGCAATCTTCACTCTGAGTAGAGCAGAGCAGCAGGGCGGCAGCCAGAACTACAGAGCAATAGGACTGTTTCTTTTTTTTTTTTTTTTTTTTGACGCGCGCATGCTCAGAAGCTCACCCGGCGCCATTTTGGAAGAGGGCAGAGGAGACAGGCGGCGTCATCACTGAGCTGCGCGCATGTGCAGAGCGCCAAGGGGTACGCAGCGGTGACCCCGAGAGTATGGGGTGTCAGAGGAACCACAGGGCTCAGCAGAGCTGAGAAAAAAAACAACAGGCAGACAAAGGTACAAAACGGACTAACCTTAGGTGGTAAATGTAATGATACAAATACCTTTGTGGAAGCACACACTGCACTGGAAGGAAAGACAGAGCGAAAGTGGGGGCCACTGCGAGATTTGAAGCTTCTTTAAAGCTTGTTACAGATGCCAGTATAATTCCAGAGCCCCTGAGACCACCAGAACGGGGTTCCCACCATAAAGCTCATTTAGAGACTGTACAGGAGGGACTTCCAAACAGGAGAGGCTGAACCTGCTGGGGCGATTTGCGGTAAGAGGCATGCTTTTTGCTTGTTCATCCAATCTGTCAGGTGAGGATAAAAAAAGAGAATGGTGCAGGGCGTCTCCCCTTCAAATTTATAGCTAACCAATCCTGTCAGGTTGTGGGGGCGGAGTCACAACCCAGTGTGTGCTGCCATGAATGCGTCAGGAAATTTATCGCAGCAATATTTAGTGAAAAAAAGCTGCTACCCAAAAATAATCAATAGATTACAGACATTGGAAAATAGGAACAAGGGTGCACTAGTAAACTAAAACAAAATTACAAAATAAGTGATCTACTATGGTTAATTTTGTTAAGGTGATCTAGTAAGATGTTGGTGAAAACCTCTCACTAAATCACCATAAATAGTATAGCCTGTGCTAACATGTGCAAAACATCAAAACAATACAGCACAGAAAACATGTGCGGGAAAAGTGCGGAAATTGTTCTAGAAGTCCATAGATAAGTATATTTGCATATATTAATCTTGATTGCATTAGCTCATGTTGGTGCTCTTGTAAATCCCAGTTGAGGTCCACAAACAAAATTGCAATATGTGTGATAACTAATAAGGATAATTGTGTTAAGATGATCCAGTAAGATGTTGGTGAAAAACCTCTCACAAAATTAACATAATTAGCAAAACCTGTGCTAACATGTGCAAACCAACATAACAAGACAGCACAGAAAGCATGTGCGGGAAATGTGCAGGAATTGTTCTAAAAGTCCATAGATAAGTATATTTGCATATATTAATCTTGATTGTATTAGCTCATGCTGGTGCTCTTATAAAATCGCAGTTAGGGTCCACCTTCACCAGTAAGAACAGTCTTCACCCAAAGTGCACAAGTGAAATGGTTCCTTACCAGTAGGGATGAGCTTTGAGTTCGAGTAGAACTCATGTTCGACTCGAACATTGCCTGTTCGCCGAGCAGCGAACTATTTGGGGTGCAAATTTTAAAGGCTAATATGCAAGTTATTGTAATAAAAAGTGTTTGGGGACCTGGATCCTGCCCCAGGGGACATGTATCAATGCAAAAAAACGTTTTAAAAACTGCATTTTTTTTTGGCAGCAGTGATTTTAATAATTCCTTTAAGTGAAACAATAAAAGTGAAATATGAAAGTAGCGCTTGTTTCCCATGCTTAGAACTGTCCCTGCACAAAGTGTCATTTCTGAAGGAAAAAAAGTAATTTAAAATCACTCGTGGCTATAATGAATTGTCGGCTCCTGGAAATACAGAGAAAAGTCATTCATAAAAAAAAAATGTGTGGGGGTCCACGGCATTTAAAAAAAAAAATTTGGGGTGGAGTTCCCCTTATAATCCATACCAGACTTGAAGGGCCTAGTAATTGAATTTGGGGGGACCCCCACGCATTTTTTTTTTTTAAGGACTTTTCTCTGTATTGAAAAACAAAGTGGCAAAAAAACAGGATGCGCTAACATGAATAAACAAACCATACAAGGTAATAACAATAAGTGGAAATCTAGATGGACAAGCTAAATTAATGTCCAAACATAGTGCACAAAAAAAAAAAAAAAAAAAATGTCCAATTGGTCCTGGCGGACCAGTACGTGGTAAAAGTCTTGAGAAAACACCAGTGCAGAGATGTGGTGATGACAAATAAACATAGTGACATTCAATGTACAGTGCTGATAGAAGATCCTCCACCTTGCAGGCAACATTAACTGCTTACCAGAACTCCGGTGGTCTCTTAATGAAAAGAAGACCCCAGAGAGCGTGTATATAACCAAAGGAGGGAGGTAGTAGGCCAGATGTTGATCCCCTTCAGATTGGAGTCTCGAAAGCAGTATCCAGGGAAAAAATCATTCTTCTTCCTTACTGCTAAAATTTGCGGTGAGTAATCCGTGGGAGGCTGGCAGCATGCATCAGGTTGTTTTCCCCCAAACGGTGAGGGGGAAAACAACCTGATGCATGCTGCCAGCCTCCCACGGATTACTCACCGCAAATTTTAGCAGTAAGGAAGAAGAATGATTTTTTCCCTGGATACTGCTTTCGAGACTCCAATCTGAAGGGGATCAACATCTGGCCTACTACCTCCCTCCTTTGGTTATATACACGCTCTCTGGGGTCTTCTTTTCATTAAGAGACCACCGGAGTTCTGGTAAGCAGTTAATGTTGCCTGCAAGGTGGAGGATCTTCTATCAGCACTGTACATTGAATGTCACTACGTTTATTTGTCATCACCACATCTCTGCACTGGTGTTTTCTCAAGACTTTTACCACGTACTGGTCCGCCAGGACCAATTGGACATTTTTTTTTTATTTTTTTTTTGTGCACTATGTTTGGACATTAATTTAGCTTGTCCATCTAGATTTCCACTTATTGTTATTACCTTGTATGGTTTGTTTATTCATGTTAGCGCATCCTGTTTTTTTGCCACTTTGTTTTTCTGTATTTGTCACTACAGTCAGGTGCAGCTTCCTTTTGAGTTTGAGTCACTTTTGATCAATAAGCACTTTGTTGTTTTAAGTAGTC
This sequence comes from Rana kukunoris, assembly GCA_029574335.1. Lineage (NCBI taxonomy): Eukaryota > Metazoa > Chordata > Amphibia > Anura > Ranidae > Rana > Rana kukunoris. The sequence goes on from JAJQKJ010000156.1 coordinate 57,282, forward strand.
TTTTTTCTTGTGTTTACGTTAGCGCAGTTGCTTCTCTTCTTTTCTCTGTATTGCTGGTATCCGACAATTTATTATAGCCACGAGTGATTTTAAATGACTTTTTTTCCTTCAGAAATTACATTTTGTGCAGGGACAGTTCTAAGCACAGGAAACCAGCGCTACTTTACAGGCATACTATACACCCCCCCTAGGTACGAAAAGGAATATTTCAATTTTATTGTTTCACTTTAAGCATTATTAAAATCACTGCTCCTGAAAAAACGTCAGTTTTTTAAAACTTTTTTTTGCATTGATACATGTCCCCTGGGGCAGGACCCAGGTCCCCAAACAATCCCCTGGGGCAGGGCCCAGGTCCCCAAACAATCCCCTGGGGCAGGACCCCGGGTCCCCAAACACTCCCCTAGGGCAGAACCCGGGTCCCCAAACACTCCCCTGGGGCCGGACCCGGGTCCCCAAACACTTTTTAGGACAATAACTTGCATATTAGCCTTTAAAATTAGTACTTTAGATTTCAAACGTTCGAGTCCCATAGACTTTAACAGGGTTCTAAAGTTCACACGAACTTTTGGTCTGTTCGCAGGTTCTGGTGCGAACCGAACCCAGGGGTGTTCGGCTCATCCCTACTTACCAGATAACAATCACCCTTAATTTGATACCAAAGTAAGGAGTCACATACAGCTGTACAGGAAAACCTGTTGGATGAGATGCGTCCTGCTGCTTGGTATACTTGTACTCAGATGGATCCCAATGGTTGCATGGAATGACAAAATAATGCCAACATAGTGTAACCCGTTTATTTAAAAAAGTAAAAACGACATAAAAGTGCCAAATGGCTGCTTACTATGAGTAGTGCCCCAAAACCCGGCACTGAGGCTAGATCGTATGGGTGAAAAGATCATCAATCCCGAGCATCTAACATGCGTCTCAGGCGTACATTCCAGCTAGCAGGTAGTCGGAACCAGCGGGACGGGAAGTGACGAATTAGCGTGCGTGGATGGATACCGCCTCGACGTACGTTTCGTTGTGAACGTCTTCAGGAAGCGTATCCTACCACGCTTGGATGGGTTGATTTATACGTTTGTCAATTGATATGGGCGGGGATAAGGTAATCACAGCCTCAGTAACAGATTTGACACCATGTGGAATGTGTGTCGACAATCAGCAATTGTATTCACAAATTGTATGAACATTAGTTAGAATTCCATATACAATTAGGCAACGATGCCTACATAGTAATAAAGTGTAACATTCGACTATAACACCATGTACTTAGATAAAACCTATACCATTGGTGGCATAAATTGTTAATTATCTGCCACATTAAAATAAGTTAACCCTTTGTGGAACCCCACGGGGGAATATCCGTTGTGGGGATATATATACACACAACAAAGGCCAACTATATATTGAAGTTTAAAAATTTAAATTATACATTTAAGTATCAGGGTTGGAAACTCCTATACTGGGAATCCAAATGCATGCTAGTGGTAGCAAATAATGGATATGACTAAATTATTAAGAGGATGGAGGAAATGTGTATTTATGGATGGAAATGGTGTAATAGTATAGCCATTACATCCCTAGTGGATAGTGTGTTATTGTAACACCATCGGCGTTACTTTGTACAGAACGAGCGCAGCTGTATCATCCTTAGACAGCTGCGCTCCATTCAGCACCCTGTTATCGACACTTTCAACGTGCCGTCGAATCCTGCGTCCCGTCCAGCATCCTGATTCCGTCATTTCCGACGTGCCGTCGAATCCTGCGCTCCACGCTGGAACGCGGAAGCGCGTCCAGCGTGTGTCCCGCGACAGGCTGGCTATTTTAACCTCCTCTGATGGCGGCTCGGTGTCTGGTTATTAAAGTTGACGCTCGCCGCCATCTGAGACCCAAGACCTCCTCCAGAGTCCCACAGTTCCTCACCTTGTTAAGGAGATCACCAGGCTCACAGCACCAAGTTCTACACCACGGACCCTGCTACTATCTATGACTTGCTGCTTGGCCACAGAGCTGGCAATCTACAGAACCATAGAGGCATCCTGCACCTGCTACTAATCACTTTCCAGGAAGGAACTGCACACCTGGTCACATCTAAACCGCAAGTACCCACAGCTTACTGTATCAAGCCTGTATACTCAGAATACTGTTCATCCTGGATTGCATACTATGATATATTCTGGATTGCCTGATACCATATGTTTGTAGAGACTGAGACGTATTACGAGGATTCTCAAATAACCTATGGTAGATGCACCACACCATCAATAGGAGATATATCGCAGGAGGTTGTGATGAAATAACCCATGAGCTCTGTTTAACATCATAGAGCAACCAGGTGGTTTAATCTGAGTATCCTCCAGAATAAATAATTACCATTTCATCTCCTATTCATGGTGACGGCGTAGCCGTTACAGTTATCAGTTATTAGTTAGAAAACAGTTAAGATCCAACTCGATGTTGAGGCCTTGCGGATGCATGACCCGTAGTCGGTGAATCCACATGGTCTCATTTTGGGAGATGGCCTGTACCATGTTGGTGCCTCTCCAGTGGTTGGTAATCTTGTCAATACTGCAAAAGGAAAGTTTTCTGGGGTCCTTATTATGATGTTCAGCGAAATGTTTAGATACGCTGTGGTTTGGGAACCCATTGGTAATATTAGCTACGTGTTCGTTAATTCGGACTCTTAGTTTTCTTGTGGTCCGCCCCATGTATTGTAGCGAACACGGACATTCCAGTAGATATGTGACATGGTGAGTGTCACATGTTATTAGAGGTTTGATTGTATATTCTTGATGTGTGACATTAGATTTGAATTTAGTTATTTTTCTGGAGGTTCTAATAGTGCTTTTGCACGATCTGCACCTGGTGCAATAATGGAATCCTGATCCAAAAAGGTAAGTGGTTTGGGTGGGGGATCTGGTACATTTGGGGCTATCATGTTCCGTAGTCCCGGTGCTCTCCTGTAGATAAATCTGGGTTTGGGAGGTAAAATTGTGGAAGATTTTTTCAATGCTTCTATATTGGCGGTGGAAGCCTGAAAAGAAAGCTGTATCGCCTGAGAATGGGGGTTTCTTTTTTGAGACCAATAGTTCTTTTCTAACCATACTTGCAACATCCAGGACTGTTTTTTCCAATAATTGTGGGAGGTAACCTTTTTCTATGAATTTCTCTGTTAGAGTTGCAGATTGGGTTTGGAAATCAGTGATGGTATCACAATTACGGCGAATTCTCATGTACTGGCCTTTAGGAATGGTACTTAACCATTTGGGATGATGGCAACTGGTTATTGGCACAAAGGCATTTCTATCTGTACTTTTGAAATATGTACGTGTGCTCACCTTGTTTCCATTTTTAACCAAGGTCAAATCTAGATAGTTAATGGAAACTAAACTAGATGTTGCTGAGAACTTCAAACCATACTGGTTATTATTCATTCCGCCCAAAAAGATTTCCAAGGAGTCCCAAGTCCCCTCCCACATGAGGATGATGTCATCTATTTATCTCTTGTAAAAAATGAGGGGTGTTGGGTGGTCTTGGTAAATAGTTTCCTCTTCCCATTTGTTCAATACCAGGTTAGCCACACTGGGGGCATAGCGAGCCCCCATTGCAACCCCTTTAACCTGGATGAAAAACTGCCCTAAAGCCCAGAAGTAGTTGTTACCCATAGCTTGACGTAGTCCATCAATTAAATATTGAACCTGGACTTATGGAAGCCTTGTGTCTGTCCTTAAAGCTTGTGTAACTGCTTCAATAGCATCTCCCTGCCGGATGTTAGTGTAGAGGGACTCTACATCTACTGTTGCCAACCAATTCCCCTCTGAAATTTCTAAAGAAGACAGGGATTGAATGAGATCCCTGCTGTCCTTTAGGTACGACCTGCCTAGAATGACCAATGGCTGGAGAAATAGATCAAAATATTCTCCAATTCTGGAATAAAGAGAACCAATCCCACTAACAATGGGTCTCCCTGGGGGGTTGGTTGCATTCTTGTGTACCTTGGGAACTTTGTATAAAACCGGGGTCTTAGGTGTATTAGGGACCAAATAAAGGGCCTCTTTGATGGTGAGTATAGATTTAGCTTTGCCCTCTGAGGTCCATAGTAGTAATTGATCTTTAAGTTTGGATAAGGGATCCCCTCTGAGTAGTTGATACGTGGCTGAATCCTCTAATAGTCTTTGAATCTCCCCATAGTAGTACTCTTTTGACAGTACCACTACTCCTCCCCCCTTGTCTGCAGGGCGTATTATTATATTTTTATTTTCTTCCAATTTTTTGATTCCTTCTTTTATTATACTGTAATTTTTGGTTTGTTTGACCTCCAGATCTCTAATTTCCCCTTGTATCATATTTTTGAAGACCTCCACATGATGGTGGGTGCCCTTCTTAGGGTTAAACACTGAATTATTCTTCAACCCCGTATGAACGAAGTTGTCCATAACTGGAATGAGTGTAATGGTATTTTGTTGTGAGAAGTATTTTTTAATATTAAGTTTTCTTACATATTTTTCAACTTCTATGAAGACTTCAAATTTGTTTATATTTTTGTCTGGACAGAATTTCATACCCTGGGATAGGACTCCCAATTCTGCATCAGAAAAGTGTACCCCAGCTAAATTGAAGATGCCTTCATTCAGTTGTCTCTGGGTCTTTTTCTTCTTCTTTCCTCCTCTTCTTCCTCTTTTTCTGTATCTGCTTTCTGTTGGTAGACTGGGGCGGATGGGATCTTGTAGGGCTCTTTCCATCCCCTCCATTCCCCCCCCCCTGTGAGGGGTGGCTATATTGTTGGGCTGGTCTCCCCCTAAAATTGCCTCTATAATGGCCCCGTGGGGGTCTGGGGGCATATTGATTGGGTCCAAGATTATGATAATAGTAATCACAGTTACCTGGTGGATTGTCCAATGGAGCATACCTATTGTAATTGGAAACTCCATAGGGTGCTGGGTATTGCTCATAGGGTACTGAGTAGTTTTTTCACTAAATATTGGCGCGATAAATTTTCTGCACACAGTGATCTACTGCTTCCTGTCATCGGGAGCAGGGATCACTGTCGTGTTACTGGTAGCCCACCCCCCCACAGTTAGAATACATCCCTAGGACACACTTAACCCCTCCCTCCCTAGTGGTTGACCCCTTCCTTGCCAGAGTCATTTACACAGTAATCAGTGCATTTGTATAGCACTGATAGCTGTATAAATGACAATGGTCCCAAAAATGTGTCAAAAGTGTCCGATGTGTCCGCCATAATGTCGTAGTCACGATAAAAATCGCAGATCGCTGCCATTACTAGTAAAATAAATTAATAATAAAAATGGCATAAACTATCCCCTATTTTGTAGACGCTATAACATTTGCGCAAACCAATATACGTTTATTGCAATTTTTTTTCAACAATATGTAGAAGAATACAGTCTAGACTAAGGAAAAAAATTGTTTTTTTTTATATATTTTTTTTGGGATGCTTATTATTGCAAAAAGTAAAAAAATTTTTTTTTCAAAATTACCACTCTTATTTTGTTTATAGTGTAAAAAATAAAAATCGCAGAGGTGATCAAATACCACCAAAAGAAAGCTCTATTTGTGGGGAAAAAAGGATGCTTATTTTGTTTGGGTGCAAAAAGTGCTCTGGTTAGGAAGGGGGTCAATTATTCTGGGGCTGAAGTGGTTAAGTGTACAGTACTTTTCACCGTGGTGCAGCACAGGTTATAAACATGCAAATGGAATGGGGTCAACTTCACCAGCTAGAATAGGAACAGCTGTAAAGTTTGTATTTTTGACAAGCTGGCATTAAGATGCTGGGCATATGGTAATTGGGGACATGTTTAGTTCCACTCCAATGGCTGCAGATGAGGCACCTGGTCAAGAATGCTGCTAGAGACGTAATAAAGGAGACTGAGGGAGATAAGCCTTTAAAACGACCTGTCAGACATCCCTCTGTATTGTTTAAGGTAGCAGATATTGCAGCGGACAGATGGAGAATCTTGTGGAGTAGTTAAAAGTGAGAAGGAACTTTGTATAATTGATAAAAAATTATTTAACATCACTGTATAAAATTCAGAAGAAAAATAATTAAGATATACTGTATTTATTGGCGTATAATACTCACTTTTTTACCCTGAAAATAGAGGGTAAACTGTGCCTGCGTGTTATACACAGGGGGCTGTGTAAAGTTTTTTGCCTGAAACTTTCCATTTAAAGTTAGGGTGCGTGTTATACGCCTGTGCGTGTTATACGCCGATAAATACGGGTAATTTTACATACAGTGCCTTAAAAAAGTATTCATACCTCTTGACATTTTCCACATTTTGTCATGTTACAACCAAAAACATAAATGTATTTTATTGGGATTTTCTGTGATAGACCAACACAATGTGGCACATAATTGTGAAATTGAAGGAAATGATAAATGGTTTCTAAATTTTTTACAAATAAATATGTGAAAAGTGTGACGTGCATTGGTATTCAGCCCCCCTCACTTATACTTTGTAGAACCACCTTTCGCTGCAACTATGGGCCAGATTCAGGTACTGTAGATGAGAGTATCTTTCCTCTGGAGTAACGCTTCTCATTTACGTTACTCTGAAGACCCTTTCAGCGCAAGTCCTGTTATTCACATAGCAGTTGCGCGTAAACTTGCGCCAGAGTAACGATAATGCGCTGGCGTAACCCGACGCAAGGGGAAGTGGGTGTGATCATATGTAAATGATGAGCGGAGCCCAGCGCAGAGGCTTACGTTCAGCGCATCAACCACGGAGCATGCGCAGTGAGTGAGGCTCCACTCGCCCCCTTTGTGCGCATGCTCACAACTTCCGTCGGCACCACTTCACGGGAAACGTCAGCGCAATGCCTTCCGTTGGGCGTTTAAATGCGCCCGTAGAAGCGCCATTCCGGCACTAAAGTATATCCTGCTCCCCCTCCCCGCAGTGATGTTACTTTTGTTCTGAGATGGCTGCTCCCGTTCCCCGCAAACACACAGGAGAAAGCTGAACTCTAAAGGCCAGGAGCTGTCAGCCGTCATCTCGGCTATGGAGACCTATGATGTCTTCCTCCATGGCTGTAAAATTTGACAGACAAGCATGGACAGAGGTGTTGTCCTGCAAGTGGGGGTGCTCAGCTAGCTCCTATCGTCGGTAACACTGCTGTAGCTGCTCTCCTGCTGACCTCTGACCGTCTGGAGTAAAGATAAAGCAGCCTTTTGTAGAAATAACTTTGCGCCGGACGGACGAGATACGCGCGGCGCATGTAGCCAGCGTATGGTGCTAATCCGTTCGTGAATTGGGAAAAATCCCTCATTTGCATATTTGCAGGGGAAATCAATAGGCGCGACTGATGCGCCCAGCGAAATTAAGCGCTGACGATACTCTGGCGTCGGAACGTTCCGCCGGTCGCAAATGACCCGTTATTGGGCGCATCTAGTTTGGTGGGTACGGGCACATAGAAACGACGGCGCATCATCACAGTTACGCGGCGCATATCGAAATACTCCAGCGCAAGTGTTGCTGAATCTGGCCCTATGGCTGCAAGTTTTTTGGGGATGTCTCTACTAGCTTTGCATATCTAGAGAATGATGTCTTTGCCCATTCTTCTTTATAAAATAGCTCAAGCTCTGTCAGATAGGATGGAGAGCATCTGTGAACAGCAATTCACAGATTCTCAATTGGATTTAGGTCTGGAATTTGACTGGGCCATTCTAACACATGAATATGCATTGATCTAAACCATTCCATTGTAGATCTGACTGTGAGTGAGTAAGTGAAAAACGTATAAAGCGCAACACATGCGAACTGAATCGCCTCTGGGCGCTGTTTCCATTCCTTCGGTAAGGAAACCACCTGACCTCAGAAGAGATGAGTTTTAATCCTTCTCCTGAAGGCCAAGTGGTCCGACTCCAGTCGGATGGTGGTAGGTAGTGCATACCACAGCCGAGGTCCCTGCACAGCAAATCTCTGATCTCCTTTGGATTTGTATCTTGCTTTGGGTATTTGCAGTAGGTTTAGATTTGTCGATCGCAGAATGCGATTTGGGTTATGGGCTTTTATTTTTTCGCATGGATATGGGGGGGCGTTTCCTTGAATACACTTATGAGTAAGACAGAGTGCCTTGAAAGTGATTCTGTCTTTTACTGGCAACCAGTGAAGAGATCTCAGCAAAGGTGAGATTGATTACCATGGTTTTATGCCAGTCATAAAACAGCAGCCGTATTTTGAATGACGTAGGCGCAGCAGATGATGGGATCCGCTGACTACAGACCCTATTTGTGCATCCATTGTCATGTAGGAGTCGAAAATAAAATCCGAGACTTTTGACTTTGGTGCTAGGGGCGATAGTTTTACCCAGAATGGGCGGGGGGGTCCAAGTTGATGCGGGGTGACTTTTCCGGTTTGGGTGAAACAGGAGAAGTTCTGTTTTTGAACCATTGAGTTTAAGATAACTGGATCTCATCCAGTTATCTATTAGAGTGAGGGATCTCTCTAGTCCAAGAGAGTGATCCTTTTTGTTACTGATGCGGAAATACAGTTGAGTGTCGTCTGCATATGAGTGGTAGAGTAGCTTCCGGTTGCTGATGATTTCAAAGAGGGGGCGGAGATAGATATTGAACAATACGGGTGACAAAGGAGATCCCTGAGAGACTCCGCATGATACTGTACGTTTTTCAGAAGTGAAAGATCCCAGTTTCACTGTTTGTGATCGGTTTTCCAAGAAGGAGGAGAACCAGGGTAAATCACCTTCCGTGACTCTGGCCACTTCAGCTAGCCTAGCGAGTAGGAGTCTGTGGTCTACCGTGTCAAAGGCCGCACTTAGGTCCAACAGGATCAGGAGAGAAGATTCTCCTTCATCTGCGGCCTCTAGAGCGTCATCCCATATTTTGAGCAGTGCCGTTTCAGTTCCGTGACCCGGACGGAAGCCTGATTGAAATGTATCGAGTAATTTATGGGTTTCTTAATGCAGTTGCAGCTGTTGTACAACTTCTTTCTCCATTATCTTGGAAAAAACATTTAGACCTGTTATGGGCCTCCTGTTGTTTGGGTCTTTGGGGTCAAGGGTGTTTTTTTGTAGGATTGGTTTTATTGTACCTTGTTTCAGCAGGGTGGGCACCATCCTTGAATGATTGATTTATGAGCTGCGTGATAGCTGGTGCCAGTATATCGGCACTTTCTTTTAGCAGTTTAGTGGGAATGATGTCATTGGGTGCTGTGCTGTTGCGCAGAGTCCCAATGATGTTTTTAGTGGCATTGATGGTGATGGGTTTTAGGGTGAATTTTGGTGATTGCGGCAGGTATATAATGGAATTTGATTTGGGATTGGGGGAGGGATTAGTGACGATTCCTTTTTGCTCAATACTTTCATGGATTTTTTCAATTTTATTAATGAAATAATCCGATAGTTCGTTGCAAAATTCTTGTGAATCAGAATTGGGCGCCTCTAAACAAGCTGGATTCATCGTCTGCAAAACCAGCTTGAAGAGTTTGCCGGGGCTGTTTAGGGCATTTGCGATGATGTTGGAGAAGTGATTTTTTTTGGCCATAAAGATTTCTTTGTGATATTTCTTTGTTATTGTCTTGTAAATGGTGTGGTTTTTATCTGAAGAGCTCCTTTTCCACGCAGCTTCTGCTCTTCTACGCTCTTGCTTTAGCAACGTCAGCTGGTCATTAAACCAGCTGGAGTTGTTTTTACGGATGCAAGTTTTGCGTTTTAGTGCCACCCAGTCGGCTGACTGTATGTTTAGGGTCATTGTCCTGCTGGAAGGTGAACCTCCAACCCAGTCTCAAGTCTTTTGCAGACTCTAACAGGTTTTCTTCTAAGATTGTTCTGTATTTGGCTCCATCCATCTTCCCATTAAATCTGACCAGCTTCTCTGTCCCTGCTGAAGACAAGCATCCCCACAACAGGATTCTGCCACCACCTTGCTGCCACCAATTGATGCTGTGGTAAGATGCTGTGAACACAGCATCTCCCCGCAGGGATGTAGTCCCAAGGGAGGGGGCGAGCACGCTGACTAACCCCTAGTCAAAACGGCTTGAATGATTGGGACAAGCTTACTGAAGAGAAACAGGAAGTGAATAATTCAGACAAAGAAAAAAACATTTAGAAGGAAATCGAAGGAAAAGGTAAGTGAACCAACAATGCACTAGCTAGCTGAATTTTCTGGCAGTCAGCTAGAGCAGAAGTAGGTCCCTTAGTAAATAATAGGAGCAATTTTCAAAGGAGATCAGAAACTCTGATTTAGAGTATCTACATGGATGATATTTATATGCTCTACTAATGGGTTTTGGAAAAAGTTAAAAAATCTCAGATCCAAATTTAAATAAAGGGAGAAACTGTGTGTCTGTCAGAAATAAGAGAATATTATTGTACAGTTGCCATCAAAGGTTGGCACACAGAGCGGTATATGAGATGAAGATTAGTCATACATGGACAATGTGTTTACACACTAATATGTAGCCCACCACCTGACAACTCACAGTAATGTAGCGCATTACAGCGGTATGTATGCACTGCCAAGCACTGTGTAGCACAACTGCAAACTGTAATGCCCCGTACAAATGATCAGAGTTTCCGAAGATGGACTTTTTCCATCGGATCTTCCGACCGTGTGTAGCCCTATCTGAGTTTTTTCATCGTAAATTCCGATGAATTCCATTGGAGTTTAGATATAGAACATATTCTGATGTGATCTGGCCAGGCAAAAGCCCGACCGTGTATCTACTTTAACACACACCAACAAAAAGCTGCCCATCATATGCAGCCACTGTGCCCAGCAAATGCAGCCAACTGTGCCCATAATATGTAGCCAACTGTGCCCATCATTTGCAACCAATTGTGCCCATAATATGCAGCCACATGTGCCCATAATATGCAGCCAACTGTGCCCATAATATGCAGTCAACTGTGCCCATCATATGCAGTCAATTGTGCCCATCATATGCAGCCTCTGTGCCCAGGAAATGCAGCCTACTGTGCCCCATCAGTTGCAGCCTCTGTGCCCATAATATGCAGTCACTATGCCCATCAAATGCAGCCAAATGTGCCCCATCAATTGCAGCCTCTGTGCCAATAATATGCAGCCACTGTACCCCCTCACCCACTCGCCTGCCCACCCACTGTCTGCCGTCACTTACCCTATCACGGTGGCAGGTCAGGCAGCGAGCTGTGGGGAGGGTAGCGCGGCGATGGCTCCTCTGTCGTCCATGCGTGTCTTCTTCTTGTTCTGCTAGACGGCCAATGGGATTGCCTTCAGCCAATCAGATGACCAGTAATACATCCACACCTCCTGATTGGTGGTTCTGTGTTAATAAAGCAAAAATTAATTTTCTTTGCTAACACACCTGGGTGGACTGGGAGCGCAATGCTTTGCACTCACAGTGCACCTTTTTTGAAGCCTATTAGAGACTATGGATCTAATCGGGTGCTCTAAAAACACTCCCCCCACTTTAATCAGGTGCCCGGAATCCAAAAAGGGGCCAGACGCTTGAATAAGCTGGCTACAGAATCCATGGATAGATTCATGCAATGCATAAATCTATCCATACTATGCAGAGGGAGTGGCTGGAGAGAGGGGGCAGCACCCCTGCACCCTTAATGGACGCACCGCCACTGCTCACAGAACAAATTACTTTTGGTCACTTCTCACGGGGATTTCCTGCTTCTTATTCTACTAGATTCAAATGGATTAGGCAAGTCTGCATTCAAGCCTATGCATTGAGGGTAAAAGGTTATACCCTCTTATGTTAAGGCACTCTCTACTAGCTTCATAAATGTCTCTTGGGTTTTTCAGCACCAGGCATCTATTTTACAAAATGAATAGGCTCATATAAATAAGGACCTATTGTGACAGATGGACCTTTTTTTCATCCTAACTATGTAACTACAGTATATGTAATTAATTTGTAGGACATGTATTTGAAAATCAGTCTTTTTTTTTTATTGTATAGTACATAACAGTACATAACAGTACACAACAGTACTTGCATATTTCCTTGTTTTCATTATTTTATACTCTCATATGCAGATGCAAAGATCAAAAAGCCATTTAGGAAGATTTTGTTCAAGAATGTAGCACTTCTGTTATTGAAGGTAATGTTATTGAAATACATTACCTTGAAGTCACTTGTTTCAGTAAGCAAATGATTCCATTAAAATACTTGAGTGACAAAGGTGAATATTGCTTGTTTAATATACCTGTCTTGTGGAGAGAAATATTTTAACTTTGACAGATCCAAGATTATAATGGGCACAATAGATGTAGCATCACAGAAAATAAAACTTTGGTAACACGAATTCTCAAAGCTCAGGTTTTTAATAACCACAGTTAATGTCATCTTGATCAGATCAATCCATATAAAGGCATTTGATTTAGAGTTTGCTCCTTAAGCATAGTTTAATGCTTAGATCACTCTATCAATTGAATCATTTGCTATTCTATCATTTTTTTTAGGTTTACAGTAGACAGTTTCCAGTATAGCTCCAGGCAGCACTCTAGCGTGAATTGCTGTAGCTTTTCCCTTCAGATGGATCCAAGGTGCTATGGGTTTTTATTGAAATGTAACCGTGATCAAGGAGTATGTCAAATAACACTGAAACGATGCTAAAAATGACAACATATCATGTAGTTTGTACTTTTGCTCACAATTCTCTTTATCCTACTTGATACTAAAAATACTTTTTTTGCGGGAAGGTAAGTAAAGCAATATGGAAAACAAGTCAGTTTTTTTGTTAAATAACTACAATAAAAAAGTGTAAGGCCGAGTACACACGATAGGTTAAACCGATAGGAACGGTCTGATGGACCGTATTCTTAAAGACCAAACCGATCGTGTATGGGCGCCATCGGTTATTTATCCATCAGTTAAAAAAAAGCCAACTTGTTTTAAATTTAACCGATGGATTCCTAACCGATAGGTCAAAAATGATCCTTAGTAGGCACGACCATTGGTTAAAAATCCACGCATGCTCAGAATCAAGTCGACGCATGCTTGGAAGCATTGAACTTCATTTTTTTTTTTAGCACGTCATTGTGTATTACGTCACCGCGTTCTGACCCAATCGTTTTTTTTAACCGATGGTGTGTAGGCGCGATGGACCATCAGTCAGCCTCATCGGTTAACCGATGAAAACGGTCCATCAGACCGTTCTCATCGGATGGACTGATCGTGTGTACACGGCTTAAGACCCTGTGTACATGTACTGATAAGATAACATAGAGTAGAGTTCAGGAGCAGTTGAAAAAAATGCCCAACTGCTCCTAAATGTCCGTTTACCAGCAGCAGTGTACATAAGGGCTTAATAACCATTATGCAGGTTAAGGACCTTGCCCCTTTTTGCGATTCGGCGCTGCGCCACTTTAACTGACAATTGCGTGTGATGTGGATCCCAAACAAAATTGGCGTCCTTTTCCCCTACAAATAGAGATTTCTTTTGTTGGTATTTGATCACCTCTGCGGTTTTTATTTTTTGCACTATAAACAAAAACAGAGTGACTATTTTGATTTTTTTTTTATATTTTTTACTTTTTGCTAAATATCCCCCCAAAAATATATAAAAAATTAAATAAAAATGTCCTCAGTTTAGGCCGATACGCATTCTTCTACTTGTTTTTGGTAAAAACAATTGCAATAAGCATTTATTGATTGGTTTGTTTACAAAATAGGGGATAGTTTTATGGCATTTTTATTAATATTTTTTTTTTTACTAGTAATGGCGGCGATCAGCGATTTTTTTCGTGACTGTGACATAATGGTGGACACATCGGACGCTTTTGACACCTTTTTGGGACCATTGTCATATTTACAGCGAAAAGTGCTATAAAAATACACTGATTACTGTGAAAATGACAAAGGCAGTAAATGGGTTAACCACTAGGGGGCGCTAAGGGGTTAAGTGTGCCCTAAGGGAGTGATTCTTACTGTAGGGGGGCGTGGCTGTAGGTGTGACGTCACTGATCGTCATTCCCTATAACAGGGAACAGACGATCAGTGTCACTGCCACAGAGAAGAACGGGGAAGGTGTGTTTACACTCACCTCTCCCCATTCTTCAGCTCCTGTGACCAGATCGCGGGATACTGGCAGTGATTGGGTCCGCGGCTCCCGCGGACGTGGTCACAGAGCTTCGGACCAGGTCGCGAGCATGCCGCCAGCGGCGCACACGCGACCCACGGCTGGACACTTAAAGGGCACGTACCTGTAATCATTCGGCGCATCGGCGCCCTGGAACGCAGATGGAGTTGTGTTTGCACTCCAGCATATAACAAGCATGACACCCTACATTGCGCCATGTGGAGCGGTGGATGGCAGCGCTATTATCCGCAAGGGCACTACTCTTCTGCTGCTGGCCACACTGGAGAGGCTACACACTACAGCTGGGCGATCTATATTGTGAGTCCAAGTCGCCCCTCTATTTTTACTTTGGTTCCCCTCTTGTTCTGGGCTTTGGCTGGTTCTTTGCCTCTATGTGTCTATGTATAGGTCTGTGTGGCAGGTAGTACTAGAGAGATCATTTGAGAACTTTACTGGTATTTTCACTGGGGATCTACAATACACCTCCCCTAGTGTGCCAAGTCCATTACTTGTTGTTTTTACTTTTGCAAAAGTTTTTTTTGTGTAACACTGATGGACTGCTCATTTCCCATTGGAAGTTTTTGGGGCAGCCCCTGGGAGGGTCCCTGCGGTCTGCAGAGGGTGTGTCCTTCATCTATTCATTACCTTGTGTAGTTCTATTTAAGTGGTGTGTGTGGATGGGTGTAGACTGCCGAGCTCTGATGAAGAGGCCCCAGATGCCTCGAAACGCGTCAGTAGGCAGCAACATTTTTCCAAAGCCCCCCATTGTGGAGTGCAGTCCGAGGGGATTATACCCCATTGTTTGTTGACAAGCCTGTCTGACATTTGTGAGTAGTTTTTAATATTATTACTATTTAATAAATTGGTGCGCCTATCTTTTCTCTTTTGTACGTACCTGTACGTGCCTGTGCCCAGCCGTGCCATTCTGCTGACATATATCAGCGTTAGGCGGTCCTTAAGTGGATAATCTTAGTAAACGACTAATTTTAGGCTGGGTGCATTTTATACTTACTGCAGTAGTCTGTAGTCACTGGGTCGCTTTGCAGGTGCTTTAACGCTAAAAATAGCGATTCCAAAGCGCTGTCTCTCCAGTGTAAAAGCCCTGGGGGCTTTCACACTGGAGCAGTGCGCTAGCAGGACAGTAAAAAAAAGTCCTGCTAGCAACATCTTTGGAGCGGTGAAGGAGCGGTTTGTATACCGCTCCTCCACCGGTCCTGCACATTGAAATCAATGGGGCACCACAGCTATACCGCCGGCAAAGCGCCTCTACATAGGTGCTTTGCAGTGGTTTTTAACCCTTTCTCGGCCGCTAGCGGGGGTAAAACCAAATTAGAAAGTAAAGCGCCGCTAAAAATAGCGTCACTTTACCGCCGATGCCGCCCCCGCCCCAGTGTGAAAGGGGCCTAAAGTCTCACTAAAGAAGACTTTTTACCCATAATAGTCACAGGGAACCCTTGTTGAAGAAAGGGTTTGGTCATTTGGAAGGGGGTTAGCTCTTAACTACTTCAGCCCCTGAATATTTTAGCCCCTTCCTGACCAGAGCACTTTTTACAATCTGGCACTGCATCGCTTTAACTGTTAATTGCGCGGTCGTGCGACATTGTACCTCAACAAAATTGATGTCCTTTCCCCACAAATAGAGCTTTCTTTTGGTGGTATTTGATCACCTCACGTTTTTTTTTTTTTTTTACGCTATAAACAAAAAAGACAGACAATTTAAAAAAAAAAAAGTTTTTTACTTTCTGCTATAAGAAATATCCCCCAAAAATATATATATAAAAAAAATTCTTCTTTAACCACTTCCTTACTGGGCACTTATACCCCTTCCTGACCAGGTGAAATTTCAGCTTCTGGCACTGCGTCGCTTTAACTGACAATTGCGCGGTCGTGCGACGTGGCTCCCAAACAAAATTGGCGTCCTTTTTTCCCCACAAATAGAGCTTGCTTTTGGTGGTATTTGATCATCTCTGCGGTTTTTGAAAAAAAGTCAATATTTTTTACTTATTACTATAATAAATAGCCCATTTAAAAAAAAAAAAAATTGCTCAGTTTAGGCCGATATGTATTATTCTACATATTTTTGGTAAAAAAAATAGCAATAAGCGACTGGTTTGCGCAAAAGTTATAGCGCATACAAAATAGGGGACAAAATTATTATTAATTTTTATAATTTTTTTTTTTTACTAGTAATGGCGGCGATCTGCGATTTTTATTGGGACTGCGACGTTATGGTGGACACATCGGACACGTTTGACACATTTTTGGCACCATTCACATTTATACTGCGATCAGTGCTATAAAAATGCACCGATTACTGTATAAATGTGACTGACAGTGAAGGGGTTAACACTAGGGGGCATGGAAGGGGTTAAATGTTTTCTGGGTGTGTTCTAACTGTGTGGGGGGAGGGGGGTGACTGGGGGAGGTGACCGATGTGGTGTCCCTATGTACAAGAGACACAGATCGGTCTCCTCTCTCCCCTGACAGGACATGGATCTCTGTGTTTACACACAGAGATCCATGTCTTGTCCCTGTAACCGCCGATTGCGAGTGCCTGGTGGACATTGCGGCCGCCAGGCATGCGCAACGGTATCTCAGGAATGCAGCGGGCACACACGCGCCGGCGGCGCTC
The DNA here is from genome assembly GCA_029574335.1 of Rana kukunoris. Classification (NCBI taxonomy): domain Eukaryota; kingdom Metazoa; phylum Chordata; class Amphibia; order Anura; family Ranidae; genus Rana; species Rana kukunoris. The sequence goes on from JAJQKJ010000156.1 coordinate 73,966, forward strand.
GCGCGCCCTCTAGTGGGCATTAAGAGCACAGGACGCATATATGCGTCCTGTCAGAGATTCAGGACCGCCCGACGGCCGCATATATTCGTACGGCCGTCGGGAAGTGGTTAATTTAGGCCGATATGTATTCTTCTATATATTTTTTGTAAAAAAAAATGCAATAAGTATATATTAATTGGTTTGCGCAAAAGTTATAGCATCTACAATAGGGGGGTAGATTTATTATTAAATAGTAATAGTAATGGTGGTGATTTTTATCGGTATTGCGGCGGATGAATCGAACACTTTTGACAATATTTTGGGGCCATTGACATTTATACAGCGATCAGAGCTAAAAATAGCCACTGATAATTGTATAAATGTCACTGGCAGGGAAAGGGTTAAACACTAGGGGGCGATCAAGGGGTTATGTGTGTTCCCTTAGTGTGTTCTAACTGCTGGGGGATAGGCTACCACTGACATGACAGAGATCGATGTTCCAGATGACAGGCAACAGAAGATCTCTACTAGGCAGAACAGGGAAAAGCCGTGTTTACAAAGGCATTTCCCCATTCTGTCTCTCCTCGCCGTGAACGTGGGCCACCTAAGGACATCAAGTCCACGGCTATTCTACTTTTGCGGACTGACGAACAGGTACGTCATATTGCACAGGAGTGCCATTCTGCTGATGTATATATTGACATGAGACAGTCAGCAAGCGGTTAAAGTGGAAATGCACTGCATCTGAGCACCACCAACCAAAAATGCTATATACGTGTCTCTATGCTTTATTTTGCTGAGAAATCATTTTGAAAAACACTCCCCTTAGCATTTCTGGCAGTGGCCATCTTGAGTAAGGGCAAATGATTATTGTAGCATTTATTTCCTTGTATCCATCTGCCTTTTGGTCAGGTATGGTCTGAGCTGAGAACCCTTCCTCCTCTCCTGAAGACTCCTGGGATGTATGACATAATTTGCCTGAGTGAGTGAGTGAATAACTTATATAGCGCTACAAATGCGAACTAAATCGCCTCAAGGCGCTTGGTATCCATTTCCTTCTATTTAGCCTTCAGAAAAAGATGGGTCTTGAGTTTTTATCTAAAGGCCAGGTGATTCACTTCCGTTCGGATATCGGTTGGTAATGCGTTCCACAGTCGTGGTCCTTGGACTGCAAATCTTCGTTATCCTTTGGTCTTGTAGCAGGCCTTGGGGATTTGTAGTAAATTTTGGTTAGTGGACCGAAGAACGCGATTGGGGTTGTGGTGTTTTGTTTTCTCACATAGATATTGGGGGGCGGTACATTTGTGCGTCAGGCATAGGGCCTTGAATGTGACTTTACGGCCAGCCAATGGAGGGACCTCAGGGACGGGGTAATTGATTCCCAGTGTTTTTTCCCTATTTCCAGTTGTGCCGCCATGTTCTGGACGACTTGTGGACGAGCAATCTGGTATTTTAGGAGACCAAGGAGGTAAAGGGAGTTGGCATAATCGAGTCTGGAGTTGATTATTGTACCTACCATTACTGCGGTGTCTTTTTCCGGGACGAAGGGCACGAGTCTTTGTAGCAGCCGCAGAAGATGGTGGGATCCGCTGACTACGGACCCAATTTGTGCATCCATTGTCATGTCAGAGTCAAAAGTGACTCAGAGATTATGACTTTGGTCCTGGGGGTAATGGTCTGTCCAGAGCTTTTTTTCTCAGAAAATAGGTGCAGGAACTCAACCACGACCTGTTCAGATTTCACAAACAGTAGAAGGGTCTTAAAGGGGCATTAAATAAGGAGCTGTGGTGGCTCAACGTGATTGGCACTGCGCTGACAAGCCGTTCACCTCTGCAGCCAAGGGTTCGGATCCCGGTCTCGGCTACATGTGAATTGAGTTTGGTGGTCTCAGCCCGGCTCCCGGTGGGTGTGCTATGCAAGGTACGCCTGTGCTTAGTACGCCCACCCCCCCCCCACAAAAACCACCACACTTGCACGCACACAAAAAATTGGTTTAATACGCACGCACTTTGGCCATGCGGTCTCCTAAAGAGAGGCGAAGGACCTACGGGGCTGGCTTGGTGGGTCAGGCCCCCTCACTCCCTCATAGGGGGAGTCCCTCTGCCCTGATGGGGTCCTGTTGGGCCCCAGTTGGGCTCCCAAGTGGAGCAGGTAGGGCGGGGTGAGTGGGAGGCCCCCCCTCACACCCGCCATTGCCACCGGGGGCATGGAGAAGGATGGCGATTGCCTCCGGGGGGAGGGTCTGCCTACTCCCAACTCCTGCAGTCCGGCTCCTCTAATAAAATAAAAAAATACCAGAATTGCATTACATACAGCGTGCAGAGTTCAGGGGGTTACAAAGCTGTCACTTGTAAACACAGAAACCAGACTTCTGTGTTTACAAGTGATTGTGCTGAGCGGGCACCAAAGGGTCTAAGCCAGAGGTCGTGGAACTGAGTTCCCCCAAGTTCCCCCTGAAAAAAAGCCCTGTGTCTGTACCAATATGCTTGCGTGGAGCAGAAGTTCTGTTTTCGATCCATTGAGTTTAAGGTGACTCTCTGTCATCCAGTTGTCTATCAGAGTGAGACATTTTTCTAGTCCGAAGTGTTGGTCCTTTTTGTTGTTTATTCGGAAGTAGAGTTGAGTGTCGTCAGAGTAGGTCCTGGTTACTGATCATTTTGAGAAGTGGGCGAAGATAGATATTGAATAGCATGGGAGACAGGGGAGACCCTTGAGGGACTGCACAGGTCAGAGTACATGCTACAGAGGTGAACGGTCCCAGATTGCCTAGGCATGGAAACCAGGAAGTAACTGAAGAAATACAAAGAAAAGGTTTGAAACAAGTAAATATGACATACATTCTATTACTATACTATACTATATATATGCATACTATTACTATCTATTACATACTATTACTATCCATTACATACTATTTACTAATGATAGCAGCATAAGGATTAGAAATAGTCTGATCCATTGTTGATTGGGAGAGAGAAGTTCCACTTTAAGAAAGTGAAGTCAGGTTCTTATAACAAAGGAAACAAAGTTTAAGAGAGAAAAACAACAGAGGTTTATACAGTATATTTATTTTGGTAACAAATACTTTTAAGCATTTAAAGTTACTGGCATATTAATGTTTAGCTGTCATTATTGGAGGCACTATAGTTAGCAAATCCTGCAATTAAAGTGATATTAAAGTCATGTTTTTTTTTCTGTTTAAAAATTACAAACATGTTATACTTACCTGATCTGTGCAGTGTTTTTGCACAGAGCAGCACAGGTCTTCTATTTCTTGGGTCCCTCTTCAGTGCTCCTGACCACTTTCTCTTGCTATATGCCCCCACAGCAAGAAGCTTGCTATGGGGGTACCCGAGCCCAGCCGCAGCTCCCTGTGTCCATTCAGACACGGACCCCCGTCTCTGCCCCCTCATTGTCTCACTGACTTTGAATGCATTAAGATTAAAAAAAAAACTTCTGCCTTTTGAACTACTTTAAATAACACAAATCACTGTCCATCACAGCAGGCAAGCAGGCAGGTAAACCTACTTGGTCCCTACCTGCAGTTGTAGAGTATTAGTCATTTCTTAAAGCGGAGGTTCACCCTGAAAAACAACTACATACCATTACATCCAGCATACTGCTGACATCTGACTGACCGTCTTATAGTTGTTTTCATCTGGCTCCGAGTTCTTACTCCCGCGGGGAATAGGCGTTCCTAAGACGAGGCATAGATGATTGACGTGCGGGTAAAGGGCGTCACGCCTTCCGAAAATATCCGAGCTGGGACTCAGCTGTTTACGGCGCTATACGGCGCCTGCACCTGCCGTGTAGAACTGACTGCGCAGGCGCCGTAAAGAGCCGAGTCCCAGCTCGGATATTTTCGGAAGGCGTGACGCGCTTTACCCGCACTTCAATCATCAATGCCTCGTTTTAGGAACGCCTACTCCCTGGGGGAGCGAGAACCCGGAAGCCATAAAACGGTAAGTACAGCGGAAAAAAAAATCCAGAATACTGTGTCAGCAGTATGCTGGATGTAACGGTATATAGATGTTTTAGGGTGAACCCCCGACTCTCCTGCCCGTCCATCCGCTGCTCCTGATTTGCATTGTAAGCCTTTAATAGATCCGGGAGTCGTCTCATCAGCTTTGGGAACTTTGCAGCTACTTTCCGATTGTTATATGGGTAAGATTGGAAATCAACGACATATCTACCAGAAACACATTCGACGGGCTGCACTTCAGCTCTCCCAGCCTATGGATCGCTTTCTTAGGAAATCACCATCTCCGACCTCGGAGACCCCAGCGACTGTCGTAGATTCGGCAGACGCCCTCCCGCTGGTTGACCCCTCTCTATTCGTGGACAACCCCCCGCATGGGCCACGACCACCCAAAATCCCCACAATGTCATCACCAATTACTGTGGAGGTGTTGGATGCCAAACTGCAGGCCCTGCTCCATAGCCTCACTCAAAACATCACTAAAGAAGTTGGCAAGTTGGCGCATGAACTTAGGGGTGAGATTGACCAGTTGGGGGAACGTACAGACACTCTGGAATCTAAATTTGACGACACAATACAATATATCCATGCCATAGAGGAAGAAAATGCTAATTTGAAAAACTTAGTCTCACAACTACAAATCCAACAAGAAGATCTTGAAAACAGGGAATGCCGCCAGAACCTGCGCATCCGCGGGGTCCCCGAGTCTGTCTCGGATAAGGAAATTCGACCTTACCTTCTCGCCCTTTTCGTTACTCTAGCACCCCACATTTCTGACATAGACTGGCGCCTTGATAGAGCACACAGATCACTGGCTCCTAAGCCTCTGCCAACCCCAGGGACATTATTGTACGCTTCCATTTTTATGAAAGCAAGAAAGCCCTTACCATTGCTACCCGCAACAGGTCACGAGTTGATTTTAAAGGGGCAAAAATTCAAATCTTCAACGATCTGTCACCCATCACATTGGCTAAACGCCGTGCCCTGCGCCCAGTCACCTCCCATCTGCAACAGAACCAGGTTCCATACCGTTGGGGCTTTCCGTTCCGCCTGTCTGTTACAAAAAATGGATCGCAACATTCTATGAGAGACCTACAGGAATGCAAGGCTTTTATCCGGAACCTAGGTCTCCCCCCATATCCGATGAGGACTTACAGATGCAGATCCCTGCTCCGCGACCATTCTCTACGCCTGGGAGGATCTGGACCCCGATACGTCAGAAGTCGGGAAAGACCCCAATTACTCCCCAAAGAGCTGGACCATCCAGGGGCTCCACCTGAGACTAAATTTCTGCTTCCCTCCACGCTTCACCATTACAAGTAGGTCAACCTGTGGACCTATACACTTCGGGACTCCGGGCTCGGAGTCTGATCCTTTGCCTCCGATGTGCCCCACGTAAGCGTTCTTTTTGTGTCTTTTTTTTTTTTTTTGCTTACGAACCCATGCAAAAGTAATATGTTGACAGTTCCCTGTTTTTACCTAATTCTATGCTGTTTGGACCGGGCAGGGCCTCAGTGACTGCCCTTGCAGGCTACCGTGCCCCGCCGTCAACATGGTCTTACGACCATGGCCTCCTGAGAGGTTCATCCCCCTCAGGCCTACCATCTAATTGGTATAAACTTTTTGTTATTGTTTTAATTTTTTTTTCTTTTTTTTCTCTACGGATCCTTTTTGATCCTTCTCAGGGTTTACTTATTCTTGCTTTATTTTTATTTTCTACCTCAATTTTTACTTTTATTTATTTTTTGTTTTTCATGCTCTTTTTTTGCATTTTGGGTCCCTTTTTGATCCATGTTTGTTACTCAGGTATATGTTTCTGTTCTCATCTTATTGTCATTTGATTGTTCATAATATTTTAGTTCTCACGATCTATGCACCATGGTGTATATATTTTTTTCTGTTTCATGAATGTAATGTGTGCTCTGCTTATGCAGTTTGGATATGGCTGTCAGTATTTTTTCATGTAATGTTAAAGGTCTGGGCTCCATCCGTAAACGCTGGCTGGCGTTGAGGGAGTTCAGGTCCTCTGGGGCAGAGGTGATCATGGTTCAGGAGACACATTTTAAAGAGGAGGGGTCATTTAAGTTTGCCTCTAAACACTTCCCCACTGCTTATTTAGCCTCAGACCCATCTGGTAAGGCAGGGGTGGCTATCCTACTGAGACGCTCCTCTGCCATTCGTGTCAAATCCTCTTACTTGGATCCCCAGGGTCGGTATGTTCTCCTGAGCTGTAGTCACCACAACACTTCATTGACCCTTGCCAATGTATACGCGCCCAATTCAGGTCAGATTGGATTTCTAGAGGACTTTTTTGAGAAACTCCAACCTTTTTCCCAACCCTTTATGGTTATTGGAGGTGATTTTAACCTGTGCATGTCCCCAATTAAAGATATATTTGCCCTCTTTGCAAAAGCCCCACTCCCCCAGGTTCAAAGGAACTCCTCCTCTTTCCGAAAGTTGATACGGGCCCATAATCTTTATGACACCTGGAGGGTGAAACACCCTACTGCTAAACAATTTACATTTTACTCCCCCCCTCACAAGCTGTATACAAGACTAGACCACTTCTTTGTTTCGGCACCCTTATTGACTTATGTAGTCCATTCGGAGATTAGCCCAATCACTTGGTCTGACCACGCACCCATAATGTTGGACCTTCTGTTAGCCACACCTACGCCCAGGAAATGCCATTGGCGCCTTAATGAGTCCCTTCTCACCACACCTGATGTCCACCTCCATCTACAACAGAAACTGTCTGAATTCTTTGAACTTAATGAGGGCTCGGTCTCTGAGGTGTCTACCTTGTGGGAGGCCCATAAGGCTTTCTTCAGAGGGGAGTGCATCTCCTCTGGTTCCCGTCTTAAACGCGACCGAGACCACCAGAGGAAATCCCTTTTGGTAGATCTATCCAAAGCAGAAAAACTTTTACTTACCCTTCCCACAGTGACACGTCTCAGGACGGTGATTTCGCTACGTAATCGCATTAAGTCTCTGGACTCGAATAAACACACTAAATCTTTGCTTTTGTCCAAGCAGAAGTTTTATGATTATGCTAACAAACCCCATAGGATGCTGGTCCGAAAATTAAAGCCCAGACCCACAGCCTCCATCCCTGACTTTCTGTTACAGCCAGATGGCAGTCCCACATATTGTCCCCAAAACATGTCGCGGGTCTTCGGCGATTTCTACCGAAAATTATATAATTGCCTATCTATAGACCCTAACTCTCAGTTCACCCAAGAAAAATTTAATACCTTCATAGAATCTCTGAAACTCCCTACGATATCCCCTGAAGACCGCGCGGGACTAAATACTCCTATCACTGCTGAAGAACTCACTGCGGTTGTAAGTCAACTCCCTTCTCACAAATCCCCCAGACCTGATGGGTTACCCTATTCCTACTATAAAAGTTTCCTTTCGATCCTGACGCCCCATATGGTTAAATTGTTCGCTTCTCTGATGTCTGGAACGATCCCCCACTCCCAATTTCTACATGCCTTTATAACGGTTATCCCGAAACCGGACAAAGATCCATCATTACCGGATAACTATTGCCCCATTGCCCTTTTAAATTCTGACTATAAAATATTTACAAAAATTTATGACAGATTATCTCTACTCCTTCCTTCACTCATTCATAGGGACCAGGTAGGGTTTGTCCCCACTAGACATGCAGGAGACAACACTGGGCGTACTATTGACCTTATTGATTTGCTAACCAAGACGAAGAAACCTGCTGTGGTACTCAGTTTAGATGCCCAGAAAGCCTTCGACTGCTTGAACTGGTCATTTATGTTCGCTGTCCTATCCAGGTATGGCTTCACAGGTCCCTTTATGCAAGCCCTGAAAGCGCTATACTCCACACCCACCTCTCAGGTTCAGCTGGCTTCCTATGTTTCTTCGCCATTTTCCCTGAGCAATGGTACTCGACAGGGATGCCCCTTGTCTCCTCTACTTTTTGTCCTCAGTCTGGAGCCCTTGGCTGAAACCATTCGCTCTCATCCGGATATAAGGGGGGTGACGCTGAGATATCGGGAATACAAACTGTCCCTGTTTGCTGATGATATCTTATTTCGCTCCCTATTTCGCTCCCCTTGCTCCACGCCACTCTAAATCAATTTGGCAGTATTTCAGGTTTCAAAATGAATTCGACCAAGACTGAGGCCCTCCCTGTAAATGTCTCAACAGAAACACTCTCGACCCTAAAAGGAAACTTTAAATACAGATGGTGCCCTCAATCGCTCAAATACCTCGGAGTCCATTTAACACCCTCTTATCCTACACTTTTTCGGGCTAACTTCCTCCTCTGTTCACAGAAATTAATAGATTGCTTAAGACATGGACGAAGCTACCCTTGTCTCTTCTTGGGAGGATAAATGTCCTCAAGATGTCAGTAGTCCCTAAGCTCCTTTACCTTTTTGAGACCCTACCAGTAATGGTAGCCTCCTGGATGTCCAGATGGGCACCTAATAGGTGGTCAGAGATAGAGATGAGCATTACAGTCCCTGCCCACCCCTGTTGCATGTTGTGGCTGGCCTCTGACAAGTATACCTCCCAGCTGCGTAAGGTCTGTTTGAACCCAATGCTGTTTACACTCTCAATCTGGAAAAGATGCTCCGGGAAATACCCCCTCTTATCCCCATGCTCTCCTTTAGTGAATGTTATCTTTAACCCAGAAATTCCTGACAGCTTGTCCTACGACGCCATGTTACCCTGGACAAAGGCCGGTGTATTTCAAATACGTCATCTAGTACACCAGTGACACGTAAATTTCTAACTTTTTCTGAGCTGCAATAGAAATACAAAATCCTTAAAAATCTCTTCTACTCCTATTTACAAATCAGGCATTTCATCTCCACTAGAATCCCACATTTGATTTTAATTACGCCCACGGAATTTGAACTGTTATGTTTCAGAGGCCCTTATGAACCCCGCCTAATATCCACCATTTATACGTTTTTACACGATACCCCTCAGATCACGGAACAAACTCACTCTTACATACGAAAATGGTCCCATGTTCTGAATAGATCCATCTCTTTACCCGAATGGAGGAGTATTTGGGAGGCTACTTCCAAGGTATCTAGATGTGTAGCTCAGAAGGAAACTGCCTATAAAATACTAATGTTTTGGTATAGGACCCCAGAATTTCTATTGGCAAGGAAGCTGACACCCACTGGACAATGTTGGAGATGTGGCTCTTCAATAAATAAACAATTAAAAAAAAAAAAAAAAACCTTGCCCATGCTTGTAATACCATTCATTGTTAATGGCAAACAGACGTACATTGTTGCCAGAACAAAAACACAAAAAAAAAACACTCCAGACCACAATGTTAAAAGGTGTGACACTTGACACTTAAAGAAAATGTGCATGACTTACTTTGCTACGTTTGTTGTGTGTATGGCAACACATCGAAACCTTTCATATTTATCTATTCAATCACAAATATTTATTACACTCTTCTTTCACACGTCTACTGTAAATAAGTATATACACGTGTGTTTGGACACACATATACGCTTATACGCATAACCACATTTTATTCATCAGCTTTATGAGCTTTATGTATTTTTTATTTTCATATATACACCTGCACATAGATACTCATTATGGGCACATCAGTTGTTATTTAAGGTTGTATTGTGTTCACAGGTGATCAATCAAGTTTAATTGGTCAATCAATTAACTAAGCAAATTCTCTGGTCACATGGTCTACAATGAAAAAGTATTTATACAAAGTTCATTTCTGTGATTATTAGCTACTGTATGACTAAGCGATGTTTGTTAGTGTGAAACGCGTTAGCTCGTCTGTCCGTTCTGCTGTGGTATGTATATTTGATTTAATTTTTTTAATAAAAGGCAAAACCTTTTTTTATGTGTGGCTGTCCAGAACTTCTTCCTGTTTTATTGCTACATGCATTGCCAGCACCTGGGCTTCTAAACTGGAGGAGAGGTTTTCACCTTTGTTTGAACTACCTAGAGCGGTGATATCCCCTTCCCAAACAAAAAGAATGGGCTTCCCTTTTCATATAGCGTGTGTTACAATTTATGTGAGATAAATACATAGGGCCAGATCCACAAAGCTGCTGCGCTTTGTGAGCCTAACCCATTTACTCTACGGCGCTGTAAGTTACAGCGGCGTATTACTTATCCTCATAGAGATAGCGCTGTTACTTACGGTGGCATAGAGTAAATGGGCCAGTGTTCGCGGGTGTAATTCAAGTGGGTTGTTGGTGGTCGTGTTTTATTAAAATGATCAATGACCCGATGCAAACAACGTATTTTTTGAACTGCGCATACGCCGGCCGTGGGACGTATCCCAGTGCGCATGCGTGAAATCACGTTGCAAATAGTCAATGAAAATGACGTGTACGTAACTTACGCAATTCCCTATTCCCAAACGGGTTACGCAAACGACGTGAATGACGGAAAATTCAACGCTGGCCCGATGTCCACACTTAACATTGGCTGCGCCTCCATATAGCAGGGGTAGCTTTACGCCGGAGATACGCTTATGCAAACAACGTAAAGGGAATGCGCCGGCCGCTCGTACGTTCGTGGATTTGCGTATCTCGCTCATTTGCATATTGTACGCTGGAAATAGACGGAAGCGCCCCTAGCGTCCAGCGTAAATATGCACCTAAGAGACGACGGTGTAATAACGTTACACCAGTCGTATCTCAGCATAATTCCGGCGTATCTTGTTTTGGGAAACATTGGAATTATGTTGGCGTATCTGTAGATACGCCGGCGTAATTCTTTGTGGATCTGGCCCATACTGTTTAATTTACATTGTTCTTTCTATTTCTGTATGTGGATAATGGCACTGTGGTTATTTTAATTGAAAAAAATAAAAATAAATTCTAAGAACCTTTTTCCTAATTGATATACAGCTGTCACATGACCCAAATCTTTCTCAGTCTGTCTGCAGGTAAACATAAGCAGGAGGAGAATGAAGACAAAGAAAAATGGATAGCCGCACTCCAAAACCTGATGGGTGGTCTTTTATTCAATAGACAGCATGTACAAAAATAGGGTCACAGCAGTAGAAACAAGGAACAGCCGACGCGTTTCGCACTGGATCAGTGCTTATTCATGGCTAATGAAGCATTAAAACTGTTAGGTATATATAGAACATAGGGTGAACATGTGACCAATCTCAATTAATTGCCCGGGAGGAGCCTATGATATTAGGACAACCCCTGATGCCAATGAGATAGTCACATTACACCTGTGCACACCAAAGCAAGAAAAAACAAACAAATACACACAAATGTGAAACCAATAATCAAATGTATAAAAAATAGCACATTATAAACATAATGCACATATAAAATACTGTACATGTGGTACATACATAGTACTACAGTGACACAAAATGGTAAAACATGAGGCAATGATGAATGAAATAAAAATAAAAGCTTAAAGACGATGCAATTCAAACCACAATAGGCTGTAAAAAGAGCATAAGATAAACTATGCAAATGAAATGTATAATGGTGATGGAACAAATAAATATGAATAAAAGTGAAAAATGAATGTGAATATGTGTGTCGATATGAATGAAAAACATATGTAATGAAATGAAGCACTAGATCTATCTAACAACTTGGTAAATGGCAGAAAGAATAGATCTATGTGTGTATTGGAGATGGATTCATCCATTATGGTGACGTGCATATAAACATAATTGAGAATGTGGATGTAAAGGGTTACCTGAGATTAAATGACAACAATCGGGAAAAATGCACCCATAAATACATCCAGTCATAAAAAATATATTCATACATAAAAGAAAAGAGTGGCAAATTGTGTCAAAGCATGTAGACACATCGTAGCCAAATATGAAAAGTGTGAAAAAGGTGAATGAAAGTGAAATGGAAATAATTAATAATGGGCGTCACCGAAGTGAGAGACCAAAACATAATGTGATCAAAGGTGTCAGCAAATGTGAAAAACTTCCGTGTAGGGAGGCTGGTATATGTATTCTAAAACATTTGGGTCAAGGCAAAAGAGAAAGGTAAAAAGGTTCTCAATATGAGAATGTAATGTAAACAAAGTCCAAAGCTGGCCCAATGAAATAGTGAATTTTTAATTTTATATATAGAATGATAATAATGTCTGCTGAAAGTAAAAGGACCCATTGGCTATAACAGCAGAATGATGTATATAAAAAAAGTATATATAATATATATATAAAATACACCTATATAGAAAATGAAGGAAGTTAATTAAAAAGTTGTCTTCTATGGGTGGAATGAAAATTAACCTATGACAAACGCATGTATAGGGATCTAGAGCGTGCATCCGAAAGAACTTAATTAGGCTGAAAATAGAGCTGGTTAACTGAAAGCCAGTATATTGTGTTCCATTAGTGCGGAAGGATGCTCCCAAAAATTAGATAAATATATACATATGTAGGCGTGTATACATATATATGTTATGTTGGAGGTAGAAAAATGTACATGGCTACATATGATCCCTAACATTGTTTGAAGAGGTGTATAATGTACAGGAATTAATTGTAAACCAACGCACACAAAACTAGGTGTTTGTGGAGATAGTACATATAGAACATCGATGTGCATGCATATGGATACAACTAATACTAAGTAAAAAAGAAACAGTAAAAAATGCAAAATAAGGTCCGAGATATCCGTGTGATCGGGTTGCATTGTGTGCATAACCATAGATATACCCGAGTATAGGACATGAAAAGTTCTAAAAAAGAGAAGATAAACAGTAGAGTAAATCGTATGTCTATAACTGCAATATTCATAATTACGAGGTGTACATCGTTTATTAACCCACCAATATGCCTGGGGTCCTGTCGATTAATTAATTATTGGGGAAATGAATCCCATATGAATGGGAAAAATTCTATAGAAAATTACTTTGTAAAAAAAGACACAGGGCTGACGGCAAAAAAAGTGGGTAGATAGAAGCAGGTACTGGACACTTGATGCAAAAGTAAATGTAAACACGGATAAGTTGGTATATAACATTAGGACCGAATAACGCAGGACCTCCCATAGAGTAAAATGTGTGTACAGCCGAATGTGAAGCCACATGAGGCTGACACAATACATATATGAACAGGGGAGTGACATGAAGTGCTAGCTTGTGCATAGAGAACAACAGAGAGGAGACCAAAAAGTTAGAGTTTGTTGTAGGTAAGTGTGTATAGCGCAAGGTCTGAGTCTTGTATATCACTAGTCATAGTAGTGAGAAACGTCCCATTGGAAATTCAATCCCCTGGGCATTCTAGTGCCCAAGAGGAGAATCCAAAGAACCTCACGCCTGCACAGTAATCTAAACTTGTCACCCCCTCTTATAGGACGAACAATTTTTTTTTTTTTCCATACCCTGAATGCGCAGGCTGGAGATGTCTTTGTGATGGACTGAATTCCAATGTCTGGCTACATTTGTGTTGTGATCTTTCTCTATATCATAGAGATGATCCCCCAATCTGTCTTTGAGCCTCCTGGTCGTGCGACCTACATATTGTAAATGGCATAAGTCACATGTAATAACATAAACCAGGTATGCAGTGTTGCAATTAATAAAACGCTGAATGTCATAGTCCTTATTTTCTGAATGTGAATGTACTGAAGTACCAGAAAGGATGTGTTTGCAATATCTGCAGCTCCCAACACCACATTTAAAGGTGCCTTTAAATGACAACCATTGTTCTTTAGTTGTTTTACTCTGAAAGAGGCTTGGAGACAAAATACCCCCCAGAGAGGGGGCTCTCCGGCTAACAGTTTTTATACCCTGCGCCAAAATAGACTGATAGATAGTATCGTTGTACAGGACCGGAAGGTACTTATTGACTATATGTCTAATGGCGTTAAATTCGGGGCTAAACGGGGTAGAAAAAATGGGAATGGTGTCATTAAAAGACAACCCTTTGTTAGAGCTTTTATTAACAAGTAGGGACGATCTAGGGATGGAACTGGCTCTAAGGAGTGCCTTGTTAATAATTTTGGCAGGGTATCCCCTGGCTTTAAATCTAAAAGCCATATCTGAGGATTCCCTGTCAAAATCTTCCATATTGCTGCAGATGCGTTTTAGCCTAAGAAATTGGCCAAAGGGAATTCCTTGATTGTGTGTTGGGGGTGGGAGGAATCTGCGCGTAAAAGGGCATTACCCCGCCGTGTCTTTTCTGTGTAAGCTGGTAGTGATGACCCCATCAGCGCCGGTGAGTCTGACATCCAAAAATCAATACTGATGGGCTGTAAATTGCCAGTAAAACGTAAATTAAGATGGTTGTCATTAAGATACAGTAGCCAAGAATCAAGGCTGGCAGACTCATCGGAGCTGATATAAGCCATGAGCATGAATAAGCACTGATCCAGTGCGAAACGCGTCGGCTGTTCCTTGTTTCTACTGCTGTGACCCTATTTTTGTACATGCTGTCTATTGAATAAAAGACCACCCATCAGGTTTTGGAGTGCGGCTATCCATTTTTCTTTGTCTTCATACTACAGCATATAGGGTTGAAAAAAGGCATGATGAACTGGATCACAAGCCTATACTCTTGCCCAAAAGCAAGTGTTAAGGTGAATGATCGGATGTCTAAAACATTTGCAATTGGTAATGGAACAAGGCAGGGATGCCCACTTTCACCTATCATATTTATCTTAACTGTAGAACCTTTTTTGAGGACAATTAGGGCCAATGCAGATGTCAAAGGTATTTTAACAAAAGATAGAGAACACAAAGTTGCCGCGTATGCGGATGATTTGCTGTTCTTTATAAGGTCACCAGTGCTATCTATACCAGTACTGTTACAGGAGTTACGAAAATATGGAGAGGTATCCAACTTCAAGGTAAACTACAGTAAATCCGAGGCAATGGGAGTAGAAATGAATGGGAAAATGAAACAACAATTGTTTGAGAATTTGGGTTTGATGGACTGATTCACATATCTGTTATTTAGGGACCAAAATACCAAATAAACTGAATCAAATTTTTGAACTGAATTACGCTCCATTGATCCGACAGATAAAACAGGATTTTTTGGACGTGGGATAAGGAAGCATTCACTTGGTTTGGGAGGATAAATATCATTAAAATGAATGTAATGCCCAGACTCTTATACCTTTTCCAGACCCTGCCTATTAGGTTACCTGCAGGTTTTCTAAGAGATGTCAGATCGAGGTTTGTGAAATTTATTTGTTCAAGGAAATCTCCGAGGGTACGTAGAGCGGTGTTGTCGTTACCAAAAGAAAGAGGAGGGATCGGTCTTCCGGACCCAGTAAACTATTATGTTGCATCACATCTGACACGTGTTTTGGATTGGTGCTCAATACAGAGGGAAAAACCATGGATACAATTAGAACAATCTATAACTATTATACCCTGGAAGGAATAATATGGATTGCAGAAGATGTGATCCCCCAGGAGGTGAAAAGACATCCCACTGTGGGGGCCACAATCCAAATCATTAAAAAATCATTTAAGAAAACCAGGATGTCGATGTGTCCGAGCCCCATGTTACCAGTATTGGGGACCCCAAGTTTTGAACCAGGGTTAGTAGACCAACGCTTCAAGGAACTAAGGCGGCAAGGAAGTTCATTTCATGAGAAATAACTATGTAATGAATAGAGGGGAGATTAAAAGGGAATTTGAAACCCTAGATCCCTTCAGGCTAATAATACAACTCAATGCGTTCCTAAGGTCACTCACACAATTTAAATCAGGAATTCGTTCACTTTCTATTTTTAACAGATCTGCCTAAAAGGGGAGCCAGTTAGACATGCACTATCAGCTATGTATGCGCTGTTGGTAGAACTGGAAGCCCCTCAAGAGTTGGCCTTTGTACAAGCCTGGGAGAGGGTCTTAGGAGTCACCTTCACAGAAATGCAAAAAAAGAAAATTCTGTTATTTGCGCACAAATCATCAATGGCAACTAAATACCAGGAAGGAGGATACAAAATCCTAACCAGGTGGTATAGAACTTCGACAATACTGAATCGGATATTCCCTCATGTGTCTAACCAATGCGGGCGCTGTCATAACGCGGAAGGCACTATACTGCACATATTCTGGGAATGTCCCAGACTGAGAGATTTCTGGAAAATGGTGTCGGAAACAATCAAAGAAATTACAGATGTGTCTCTTGAGGAAAAACCGTCAGTTTTCCTACTGCATGATATTCCGCTATCTAATGAAAAACTATAAAAATTCCTTATTGAGGCATTTACTTACCGTAGCAAAAGCGTGTATACCATCCCTTTGGAAAAGTACAGTAGCCCCAACAAAAATGCAATGGATGGGGAGAATAGCGGAGATTCAGCAGATGGAAAACTTAACGATGGTACTGAGAGAACAAGAAGAAAAATACTGGGAGATTTGGTCACCATATAGGGAATATAGGGAACGGAATTCATAAGGGCGCGAGGAGCCGGTTTTCTCCCTTTTTTTTTTTCTTTTCTCTCTTTTCTTTCTGCTTGTCCTAAATGTTAGAGGCAAGCTTTCTATTGGGAGGTTGGGTAACCAGGGGGGGTCCAGGTTAATAATAATAAAAAAAAAATAATAATAATAAAAGTGGTAGAGCTATTTGATAAGAAGATGCAGATTAAGATAAGAATGATATTGTATAAATGATATTGTTTAAAGTTTGCTTAGTTATCTGTATGGAAGAAAAAAAAAAGGAATTTAAAAAAATAAAGAATTTTAAAAAAAAAAAACACCCCCTCTGTATTAACAACACGCTATGACCATGGCTGCCCCTGGCATGTTGGCATACAGATGTGTTGTCCTGCAAGTGTTGTTGCTCAGCTCGTCTGTAACGGTGCTGCTGCAGCTGCTCTCCAGCTGACCTGTGCACGTCTGTTGCTGAGTTACACTCCTTTATGGGGAATAACCTTGCGCCGGGCGTACACTTACACGCAGCTGCGTTCAGGCGCACGTACGTTTGTGAATCGCCGTATTTCCCTCATTTGCGTATTTGAATGCCTAATCAATGGGAGAAGGCAACGTGCGTCCAGACGAAAAATGCGCCCACGTTACGCCGGGACTAAGTAAGATATGTCGGCGTAGGATAGCCAGTTTTTAGGCATATCTTGGTTTGTCTTGGTTTGTGACTCAGGCGCACAGATATGCCGGCACACATTTGCACTACGTTGGCGTAAAGTGATTTGTGAATCCGGGCCCCCCACTATTTATTCCTTTTTTGACAAGGATGGAGATTTTATTGCTGCGGTTGTACCAGGTCATACCTGTTTTATTGTGCTACTTATCTGGGGTGGAAGACACCCATTTCCTTGTTGACCTGTCTTGCCATTTGTCACCCAATAGAGACTACATAATTGAAGATTAATTAGCCGGCTGGTCACATTTATATAACTATGCTCAGTTTTTTTAGTTCTGGGTTATCCCGGTTCACTCTCATTTCTATCCAGCTCTGTATCCGGCCTGTGTGGTGGGGTGACGGGTGGGAATGTCTCCCTGGCTCTTGTCACGGTCTGGGGCTGCGACACACAACAGTACCTCCCCTCCGTATCTAGTGGTGTCAGTCTGGCACCATGACGAGGGGCCGTCTATGTTTCCATCTAGTGCTGCAGGGTGGGTGGCCGTAGATCCATCTCCAGCAGCCCAAGATCACAACAAATAGTCCAACTGATATCGCTAAGCAATTAACATAATGAACTGGCAAGATAATGTAGACACTCTCTGCATGTAGCAAATTGTAAACACAGTAGACAACTTAAAGAGGAGCTCCAGATTGCCCCAAATGACATACAGGAGATGGTCAGAGACTGCAGACCTTCTACAGGAGATGGTCAGAGACTGCAGACCTACTACAGGAGATGGTCAATGACTGCAGACATGATACAGAAGATGGTCAGAGACGGCAGACCTACTACAGGAGATGGTCAGAGACTGCATTTTTTTACAGGAGAGGGTCAGAGACTGCGGATTATGATACAAGAGGGGGGGTCAGAGACTGCGGATATGATACAAGAGAGAGTCAGAGACTGCGGACTTGATACAAGAGAGGTCAAAGACTGCGGACATGATACAAGAGAGGGTCAAAGACTGCGGACATGATACAAGAGAGGGTCAGAGACTGTGGCCAATGTCCCTATAATGTCCCTCCAAACGACAATGTATGCCATTTCATTAATTATGGTTTATGCATGTCTTATTGTCTTAGTGATTGATTTACATCACAACTTCATTGATACCTTTTTTTTATTTTGTGTATGATTTTGCTCATCACTGAACCCACACATGCAATGCATCAATGAAGTTGTGATGTAAATCAATCACTATACAATAAGACATGTATAAACCATAATTAGTTTCTGACTTAAGTACCTGATGATGATGATGGCAGAGTGTGCCCTGGTTTCCTGCTGCAGCCTGTGAGGACAAGCGCGGCCATCCAGTATTCTTCTAGCTCGCTTGGGTCTCCCACTGCCCGAAGCAGCCGGTTGTGAGGAGGACAAGCGAGGGACGCCGACTCAGGTCTCCCGCAGCAGCCTGTGTGACAGTGAGCCGAGTAGGAGGTAGACTCTCTGGAGACCGGGAGTCGGGGACACTCGCTCCAAATGTCTCCTCTCCTGTAGCAGCCAGCTCAACACACGGTGGCACGGCTAGGGATGACGTCAACGGGAGGCAGAAAAAAAGGGTGCGGCTAACGCCCACGGCTCAGAGGCAGGGCACAGCATCTTCGGCTGCTTTCAGCTCCATTCAGAGAGGCAGGGCACAGCATGGCGTGCAGATGACATCACAGCAAAATTGATTATTTTGCCTGCAGCATTGATGCCGAATTGTGGTGCATCGATGCTGTGATTAAATTCAACACCCTACTGCTTCATGGTCCATTAAGACACAGTGCCGCAGTTCGGCCCTGCTCCCTTTCTCCTGATTGGCTAACTGACTTTGATTGACAGCAGCAGGAGCCAATAGCACTGCTGCTGTGTCTCAGCCAATCATAGAATGAATTAAGATGAGAAAACCTTCTGACTTTACAACCACTTTAGGTGTAATGTAAACTGTAAATGAGGGACCCGGAAATATTGCTTTTACTCCAAGTTTTATGGCAATATACAGTATAATGTGTGGTGTAATCGCTACTTACATACATGTGTGACCTATACAATTGTTTGCATCTGTGGATATGCGCAGGGTGACAGAGTTGCTATTAAATTGTATTTATTGATTTTTACTAAAATGTGATTTTCTACTTTATTGCTATCACAAGGGAATTATTAAGACCTCTATGCAAGGGCAGCACAGTGGCTAATGGTAAGCATTGCTGCCTAGCAGCACTAGGGTCTGAATCGCAATCACGACACTACCTGCACAGAGTTTGTTTTTTCTCCCTGTGCTTGTGTGGGTTTCCTCTGGGTACTCCAATTTCCTCTAACACTCCAAAGACATGCTGGTAGGTAAATTGTTTCTAGTGTGTATGTAATTTAGGTACCTTAGATTGTATGTAACAGAACTGAGCATTTCAGGTTTCATAAATACTAATATAGAGAAATTCTAGAGCAAACACCTTTTGTTATATATTATGCTGAAAAAGACCATCTGCATCAAAATCCCTCAATGAAGTATGAGTAAAAAAGGTTACCCCAGTTAAGGGTAGAATTTATAGGGATTCTTGCTGATGCACCATGGATCAAATATAGAAAAATGAGTCTGATCAAACCCAAAACAACTGAGACGTGAAACCAGATAATATTAGTAAAAAGATAACAAAAATTTATTGATACATAATAAACAGACAATATGTTAAAAACCATTCGAGTTTAGAATTTGGAGAAAGGTGTTTTATAGAGCAAATATTTGCCAAACAGCTTCTTCATTCCTGTCGTGTGATTGGTTCTACTAGTTTCGCCCTATCGGGCTTTGTCAGGAACTCACAGTAGAATGTATTCTATATAGATGAAAAATATACAGTAAAAAAGCATATCAAAAAAAGTATTAATGAGAATCTTAACACTGAAATACTAAATATTGGTCCAAAATTGCGATCAAAAGAGGTAACATCCTTGATGAAAAACTACAAAGTAATGATCGTATAATGACACATAATATTGTGAGTCAGAAAACATAAAGCATACCTTGATTTCAAAGAAGGGAGAGACCATGGAGGGGGATGCCCACTAGGACGTGTTCTCAAAAAGTGATGAGAAGACCCCTGGTGGGTGCGATGGATAATGAACAGGTGGTAGGTCCTTATACAGGTGTGTTCCTATGTGTGTACCTGATTGAAGGAAACTAGGTTAAAAGGGATCTGAGATGGCATGTGTCAATTCAAACACGACAATATTAGCGTGATGAAAAAACAGATTTGCTTACTGAAGCACATTCATAGACAAATGTGGCTATTGCATATGATCGTTTGTTCCCGAGAGCGCAGGTACAATGATCCCACCGTTGGATAATAATATGGCAGTTTAATCCATAAGCACTATAAAGTAAAGAGATTGGTAACGGACTGTAAGAAACAGTGATACACCAATTTAGGAAAAATAAACTAGAAGTAAAAATAAATATAAATATAAGGAATGAAATAACTGCCCATTTAAAGGACAGAAAATAACAGTCATTAGCACATCTCCCAGAAAATATATCGGGGAGTGCATATATAACTAGCTGCAGCAGTGCTAGACTGTAAGAAGGGTACATAGAGGTGTCTATTAGAATTTTACTAGAATTTTACTGACCTTTTGGCTAATTGGTAGAAGGTAGACTTTCAGTGCTATGCTTATCGGGACATCAACTACCCCTGATAAGTTTTAAAATAAACAGGGAGAGATGAACGGGATTTGAAATTAATTAAAGATCGCTATCAAAAAGGAGCAATCTCGGTTTGCTATTCTCAATGAACGATACCTGTATGCAGCGTAGGTTAGAAGGACACACATCCGATCTCTCCATGAGCCCAGCGCTGAATGCTGACAGCTCATGGAGCTTTTAAAATAGTCCTTCCTATCAGGTAAGACGCGCCTCAGCTGTTGAAAGGGCGGAGAGCCTGATGGTATTGGGCGGGGAAATGACATGTCTAAGGGGAGTTCCCTAGGAAGCCCTGATGGAGGCGTGCAAACGTGCTGGCGCAATGTGCACGCGCCTAGGCTGACAGCATCCGGGAACAGCGAAGACTACCTGTGGGAGGGGCGTAGGTGTCCCTCAACCCCTAGGGATTGTCGTAAGGCGGACCTAAACAACATCCGAGCCTCCGCTCGGATTCGATGCTAAGCCAGCAGGCATCGGTTCAGGCCCCCTACCGCCCAAATAGGCTGTTAAACTTAATTAGGAACACACTGTCTGCTTAGTATCAATGCGTCCTGAATAGGACAGCAAGACTCCTGAGTACATGGCTGTCATCACCGCCCTGAAAATCAAGGATGTATAGCAAGATGCCCCGACTCACAAATAATACAGCAACAGTTAAGGTTTATATGATAGAGCGTGCTAGAAAGCACCCACTGTATGAAAGAAAAAATATCTTTTAAATATTTTTAAATATTAAACCGTAAATAGATAGACACAATAATACATGGCCTAAGTCATAGAGAAATAATACAAAAAAGAAAAAAGGAAAAATAAATAAATAGATGATACTCTGAATAAGCCTCCACCTAACGAGACATTATAGTGTTGTTTACACTAGGTCAAGTCTAGTGAAGGCATTAAAAACTAGAGTAGCAGGTGTTCTGCCTTAGAGGAGAAGGTCAATCAAATAACAAACGGTGTCAACAGAACCCCGATTGATAATGGGGGCGCTGGTGACTAAGAGACTCCTCAGAGTTTTATGAGGCTAATATGGTCAGGAGAATCAGAGATTGACAGTGATCTATTAATTAATAAAGGTATCCACAAATAGAGATATTAATAGTCGAGGTGTCTTGATATTATATCAATGTACCTCACCTACAATATTCTAAGGAACCAAGGGAGATGAAGGGTGGATGTATTGTTCATATAGAATTCAGCAATTATGAGACAGTATGCTTGTTAACAGGTCTCTCGTTAGCAGTAGCAAGTATGTAAAAGATGTATAAACATACTAAAAATAAATACATATAGGTATATCGGTGAGAAGTCTATAGGAAAGGCTTGTAGCTGATATTCTCGTTCAAGCCAGGATGTTGGGAGGCTCGTAACGAATAGATCCATCTTGCTTCCATTTGCAGAAGACGTTTGTCTGCGTCACCCCCTCTTTCGTTAAGAGGTATATGTGCCAGGGCATAAAAGCCCATGACTGCATTATTATGGTTATGGAAGAGCCCAATGTGACGGCTGATGGGTGTCTCCATCAGTTTCTTGTTAACAGCTCGTATATGATCTCTTATTCTACATAGAAAGTTGCGTTTGGTTTTGCCTACATAAAAGGCTCCACAGTCGCATTTCATCAAATATATCACTCCCAACGTCTGACAGGTCACACGGATTTTCGGAGTCAAAACTTCTCCGTTAGGGAGATTAATACTTGGACCTCTCAAAATGTAGCGGCAGAAATTGCATTTCCCGCAAGGGAACGTGCCCGTCTGAGTGGGTTTTGGAATTGTTTGTACGGCATAGTGGCTTGAAACTGTACTATCTCTGATGGAAGGAGACCTTTTAAATGTAATTTCTGGGGAAGTATTGATGAATTTGTTGATCTTGTCATCAGAAGTTAGTAGATACCAATATTTGCTATATATTTTGCGTATCGAGTTGTGCTGTCTATTGAAACGGGTGATAATTCTGGTAGTGTTAGATTTAATGTCTGTCTTTGATTTATAGATGAGCGAATTTCTTTCCAAGCTCTTGGCTTTGTTGAAAGCTCTGCAAAGGCAAGTCTTGGTATAGCCTCTATCTCTCAAACGTGCATATAGTAGTCCCGCCTCACGTTGAAAGTCCTTATCTAGTGAGCAATTTCGTCGCAGTCTTAGGTACTGGCTGTAGGGGATACTGTTGACTAGGGGTTTGGGGTGTGAGCTGGTGGCATGAAGGAGGCTGTTGCCAGCCGTCGGTTTCCTGTAAAGGGTCGAACAAAGTGTACCTTGTTCATCTATATATAATTCGACATCTAAGAATGTAATCCGTTCCTGACTAATGCTATGGGTGAATTTGAGATTGTATTGATTCACCTGTAGCCTGTCCAGGAACGTTAACAACTTCTCCTTGGGGCCTGCCCAAAACATAAACACGTCATCAATGTATCTATGCCATGTTAGTATATTGGCAGATAGATCATCGAGGGAGTCCTCCCCAAAGAGGTCACGCTCCCATCCCCCCAGGTACAGGTTCGCATATGAGGGGGCACAGCCCGCCCCCATTGCTACACCCTGTACCTGGAGGTAATGGGAGCGTTTGAACAAAAAAATGTTATTGGTCAGGATGAATTCTAACAACTCGATAATAAAGTTGTTATACTTGCAGGTATTCTTGTCACGTTCATTTAGAAAACTTCTAATGACCTGTACACCAAAACCATGTGGAATTGAATTATATAAGACTTCAATGTCAATGGCTACTAACCAGGCCTCCTTAGGGATGCTTAGTCCATCAACAATTTTCAGTAGGTCAATCGTGTCCTTAACATGAGAAAAAAGACTTTGTACATGGGGGTACAGGTACTCATCAATAATTCTACTTGAATTCTCCGTTAACGAGCCACAGCCTGACACAATTGGACGGCCAGGCGGGGGTACAACCCCCTTGTGAATCTTCGGTAAGGCGTAAAAGGTTGGAGTAATAGGACTCTCCACATTCAGAAATTGTAACGTATTGTCGTCAATGGTACCAAGTTGGTGTGTGTGCTCGATTTAGTATCTGGCGATATTGTCTGATACTCTGCAATCATGGAGGGTGGTACTGGTCTGTACCAATCTCTATTGCTGAGAATGCCTAGACACATTTCCTCATATCCTAACCTGTTCATGATAACTATGTTCCCACCTTTATCAGATGGTTTAATGACTAATTCGTCATTGTTACGAAGAGAGTTAAGAGCGGTCCTAAGGTTATGATTTAGGTTGGGGCGGGCACCCACCCTCCAATTGGTTGCCTCGATTTCCTTTGTCACTTGTAAGACAAATGCCCAAATATTGGGGTTGCCCT
The DNA here is from genome assembly GCA_029574335.1 of Rana kukunoris. Classification (NCBI taxonomy): domain Eukaryota; kingdom Metazoa; phylum Chordata; class Amphibia; order Anura; family Ranidae; genus Rana; species Rana kukunoris. Next base: position 97,997 of record JAJQKJ010000156.1, read on the forward strand.
GCAGGACAGGGAATGATCTAGATTTCGGTTTGTAGGACTTCGGGGTTATAAAGACCGGTCTATTGAGTCTAGATTGTACCAGTTGCCCGGGAACGACTCCGGGCAGCTGGTGAGTCCAACCCTCTTCTTCAGGGTTGCTCTCATCCCAAAGAGTCATTAAGTCCTGTAAGGCTTGTAATTCTTGGAGGGAGACTTGGTCTAAAATGGTGTTGTCGTTACTAGAGGCGCTCGGGTCCCTGTATGTCTTATCGTACAGTACTTTGTACATTAAACGTCGGGCAAACAGATGGAGATCCTTTACTAATTCAAATTTATCTGCCTCGCCGTCTGGGCAGAAGGACAGGCCCAATTGAAGTACAGTTTCCTGTTCGGTGGTTAAAGGGTATGAAGATAAGTTGATGATGTTATTATTACTGTCCCGGCCTACATTAATGTGGGGGCCGGGACTTGCTCTTTTAATATCTGCTGTGGGTTTAAAGTTACGGCGCTAGATTTTCTTTCCATCGTAAAGATGGGTGCCGGACGTAGATCAATTGAGGTACTGGGGATAGATGGAGTCAATCCCTGTAACGTTTGGGTCATGGGAAGTGCCAGAATAGATGTAGATTCTACACTAGGAGTGGGTAGAGGTAATGTGGATGAGGTGTTACTTATAACACTGATGTTATGAGTAGTGGGGTTACTGCCCCTAGATCTCTGAGAGCGAGAGCGCTTATCTTTCAGTGGGAACTGGGAACGAGAGATTTCATGTAGACTGCTATCTAAGTCATTTTTCCTCTTTTTGTTATCATTATCGCTGCGTCGTTCTATAGGGATATAGGACGCAGAGGATAAGGAGGAAGTGTCTGATTCTCGTCTTGGGACATCTGTTTTTGGAAAATTCTTATTCTCAAATGTTTTTCTATTCGTTTTGCGTAATGGATTGCTTGGCCATTTATACGCCTGTACATTGTCATAGGCCCTTTTGTCACGCTGGAATTTGCTCTCTTTTGTTTTAATGAGATTTGTGGCATATTTCGTGAGGTGACTTTTGAGTTTGTTATCATAGGCTATATAACCAGTATAGGTATGTATGTTTTTATTGGCTTCTAGCCATTCCTTAATCTCATTGTCCATATTCATAATGTCTCTACCATATTGCTCGCATAAAAAGCGCATCATATTGATGGAACAATTTTGGAGGTTTGCTTCCCAGGCTTCTTTGACCTTGGGCTCTACTTTATTAATATTCGGAAAGATTTGTATCCTTAAGCCCCAGGGTACAATCTTATTCTCTATATATTGTTCAAAGAATTCTCTATGCCAAAATATGCGAGTTTTCCTTTCAACTAGTTTTTGCAACCCCAAGAAAAAGTGGTTGGCATCATCTTCAGTAGCTTCATCCTTGTTTCTGGATTTTTTCACCTCAGCAACAAACCCCTCCCACTCCTTACCGCAATAACCCGTCATGGCGTCAGCACAGTCTGACCATATATCTTAGTAGTTGAACACCGTATGAAGATAGAGTGAGTAATCCGTATTGACTAAGGCAGAAAGAAAATAAATAAATCTTAGTAAATCATAGAGTGTGTGAGATACCCAGCTAAAGACAGGTTTGAACAAAGTATATAGACTTATATTAAAACAGTCTTGATAAATATTTTCGTTCTTTAACAATTGTTATAACAATATATTAGTAGTTGTTTGGGTTTGAAAAGAATAAACAAAAGTGTGTGCTCTATTTAAGGGGAAGGCGGGTGTTTAAATCCACCCATAATAGAAATATAGAGAAATTCTAGAGCAAACACCTTTTGTTATATATTATGCTGAAAAAGACCATCTGCATCAAAATCCCTCAATGAAGTATGAGTAAAAAAATCAGGTACACACATAGGAACACACCTGTATAAGGACCTACCACCTGTTCATTATCCATCGCACCCACCAGGGGTCTTCTCATCACTTTTTGAGAACACGTCCTAGTGGGCATCCCCCTCCATGGTTCTCCCTTCTTTGAAATCAAGGTATGCTTTATGTTTCCTGACTCACAATATTATGTGTCATTATACGATCATTACTTTGTAGTTTTTCATCAAGGATGTTACCTCTTTTGATCGCAATTTTGGACCAATATTTAGTATTTCAGTGTTAAGATTCTCATTAATACTTTTTTTGATATGCTTTTTTACTGTATATTTTTCATCTATATAGAATACATTCTACTGTGAGTTCCTGACGAAGCCCGATAGGGCGAAACTAGTAGAACCAATCACACGACAGGAATGAAGAAGCTGTTTGGCAAATATTTGCTCTATCAAACACCTTTCTCCAAATTCTAAACTCGAATGGTTTTTAACATATTGTCTGTTTATTATGTATCAATAAATTTTTGTTATCTTTTTACTAATATTATCTGGTTTCACGTCTCAGTTGTTTTGGGTTTGATCAGACTCATTTTTCTATATTTGATCCATGGTGCATCAGCAAGAATCCCTATAATTTCTACCCTTAACTGGGGTAACCTTTTTCATAAATACTAGTTTGGGGAATGGATGTTGCCAGATCTCTTCTGCTGGCCATACTGAAAACATTTGTTGTGGCCCCATGCTTAGGGTTGCCACCCGCCCGGTTTTGACCCGGACAGTCCGGGTTTTGAGACATGTGCCCGGGTTTCCACCCGCCGAAAACCCGGGCACACATTCCACTGTCATGTGGCCAGTGGAAGCAGATCTCCGACCCTGGCCACAACATAAGAAGAGAGGCACCGCGGCCGCGCATCCCGTGCCCGCCCCGCTATCACTGTGACTAGATGTCATTTGGCGGCTTTTCAGCGTCGGCGCGCTCTCTGAGCCCAGCGGGTGTCGGGTGCCCTGATTGACAGAACGGGTCATGACCCATGGGGTCTGTGATTGGCGGGCGGAGGCTGCTGGTCACATGTGGAGGCGGGGCTGGACTAGTCTGTGGAGAATCATGCCTGCAGCCTGCTTGTTACCGAGTCCCGCCTCACGCTGTGAGTTTCCTAAGGTTGCTCTCATCTGCTCTGTCAGCCCCCTTCCTGTAAATCACTCCTCTCTGCCACCCCCTCCTCCTCTGTCACCCCCCCCCACCTCCTCTGTCACCCCCCCTCCTCCTCTGTCACCCCCCCTTCTCCTCTGCCACCCCCACCTCCTCTCTGCCACCCCCTCCTCCTCTGTCACCCCCCCCCCTCCTCCTCTGCCACTTCCCCTCCTCTCTGTCACCTCCACCTCCTCTCTGCCACAGTGCCACCCCTCCTCCTCTGTCACCCCCACCTCCTCCTCTGTCACCCCCCCTCCTCCTCCTCTGTCACCCCCCTCCTCCTCTGTCACCCCCCCTCCTCCTCTGCCACCCCCACCTCCTCTGTCACCCCCCCTCCTCCTCTGCCACTTCCCTCCTCCTCTGCCACTTCCCCTCCTCCTCTGCCACCCCCACCTCCTCTCTGCCACAGTGCCACCCCCTCCTCCTCTGTCACCCCCCCACCTCCTCTGTCACCCCCCCTCCTCCACCTCTGTCACCCCCCCTCCTCCTGTCACCCCCACCTCCTCTCTGTCAACCCCACCTCCTCTCTGTCAACCCCACTCTCTGTCAACCCCACCTCCTCTCTGTCCCCCTTCTCTCTGTCAGTCTGTCACCACCTCCTCTCTGTCACCCCCACCTCCTCTCTGTCAACCCACCTCCTCTCTGTCACCCCTCCTCCTCTCTGTCACCCCCTCCTCCTCTCTGTCACCCCCTCCTCCTCTGTCACCCCCCTCCTCCTCTGCCACTTCCCCTCCTCTCTGTCACCCCCACCTCCTCTCTGTCAACCCCACCTCCTCTCTGTCACCCCCCCTCCTCTCTGTCACCCCCCCATCCTCCTCTGCCACTTCCCCTCCTCTCTGTCACCCCACCTCCTCTCTGCCACAGTGCCACCCCTCCTCCTCCGACACCCCCCCACCTCCTCCTCTGTCACCCCCCTCCTCCTCTGTCAACCCCCCCTCCTCTTGCCACTTCCCCTCCTCCTCTGCCACCCCCACCTCCTCTGTCACCCCCACCTCCTCTGTCACCCCCACCTCCTCCGTCACCCCCCCTCCTCCTCTGCCACTTCCCCTCCTCTCTGTCACCCCACCTCCTCCTCTGTCACCCCACCTCCTCTCTGCCACAGTGCCACTCCCTCCTCCTCTGTCTCCCCCCACCTCCTCCGTCACCCCCCCTCCTCCTCTGTCACCCCCACCTCCTCTCTGCCACAGTGCCACCCCCCCTCCTCTATCACCCCACCACCTCCTCCTCTGTCACCCCCCCTCCTCCTCTGTCACCCCCCCCTCTCCTCTGTCACCCCCTCCTCCTCTGCCACTTCCCTCCTCTCTGTCACCCCCACCTCCTCTCTGTCAACCCCACCTCCTCTCTGTCACCCCCTCCTCCTCTCTGTCACCCCCTCCTCCTCTCTGCCACCCCCACCTCCTCTCTGTCACCCCCACCTCCTCTCTGTCACCCCCACCTCCTCTCTGTCACCCCTCCTCCTCTCTGTCACCCCCTCCTCCTCTCTGTCACCCCCTTCCTCTCTGTCACCCCTCCTCCTCTCTGTCACCCTCTCCTCCTCTCTGTCACCCCCTTCTCTCTGTCAGTCTGGCACCCCCACCTCCTCTCTGTCACCCCCACCTCCTCTCTGTCAACCCCACCTCCTCTCTGTCACCCCCTCCTCCTCTCTGTCACCCCCTCCTCCTCTCCGTCACCCCCCACCTCCTCTGCCACCCCCACCTCCTCTCTGCCACCCCCTCCTCCTCTGTCACCCCCTCCTCCTCTGCCACTTCCCTCCTCTGTCACCCACCTCCTCTCTGCCACAGTGCCACCCCCTCCTCCTCTGTCACCCCCACCTCCTCCTCTCTGACCCCCCCACCTCCTCTCTGCCACACCCTCCTCCTCTGTCACCCCCCTCCTCCTCTGCCACCCCACCTGCTCTCTGCCACCCCCTCCTCCTCTGTCACCCCCACCTCCTCTCTGCCACAGTGCCACTCCCTCCTCCTCGGTCACCCCCCCCCCCACCTTCTCCCTCCTCTGTCACCCCCCCTCCTCCTCTGTCACCCCCACCTCCTCTCTGCCACAGTGCCACCCCCTCCTCCTCTGTCACCCCCCCTCCTCCTCTGTCACCCCCCCTCCTCCTCTGCCACTTCCCTCCTCTCTGTCACCCCCTCCTCCTCTCTGTCACCCCCTCCTCCTCTCTGTCACCCCCACCTCCTCTCTGTCACCCCCTCCTCCTCTCTGTCACCCCCTTCTCTCTGTCCCCCTTCTCTCTGTCAGTCTGTCACCCCCTCCTCTGTCACCCCCACCTCCTCTCTGTCAACCCCACCTCCTCTCTGTCAACCCCTCCTCCTCTCTGTCACCCCCTCCTCCTCTCTGTCACCCCCTCCTCCTCTCTGTCACCCCTCCTCCTCTCTGTCACCCCCTCCTCTGCCACCCCACCTCCTCTCTGCCACCCCTCCTCCTCTGTCACCCCCCTCCTCCTCTGCCACTTCCCCTCCTCTCTGTCACCCCCACCTCCTCTCTGCCACAGTGCCACCCCTCCTCCTCTGTCACCCCCACCTCCTTTCTGTCACCCCCTCCTCCTCTCTGTCCCCCTCCTCCTCTCTCGTCACCCCTCCTTCTCTGTCACCCCCTCCTCTCTCTGCCACTCCTCCTCTGTCACCCCCCCTCCTCCTCTGCCACTTCCCCTCCTCTCTGTCACCCCACCTCCTCTCTGTCATCCCCACCTCCTCTCTGTCACCCCACTCCTTTTACTCTGTCAGCTACCCCCAAACAACGCGCACCCCTTTCTTCCCCTGCTCCAGTGGGGCTAATGTCCTGCAGCTGGGTCATACAGCACTGTCTGTGCGCTCTCTCTCCCACCCAGCCACCGGCGCCACCAGAGACAGTGAATGGAGGGCCACTGGACTGGGACGTTTTTGCGGGAGAAAGCATGATATTAAAGACTGCGCCCCCTAACAGGTTCACACACATATTTGCAGCGGCTCCTAGAAGGTAATTTTTTTTGTCTTACTGTAATGGAGGTTTCTATTGGGGGCACGGGCACTGTCTGATTAATGTTATTTTCTTCTCCATTTGTGGGGTGCCTGATTGACTGTTTTTTTTTTTGTAAAAATGAGCTTGAAAGGGTTGTATTATGCATAGTGCCACTTTGTAAACTTTGTATGGTGTTGGGTTCAGTAGAGCTGATTCAGGTCTTTGGATGGAGGTACACTGCCCTATGTACTGACAGCGGTCCACTGCCCTACTGGCATCTTCCACTGCCCTACTGGCATCTTCCACTGCCCTACTGACATCTTCCACTGCCCTACTGACATCTTCCACTGCCCTGACAGCGTCCACTGCCCTACTGACATCTTCCACTGCCCTACTGACATCGTCCACTGCCCTACTGACAGCGTCCACTGCCCTACTGACAGCGTCCACTGCCCTACTGACAGCGTCCACTGCCCTACTGACAGCGTCCACTGCCCTACTGACATCTTCCATTGCCCTACTGACATCGTCCACTGCCCTACTGACAGCGTCCACTGCCCTACTGACACATCCACTGCCCTACTGACACCGTTCATTCTGATTACTACTCTCTTTGAGTAACCCACAAGGTTTCCAGGTATTTTACAATCCTATAGTGCGTACTACAAAAAAATTGGGCGTGCGCCGCAAAAGTGTTTCGGTTTGGCTTGCAGAAAAGGTGGCAACCCTACCCATGCTTGAGAACCCAGGAACCGGAGGGAAGAGAACGGCGGGGGGTTGGGTGGGAACCGGCCCACTGCAAGTACTATAAAACTACTTGGATCACTTTTACATTGGAGTCAGCTGAAGAAAACAAAAACCTCAGGCTGCTAATGTTTTATGAGCTTATTTTAAACTCTCCAGACTCTTAACATACTACATGTGTCCAGAGAGATAAATAAATGAAGAGAAAAAGGAAATGGTTGGTACTTTATATGAGGCTTTGAACAGGTAATAAAAAAATGCCTCTATCCCAGTTATATGGAAATGGGGAGGAGAGTATGGGAGTATATGAATCATGCAGGAGATACCACAACAGGGTTTGTCTGGTGGGTATTGTGCTATTATGTAACATATGTGGTTCTTATCAATTATGTATTACCCACCAGACACCCTGTAGTGGTATCTCCTTAGCTGCATGATTAATATAAAGTCTCATACCACCCCCCCCACTCCCCTTTTCCATATAACAGGGAAGAAGGCATTTGTTCTTACCTGTTCAAAGCCTCATATAAAGTCAAACCATTTCCTTTCTCATCATTAACTAATTAGGGATGGAATCATGCGCCTATGTTTTATCCCAATTTATTGGTACCATCCAGTGCTAGCACTAGTTCATTGTTCATTATAATATCTATTTACTATTATATTTACATTTTTTACATATAGCAGGGGTATTCAAACTATGGCCCTCCAGTTGTTCAGGAACTACAACAGGAACTACAATTCCCATCATGCCTAGTCAAGTCTGTGAATGTCATAGTTTTACAATGCCTGATGGGATGTGTAGTTCCACAACAGCTGGAGGGCCCTAGCTTGAGGATCCCTGTCATATAGGGTAAACAATACACCCTTTCCTTGCAGATCCCTCGCTCTTGTTTGCAGTGCACTAAGTTGGGTTTGGCTTGTCTTGCTTCTTAGTCCCGAGAGCTGTGATGCTCTCCGGGGGGTCCTCCCCCCCTCCGGCGGTCACGGGGGTTTGGGTAGTAAAAAAAAAAGCCATAAATCTTTCCCATAGTTTGTAGACGCTATAATTTTGCACAAACCAATCAAAATACACTTATTGCGATTTTTTTTAACCAAAAATATGTAGAAGAATTTATATTGGCCTTAAAAGAAATTTGTCTTTTAAAAACATTTTTGGGGATATTTATTATAGCAAAAAATATATATATTTTTATTTTCAAAATTTCGTTTGGGTACAGCGATTTTTTTTCAAAATTTCGTTTGGGTACAGCGATTTTTTTCAAAATTTCGTTTGGGTACAGCGATGGATGACAGCGCAATTACCAGTTAAAACGACGCATTGTAAAAAAGGGCTCTGGTCAGGAAGGGGGTAAAACCTTCCGGGCTGAAGTGGTTAATATAACAACAAAGTTAAAGTCCCCCTACACACATTTTATATATATATATCTATATATAGATATATATATATCTATATATATATATATATATATATATATATATATATATTGTGACAGGAAGTCAGGTAAATCTATGTGTGTTGTCATAGACGGGAGATATATTTCTGCCTTGTTTAGACAATACACCAATTACTATTAGGCATAGAAAACATTGGTCTAGGGTCCCCAAACCTAAGACCAAACAAAAAAGGGGGGGGGGCACAGTTGGACTATTGCGGTACATGTAGAATTGGATAACAAGATTACTAAAGAAGGGTAAAATCATTTTTATTAAATACAAAGAAGAAAAAACACAATATACATGGTACTTTTTATTTCTATATCTATCTATAACTATCCTAGAGCTCTACTTTAAATCACAATTACTATTAGGCGTCTGTAGAAATGGCCAGAGAGGTTTGGGGAGTTAGAAGCCTTCAGCTGTTCAAAATGAAGCAATTAAAGCCCCTATAAATAAAGCCTAAGGGCCCTTTTACACGAACGGACGAACGGTCCGCTAATTACAAGTCCGTTAACGGACTTGTAATGGGCCCCTATGGGAGCGGATCCATTAGCGGATGATGCATCCGCTAACGTCCGCCAGATCCGCATCCGTTTTTTCGGACGGAGAATGTCCTATTTTTCTTCCGTCCGGCCAAACGGATAGGATGCAAACGGACAGACGGTCCGTTTCCATCGGATTCCCCATAGGGGATAGCGGAGAGAGACAGGGCGTTCCCTGCACAGTGTGCGGGGACCACCCTGTCCGCCCGACAGCTCAGCGGAGACCCCCCGCTGAGCCGACGGACACACGGAGCGGACCAAAAAACGGACCGCTCCGTGTGAAAGAGCCCTAAGGATAACGGCTGATTGCTGCATCCTGGAGCTTTGGGAGTGAAGGAGCAGTCACAAGCACTTCTGAAGAGGTGAGGTGCTGATGGATATTTCTGTGTGAGAAATATCCAAGACTTTTCCTGTTTTCTGCTGCTGTAACCAGCAGTGTCTGCCCAGCAGTAGGCTGTGCCAGACTCAATAGGTAGGTTCCTGTGTTGGGAAGGTTAGACGCCCCAAGTGGCAAGGGTTTACTTTATGTTTTGTTTTGTTTATGCTGTTTTTATGCTTGCACGTGTATCCAGCAATATGGAAAAATAAACCATATCATTTGTTTTCAATCCTCCTCAACTGCCTATTTGTACAGTTCAGCGTGTAGTGAACCCATCCAGGGGGTCACACACACCCGCTACCGAGTTAATCCCTCACAATATATATATATAATTATATATATATATATATATACACACACACACTGCAGGGCTCAAAATGTCAAGTCCTAAGCTACTAGCCAGGCCTCAAGGGTTACTCCCACCAGTTGTCCAGCCCAACCCCTACCCTGCCCAGCTCCTGAACATGCCCTCATAATTTATCTCATGAAATGACACTTAATATTCATTTTTCGAACTTAATTCTGCATAAAATATTTAACAACTACTATATAAGTGCCCAAAAAATGCAGCTCGCCCGTGCCCACCAGTGCAGCCCGTGCCCACCAGTGCAGCCTGTGTCCCCAATGCAGCCTACCTGTGCAGGGGAAGTGAGAGGAGAGCCGCCGGCTGGTTGATCAAAGCGCGGGGAACATAACAGCTTTAATTTCAATAGCTGTGTGTTCCCGCCTGCGTTTCTGTGGATGCGGGTATGAAGGGACAATGTACCACATTTGGTGGCAGTGCCCTAAGGTAAGGCGTTAATGGATTAGGGTGCACAACTTTATCACCCAACTCTCACCAAGTAAACCTTGTCAAATCCCAGAGACATGCTTTGCTGGGCTGTAAGGTGGAGACAGCCTTGAGACCCCAGAGACGTCTCATAGCCTTTATTTTTTTATCAGCAAAAATCACTATTGCAAAATCTTGGAATTGCTCGACCTTGCCGGTATACTGGTCTTGACTACCCAATGTTGGGCGTTATGCCCCTTGGTTCTACCCTTCGGTTTCCATTTTGTTTGTGACCTTGCCCTGAATGATGCGAACAGTTTTGGTCTATGATGCCCTTCCAGGATTCTTCTTGTTTGAGACGTGAAATACACCATTCCTGTTGGTGCCAGATTAAATGCCCCAGGATTCCCGCCCCCCTATTTTTTTTTTTATTTAATTATTTTTACTTTACTTTTTTCACTTATTTTTTTTTTCACTCTCCACTGCCTCGCGTTTTGCCACCTGTACGCATTTGCATTCCAATGGCCGAGGGACACTCTACCATAGAGGTTACCTTGGCAATATGTTGATGCTGGAGACTTACGCTCTTTGATTTTCTACAGCAAGTTTTGTGCCTGGGACACCTCTGACCTGTGGGCCCACATGGCTGGTTGTTTAAGGTTAGGTGGGCCCGTAAGTTGGAGCGGCTCTATCTCCATTGGTTGATGTTGTTGCTTTTTTAATAATTTTTTTGTTTATTGTTATATTTTTGTTATTATTGTTATATTATTTTTTGGGGGGGCAATGTATGTTTAATGTCATAGTTCATTTCTATTCTTAATTTGTGCTATGTTTCTGTAGTTAGCGGGACACAGTTTATGTTTTTATTATCCAACAACTTTCCCTGTCCCCCCTCCCTTCTGAATTTTTTTATTGTATTGTGTATGCATGTGTACATATGTATATGCAAGTGTGTGTGTGTGTGATTGTAAGTATGTGTATGTGTGAGTGAGTGTGTATGTATGTATTTCTGGTTTATTTCTTTATTATTATTTTTTTTTAAATTCCTTTACAACTTCCCATCCCCCCCGGCCACTTTGATGGCTGCTCACCCCCTCCTGGATGTTTCATTTCATCCCATGGTGCAGCCATGTGCCCAGTGGTAAGGTCACCCCCCATAGTAGGATGCGTTCACCATATGTTGTACCTGTGTTGCATTATGTGCTTATGCTTCTGTTTATCTTTAAACTTTTCCTTTCCTTTTTACAGACTCGGGACTTGTCGAATGATCATAATCCTTGATGGTGCGACCTCTGCTCTGTCTGTCTGAGGGCTTGTTCACACTATCAGTTTTCCTTCAGGTTTTCTCTTCAGGTTTACCAAACCATGTAGTGCAAGGGCCTGCCTGATTGCATACAAATTGAGACTCTTGAGGTTAGACCTCATATTAGATGGATTTGGTAAACCTGAAGAGAAAAACCTGAAGGAAAACTGATAGTGTGAACAAGCCCTGAGACCCTTGAAGATCTATTCCCAAAACATCCATGGCTTCAATTCCCCTGCCAAACGGTCCAAAGTGTTTCATCATCTGAAGTCCCAGGATGTGGACGTGGTCTGCCTGCAGGAGACACAGTTCTCTCAATCCTCTGCTTCTCGATACCTTCCCTCATTACCCAACTTTTTCTCTGCACCTGCTCCCGAGAAACATAGGGGAGTGTTGATAGCATTTCGGCGTGACCTACTTTTCATTTGCTCTCACAAAATTGCCGACAATATGGGTAGAAATTTACTTTTGCAGGGGATCAGGAGGTGACCTTGGTGGGTAATGGGTATTATGCCCCAAATAGGTTTCAACATAGATTTTTTTTTTCTCACCTACTGCAAGTAGTCTCACGACACCAGAAGGGCATTCTCCTCCTTATGGGAGACTCAAATATAACACTTAATTTTTCTCTTGACAGACACTCTCTGAGTGGTGTGGCCCCCGCCTCTGATATCCCATCAGAAACGAAGATGTGCTCTCTTCTACGGTACCATAGTTTAGTGCAGGGGACTCAAACTCAAATTACCTGAGGGCCACAAGACAAGTTTTCATATCCCATGGGGGGGCCGCATGCAAACTTCAAAAACAACAGTACTGGTGTCAGCGGACGCATTTTTACCTCCAGCACTGGTGTCAGTGGATGCATTATTAACCCCGACCTCTACACTGCACACTGACCACTGCACACCGACCCCTACACACTGACCACTACACTGCACGATGACCACTACACACACACTGACCAATCACCATCAGGGCACAGCGCACAGCAGGGTACAGAGCCCAACACATCAGGGTACAGCGCACATCAGGGTACAGGGCACAGCGCACATCAGGGTACAGGCACAGCGCACATCAGGGTACGGGCACAGCACACATCAGGGTACAGGGCACAGCACACATTAGGGTACAGGGCACAGCACACATCAGGGTACAGGGCGCAGCACACAGCAGGGCGCAGCACACAGCAGGGTACAGAGCGCACATCAGGGTACAGGGCAAAGCACACATCAGGGTACAGGGCACAGCGCACATCAGGGTACAGGGCACAGCACACATCAGGGTACAGGGCACAGCACACATCAGGGTACAGGGCACAGCACACATCAGGGTACAGGGCACGGCACACATCAGGGTACAGGGCACGGCACACATCAGGGTACAGGGCACGGCACACATCAGGGTACAGGGCACGGCACACATCAGGGTACAGGGCGCGGCACACATCAGGGTACAGGGCGCGGCACACATCAGGGTACAGGGCGCAGCACACATCAGGGTACAGGGCACAGCACACATCAGGGTACAGGGCGCAGCACACAGCAGGGCGCAGGGCACAGCGCACATCAGGGTACAGGGCACATCAGGGTACAGGGCACAGCGCACATCAGGGTACAGGGCACAGCACACATCAGGGTACAGGGCACAGCACACATCAGGGTACAGGGCACAGCACACATCAGGGTACAGGGCACAGCACACATCAGGGTACAGGGCACAGCACACATCAGGGTACAGGGCACAGCACACATCAGGGTACAGGGCACAGCACACATCAGGGTACAGGGCACAGCACACATCAGGGTACAGGGCACAGCACACATCAGGGTACAGGGCACAGCACACAGCAGGGTACAGGGCGCAGCACACAGCAGGGTACAGCGCACATCAGGGTACAGAACAAAGCGCACATCAGGGTACAGAACAAAGCGCACATCAGGGTACAGGGCACAGCGCACATCAGGGTACAGGGCACAGCGCACATCAGGGTACAGGGCACAGCGCACATCAGGGTACAGGGCACAGGACACATCAGGGTACAGGGCACAGGACACAGCACATCAGGGCACAGGACACAGCACATCAGGGTACAGGGCACAGGACACAGCACATCAGGGTACAGGGCACAGGACACAGCACATCAGGGTACAGGGCACAGGACACAGCACATCAGGGTACAGGGCACAGGACACAGCACATCAGGGTACAGAGCCCAGCACATTGGGGCACAAGGGCCACATCAGGGTACATCAGAGCACATGGGGCACAATCAGGACACATGGAGCACAATCGGGGCACATTGGGCACATAAGGGCACACTCAGGGTAAATGGGGCACATCAGGACACATGGAGCACAATCAGGCACATGGGGCACATTCAGGGTACATGGTGAACATGAGGGCATGGATATGCTAAAAATGGCCAAAGGAAGATGGTGAAATGCTTATTTCAATGCGCAAACAGGGGTACATGGGGCACAGGTCAGCGTTTACCTGTGTTTTATTCGTATGCAGGAGTAAAGCAGGAAGTGTCTGTCATAAGTTCACCTTTCTCTCGTCACGCTGCGGCTGCTTCCCGGCCCCAGCAGCCCCCCTTCTCTTCTCGTCCATCCCAGGTGATATCACAAGCAGAGGGGGTGGACGAGAAGAGAGGGGGGGCCGCCGGGGGGCTAGGAGCAGCAGCAGCGTGACAAGAGAGAAAAGTGAACTTATGACAGAGTATACAGGCGCTTCCTGCGCTACTCTGCGTATAAATAAAATCTACTCCCCCCAATTCCACAGCACCCCCCGCCCTGCCTGCGGGCCATTTATAACCGATCCGCGGGCCACAAATGGCCCGCAGGCGGTACTACTTTGAGACCCCCTGGTTTAGTGGATGTCTGGCGGGAACTTTACCCCTGGTCGCGGGAATACACTTTCTTCTCGAATCCACACCAGAGCTCCTGTAGAATCGACCACATATTCACCCACCTTTGATACTTACCATTGATCACAAGGATTTCCATCCCAGCTTCCACCTGGTCAGACCATGACCCCTTGGTTTTGTTATTGAACCTTGTGGACCGCCCTAGATCTGCCTATCAATGGAGGTTAAATGAATCACTGCTTACCACTCAGGCCTCCTATATCCAGATAGAATCACATATTCAGTCATATTTTTCGGAGAACCTGGGTTCAGTGACCTCAGTCGTCACTGACTAGATGATATACCTGAAAAAGGGGACATGAAAAAATCCACTGACTAGTGGTAATAGTAGCACTGATCCAATAGAGACTGATGATGAAGAAAACAGAAGGAAGGATATTGAGCCTAATAGCTCACTGAGAAAAATTCTCCCATTGAACTTGCCGTGTCAGGCTTGGTATTATTTCCTTATAAGTATATTTTCATTAGTAAATAGATGTAAAGGAGGTATTCAGGCAGAGAGCTGTAATGTTAATCTTCACAATAAAATTCACCTGAAACACAATGATATTGCCATAGATAGTGGGCAAGTTCCCATAGAGTATAGGTAGTGTCTATTTAAAGCTTCAAAGCAAATATATCCATATAGTGCTTATTCATCCTATTAGGCAGCTCACATTCCATGAGATTTATATCAGCTATTATGGATGGATGATAAGTGATTGGGCATATAGTATGCTAGTTTGTAGATGACAGTGTTGTAGTAATGTTCCTCAGCAGTGTTAGTGCAGGGTTTACTCACGGTTTTGCTGTCATTCATAGCTCTAAGTAGAGACTATTTTCTCCAATCACGCACTGCTCAAAGGGATTGCAGCCAGACTATCCATTTATGCATGAAGCGCTATTCCTAGAAGTAGCAATATCAGGTGAATCGGTATGATAGTGTCCAAAGTGGGACAGTGGTAGTACAGCGTCTCTGATAATGAGTTGTTGATTGCAATGTCCAAAATGAAAATAAAAATAAACTTATTCAATCTCCAAAGACAACGGCTGGAAGCCAAGTGTTGTAATTGTCCTCAGGGTGTGCTTTTCATGTCTCCATAAGGCATCCTTTAATTGATGGTATATCTGCTCAAGGTACAATATTACCGAGCTGATAAAGGAAAAGCCGTGAGGCTGAAGTGTGCATAGGGGGTCCCTGTTCCCTAAGGCCTCGTACACAAGTTCGGACATATCCGATGAAAACGGTCCGCTGACCGTTTCCATCGGATATGTCCGATCTGGAGTTTGGTCCGATGGCGTGTACACACCATCGGATCAAATTCCCCGCCGGCGGGCGGCGCGGTGACGTTGACGCCGCCACGTCACCGCACCAGGAAGTAAAACACTTCCGCGCATGCGCCGAATCCATTCGGCGGCGGCGCGGCGGCGGTGTGGGAAGTGTCTGCTGGTAAGTGTACTAACCAGCAGACATGTCGGGCGGACACATTCCCACCCGATAGATTTCAAAGCATGCTTTGAAATCTGTCGGGTGGACAAATCTGTCCGCTAGCCCATACACACGATCGGAGATGTCTGCTGAAACGGTCCATCGGACCGTTTTCAGCGGACATATCCGCTCGTGTGTACGAGGCCTAAGAGTTTACATGTTTCGTTCCGTGGGTATCAGAACTTTGTCAGAACTGGGATTGTAGTTAACTCTTAGGCCTCGTACACACGATCGGACATATCCGATGAAAACGGTCCGCGGACCATTTCCATCGGATATGTCCGATCGGGAGTTTGATCCGATGGCGTGTACACACCATCGGATCAAATTCCCCGCCGCCGGACGGCGCGGCGGTGACGCGGCGGTGACGCGTGACGGCGGCGGTGACGTTGACGCCGCCACGTCACCGCACCAGGAAGTTAAACACTTCCGCACATGCGCCGAATCCATTCGGCGGCGGCGCGGCGGTGGCGCGCGGCGGCGGTGGGGGACGACATGTCTGCTGGTAAGTGTACTAACCAGCAGACATGTCGGGCGGACAGATTCCACCAGATGGATTTCAAAGCATGCTTTGAAATCTGTCGGGTGGAGAAATCTGTCCGCTAGCCCATACACACGAGCGGAGATGTCTGCTGAAACGGTCCATCGGACCGTTTTCAGCGGACATATCCCCTCGTGTGTACGAGGCCTTAAGGGTGTGCAGCAGTCTATTTTCTTTTTTGTTTTTTATTGTTGTGTTATCATCCTGGAGTACATACATGATAATAAAATACATCAAAAGGAGTGACGTGAATGTGCCACCGTGAAAATGGTGCAAAGCACCAAAACGTGCTGTATTGGAAATAAGTGAGAGCACCGAGAGTCCCAAAAAGGGACTCTCGGTGCTCTCACTTATTTCCAATACAAGACGTTTCACGGTGGCACATTCACTTCACAAGTTTCTTATTATATAGTTCAGCTTCACTGACGATACATTCGTATACAGTCATAACAGGTCGGCCTTCGCAGTTCGCCCCCTTACCGTGGTCGCCGTGTGGGAGTATTCTCCGTGGTAGGCTTTTGGCCCCCCAGCGATTGGTCGCTCTCTGTACAGGTAAGCCACACAGCATTTGTTTCTTCCCCAAAATACCCCTTCTATATACCATTGATATTTGTGTATTGATAATTGGTTTTACATATCTATCCATATATGTATAGCCGTGATGCTAATATTTATGTATCATATTTTTTTAGAAAATCTTCTGACGAAGAAACTGTGTTGCGAAACTAGTAGAGATCCTGACTTGTATGACCCCCTTCTGTTCACCGCCACCCTCCATTTTGGGTCCATTTAATCTCGATGACCTGGATGGTTGGTTGTACAAATTGTCCATCATTTTATACCACTCCTTTTGATGTATTTTATAATCATGTATGCCCTCTGTTTTTTTGATATTATGTTTAATAAACTGATAAATATTTTTATCCTCATTATCTTTCTATTCTAATTTTCATTACCTAGTACCAATAAAGTCCCCCAGCCCCTATTGTTTTGGCCTTTTGGGCCTTTGGGGTCCATCTAGTCCTTTTTCTATCTGAGTAGAAGTTGGCAGGGCTATTAAGTCACTAAAACCCTTGAAAGCCCCTGGCCCGGACGGGTTCTCTGGAATTTATTACAAGAAATTTGCCACCCTCTTGACCCCCATCGTGCTACTTATTTTAAATCACTGAAACAGGGTTCTCCAGAATCCCTTAAAGCTTACATTACCATGATTCCTAAAACATCGGATGTGATCAATGAGCCTCAGGTGTTCAGACCCATCTCCTTGTTGAACGTGGATATGAAGGTTTTGGGGAAGGTGCTGAGCACCCGTGTCAATACATACCTTCAAACCCTTATAAATAGGAACCAGGTGGGTTTCGTTCCAGGCAGGCAGGCGGGTGATAATATCCGCAAGGTCATACACTTAATTCATATTTTACACCAACGTAAAATACCAGGCTTTTTATTGTCTCTCGATATATACAAAGCGTTTGATTTGCTTTCTTGGGACTATCTAGAATTTGTGCTCACGCAGTGGGGCTTTGGTGGGAATTTCCTGGCCTGGATTAAAGCCCTATACTCGTCCCCTACAGCATCGGTTAAATATGCTCTTTTTTTTGTCACCTTTCCCGATTTTCCGGGCACAAGGCATGGCTGTTCACTGTCACCAGCACTTTTTATTCTTGCACTTGAGCCTCTGGCCATGGCCCTCCTTGAAAACCCCGATATCTCTGGCGTTCCTTATGCAGGTACCCATTACAAGGCAACAAGGCAAACTTTTATGCAGACAATGCTCTCTTGGTTCTTACTAATCCTATTTTCTTTATCGTACATCATGGGACACAGAGCGGCAATCCATTACTATGTGGGTTATAGAGTCTACCTTCAGGTGTGGACACTGGTGTAATTAACTACACAGGAAGTTCCCTCCCTATATAACCCCTCCCATACTGGGAGCTCCTCAGTTTTTTCATCAGTGTCTAAGGTGTTGGTCACGAATGAACATGTGCTCTTAGGAGCTCCACTGGAGGGATCCATGCTGGATGTAAAAAACCTCCATAAATCCGGATCCGTCCAAGGTGCTTCATAGTACCCGGGCCTCGGTACGAAGAACGAGGTTTAGCCTATAATGCCTCTCTGCGGAGGGCTGGATCCTGGGTTCCAGAACTTTGTGCCTTCCAAGGACCAAATGTTTTTTCTGCTGCCAGGATGCTATATAGGTCCAGGGGAGTTGGTGTTCCTGCCATGGACCCTGGTCCCTGAAGGTCTAGGACAATACCCACGGTGAAGGGGGAAGATTGAGCCTCTTGCTTGGCAATACCCTGCAGCGTGGAGAAGGTAAGAGGAGGGCCTACGGGACTTGGTTCGACAGTAGGTCCTCCGTGGGGGACTTGGGTCTCGCCTATATTATGCTTCTATGCATGGGCAATGTAAACCACTATGTCTTCTGAGACAGGATGGCTCAGGGCACCCATATACCTCCCCTAGCCGGCATGCAGCCTGGCCCACCATGTCTGTTAGACAGGATGGCTGCAGTACCTATATATCTCCCCTTGAAGGGGCCGGTACGTAAAAAAAAAAAAAAAAAAAAAAAAAAAAAAAAGAATATGCCCTTAATTCTATACAAAGGATTGTCTTCCGTGAGTAGCTGCAAGTCTTATCTGTGTTTCCACTACTATGGGCAGTAGAAGACATGCCTGATGTTTTTGCTTACCATGCTTTCCAAAAACGGAAGCTTAAGTGTTAGCTGATCTATTGTGTCCCACTTCCTCCGCTTCAGGCTCTACCATGTTGCACGTGCTCACCGGCTCAGTGCAGTCGCAGAGAAGGCTCTTCAAAGGGCCCGGACGTCAGAGCTCTGTAAAGCTAGGGGGACACAAACGTAAGCACCTTGTGTGAGTTGGATACAGATTCATCTAAGACGCCTACTCTCATCTAGCTGTGCAGATGAGCAGGCATTGTGTCAGACTAAATTCAGCTATTTGATGCACCTGGGTTAAGTGCCTCTGCTTATAGCTTAGGACTTGGTCTCCCCATTGAATAAGGTCAGGGGTAGGAATATAAAGAGGGATCGCCACCTGAACCTGGTGGACCCTTATTCTCCTCTGTAGAGACTTAAACAGCTCATAGATTGAGCGATCAGACCTGTCAGGCAATGCAGCCTTCCCCCAAAATTGCAATCACTCTGCATGTGTTTTGTGTTTTGCAAGAAAAAAAAAAAGGGGGTGTCCCCCTTTTCCTGCTTTAATCCTGAAACAAAGGGATTAGAAGGCTTGGGGATAAAAGCTTCACTGTCAGAGGACAGGAGACAGGAGCTGCAGCCTAACAAGGAGAAGCTATCAAAAGCCCTACAGGTTCTGATTACACCTCTATCTTCTCCTTGGAGTGTAAAGAGAGGTTTTCCTATAGGTGGCTAGTAAGACCTCCATATAATCCTCAGCCTGGTGTCGGCTTCAGGCTAACCAAATGCATCGGAGGGATGCAAATTTGCGGGCACACATTCCTAATGTCTCTTAATTGAGGAAACGCACATCTGCAGAGGATAATTTCCTCTTTACCAGTCCGCATGTTGCATAACATACATGAGTTTGGAATGCATGTGGGATAAAAACAAGTAACAGAGCAGAATCTATTGTGGATCGCATAAACATACATGTTTCTGTCTATATGGTGCTGCATGTTTCCACAAAAGAGGTTGCATAAAAGATGCTTGTATGCATAAAAATGCTGAATCGCATAAAGACGTTTGTAGGCATAAAAATGCTGAATCACACATGATTACCTGATCACCCAAGTCCTTGTTTCCCCCAAGGATGTTTGGTTACACAGAAGAGGTTTGTTTCCACAGAAAGGCCTAAAATCGCATAAAGTTGCTTGGATGCAAAAAAGATGCTGAATCACACATGGTTAACTGATCATCAGCGTCCTGGATTACCCAAGGATGTTTGGTCACACAAATAGGCTTGTTTCCACAAAGGTACCTAAAGTCGCATAAAGATGCTTGTAGGCATAAAAATGCTGAATCACACATGATTACCTGATCACCCAAGTCCTTGTTTCCCCCAAGGATGTTTGGTTACACAGAAGAGGTTTGTTTCCACAGGAAGGCCTAAAATCGCATAAAGTTGCTTGGATGCAAAAAAGATGCTGAATCACACATGGTTAACTGATCATCAGCGTCCTGGATTACCCAAGGATGTTTGGTCACACAAATAGGCTTGTTTCCACAAAGGTACCTAAAGTCGCATAAAGATGCTTGTAGGCATAAAAATGCTGAATCACACATGATTACCTGATCACCCAAGTCCTTGTTTCCCCAAGGATGTTTGGTTACACAGAAGAGGTTTGTTTCCACAGGAAGGCCTAAAATCGCATAAAGTTGCTTGGATGCAAAAAAGATGCTGGATCACACATGGTTACCTGATCATCAGCGTCCTGGATTACCCAAGGATGTTTGGTCACACAAATAGGCTTGTTTCCACAAAAGTACCTAAAGTCGCATAAAGATGCTTGTATGCATAAAAATGCTGAATCGCATAAAGGATGCTTGTATGCATAAAAGGGTTGAATCACACAGGATTACATGATCACCCAAGTCCTTGATTCCCCAAGGATATTTGGTCACGCAAAGAGGCTTGTTCCCACAGAAATGCCTAGAATCGCATAAAGAGGCCTGAAGGCATAAAAATGCTGAATCACACAGGATTACATGATCACCCAAGTCCTTGATTCCCCAAGGACATTTGGGCATGCAAAAAGGCTTGTTCCCACGGAAATGCCTAGAATCGCATAAAGAGGCCTGAAGGCATAAAAAGGCTGAATCACACAGGATTACCCGATCACCCAAGTCCTGGATTACTCAAGGCCTAAAGGGATCGCTTAAAGATGCTTGAATGCAAAAAGAAGCTGGATCACACATGGTTGTTGGTTCAACAGAGTCCTGGATTACCCAGGGATACTTGATCACATAGAGAGGCTTGTTTCACAGAAATGCCTAAAGTCGCATTAAGATGCTTGGGTGCATAAGGATGCTGGAACGCACAGGGGTGCTTGGTCACACAAGGGTTCTTGTCCGCACAGTAGTGCTTAAAATGCATAAGATGTTGATCGCATGGGAAGATGCTGAATCGCATGCATGGTTACTTTAAAGTTGCACATGGTGGCTTAATTAAGCAATACAGGATGCCTTGTGTTTGCATAGAGATACGTGTCTGCATGGGTTCATGTTGCACATTGTTGCATAACACGTTTATAGCACATGCTTGCTTGCTTGCAAAGATGCTCGTTCCAGAACACACATGCTATATGCATGTTTGGCGTGAGACATATTTATATGATTTCATGCTTCCATGAACACACACTGCCATGTACACGCGCTTCCATTGAGGCATATGGCTTTAACACTTGCCACATACACATATGGGGAGCCAGTTGCATATGTGTTTATTTACTTGGGACTGCAGAGGTTGTCTGCGTTTCGCAGGGGAACAGCACTGTCTCCAGTTGGTGGTCTTGCCCTTTTGGGTTAGCCTCCGTGTCTGGGTTGTCAGGGCGCTAGGGCCCGCCTCTAGCAGGTCTGTAGGCCCAGGGTATAGCAGTAATGGCATACCGAAGCAGACTCCTGCTGATGGATCAGTCAGCAGCATGGCTGGACCTAAGGGTGTCCAGCATTGTCAGGTATCTGGATCTCCTGGGTTAGGATTCCAGTCTAAAGATACATTCTTCATTGACAAGAAGCTGGGTATGTTTTGCACCAGGAGAGTCCTTTTGGCCTAAGACAAGACCATCGCTATGAGAAAGCTGGTCTAGGTGGTTACGGCAAGGAACAGTTCCTTACTTTTTGCCTTCTGCTTAAGGCACTAGGGAAGATGCTGGCTTCATTCAAGACAGTTCCCTATACTTTTATTCAGGACTGTTATAAACAGTATTGTGTTGGCCTAGAAGGAGTGGATCATGACCTAGCATTATCCAAAGAACCCGGTCCCAGAGATATGCTGGAATTCCTCTTGGTGGTTCTTAACTAAAGGGTTTGCCAGGTCAGGAAGAGACCTTGGCCCAGGGGAAGTAGTCGAGCTCCAGGGAGCCTTATCGGTCAGCCAGAGCTACCGATGGAGCATCTGGCTTAGGGGCCTGAACGTTCAGGTGGCTGGTTGGTACGGTCAGAGTTCAATCAGACTATACCATATTAAGTGATTTACTTCATTTACCAAGGAGGAGCTTGTGCCTTGCCTATTGACATTCGTCATTTCATGAAATGCAGAATTGGCAGGCGATTCGCTGTAGCCGTCAACAAGTGTCTCCGGGAGAATGACCTCTACACCCCGACTGTTTTCCTGACCAAGGGCCACAGAAATAGTACCCTGTACATAAGATGTATTGGCGTCCAGGCTCAACAAGAAATTGAACAGCTTGAGGTCAAGGACAAGGGATCCACCCGCATGCGGGGCAGAGGTGTTAGTAATCTGGTGGGACCAGTGGTCACTGGTTATGTCTCTCCCCCCCAGTGCCGCGGCGTTTGTGGCTTCTATGCAACATTAGAGGATGGCGGAAGCTGGCCTGATTACTCCGGCATAGCCCTGACGACCTTTTCTGTGCAGGGACAGTAGGGGTGGTAGTAGAGGACCCACGGCCCCTTACATCTTGTCCAGGCCTACTTCGAAAGGGGGTATTACATCCTGTCGTGCAACAGGTGAATTAATGGTCTGGCTATTTTAGCCCACATTCTTCAGGATCAGGGTTTTTAGAATCAACGGCACTTCCTTGATTCATACAGGAAGGCTGGCCTCCAGGACCAGATATCCCAGGATCGGGAGAGCCCATGTTCCTGGTATGAAACAGATGGTGGCATCCTTGGAAGTTTGTCAAAGATAAAATTCCTTCCTTCCTGCATTTGGAAAGGAGACGGAGCTAGCCTTAAGTTACATCAAGGATCCGATCTCGGCCTTGCCTCCAAAGGTCGCTTGCTTCTCACTCTTTGTTCCGAGCCATTATACAAGGGGTGACGCGCATAAGTCCACCAGTTTAGTCGCCCTTGTGCTCGGAGGATTGGCTCTAGTTTTGTTGGCTTACAGGGTCAGCTCCGTGGGCCGATGCACCATATTTCCCTTCAGCCTTTAACAAGGGAAATGGTGTTCTTGGTTGTGGTAGCCTCCAAGAGAGTTTCAGTATTGGCAACCTCTTGGTATAAAACCATACTTATTCTTACAAGTAGGGTGATGTTAATCCTCACCCAGCCTTATTTACTAGAAGGATCTAGTGTTCTTTTGAATCTAGATATTCTTACCTTCCCTTTTTCAAAACCTTGTTTTCGGAAGGAAAGGTTATTGCTTTCTCTCAGTAGAGATGAGAGCAGTTAAATATCTATCTGAAGGTTCAGATATAGAAAGCTGAAGTTTTTTGTGCTGCCAGAAGACCCTAGATGTGGGCAGGCAGTGTTCAGTTCAGCTATTAAAATGGTTACACTCTCTCTCCTTTGGAGTAGAAGGGTCAAGGCCTATCTGAAGCGGCTGCTCGGATACGGAAAGCTGATGTTGTTGTTGCGCTACCAGGAGGCCCCAGGAAGGGCAGGCAGCGCCTAAAATCAACTGTTTTCAAGATTGATTCATCAGGGTATTATTCAGGCTTGTGGTTCGGAGAGTGGGACTCCCCCTGTTTCTGGGGGGGGGGGGGGGGTGCTCCGTACCAGGATAGTAAGCGATTTATGCGCGATGCTTTACCGAGCCTTTATGACGCAGATTTTCAGGGCTGCAACTTGGCGTCTGTGCTTAGGTTCACTGATTCTTGTCAGATGTACATAGGAGGGCAAAAGGATGCAGCTTTTTGGCGCAGTATGCAGCATGCAGCATTATAGATCCTCACATCTGATGGCGGCTTGCGTTGTTTGTGTCTCCCTCCCCTCAGTAAGCATTGCTTTCGGACATCCCACATAGTAATGGATTGCCGCTCTGTGTCCCGTGATGTACGATAAAGAAAATAGGATTTTTTATGACAGCTTACCTGTAAAATCCTTTTCTTGGAGTACATCACGGGACACAGAGCTCCCGCCCCTCTTGTTTGGGGATATTGGGACACTTATTGCTTTGCTACAAAAACTGAGGAGCTCCCAGTATGGGAGGGGTTATATAGGGAGGGAACTTCCTGTGTAGTTAATTACACCAGTGTCCACACCTGAAGGTAGACTCTATAACCCACATAGTAATGGATTGCCGCTCTGTGTCCCGTGATGTACTCCAAGAAAAGGATTTTACAGGTAAGCTGTCATAAAAAATCCTATTATTACTCTTCCCAACCTTCAGGTGATGCTGGATAACTTTTCCGCTATCTCGGGTCTTCGTATTATTCTTTCTAAGACCACGGCATTAAATATAACCCTTCCTGACGACCTAGTCCTGCATCTACAGTTCCAATATCCTTATCACTGGGCATCTCATTCCATTGATTATTTGAGGATTAAACTTACTTCCTCGTACTCCACTTTGTTCTCAGCCAACTATTATCCTCTGCTGCGCTCCCTGACCTCTCTTCCCCACTCCTGGCAATTTCCCTCCCTTTCTTGGATAGTATAAGGAACCATACTTACCGAGGCCGAGATGCTGAGGGCGGCTCACCTTTGCAACCCAGCGCAGTCCGCCCTCTGGAATGGGAACAGAGGAGGGAAGGCACAAGGAGGCACCAGTACCGGAGTGGATAGTAGCTGAGCAGGTAAATCACTGATGACGGTTGAAGAGTAGGTAAATCACTGATGACAGCTGAAGAGTAGGTAAATCACTGATGACAGCTCCAGAGTAGGCAACTACTGACTGGAACTCAGAGTTCATAGACAAGGGCAGGGGCTGGAGACAAATCCGGGGAAAACAAGCCATAGGTCAAGGGTTGGAGAAGGCAGAGAAAGTCCAAAGGTTCAGGCCAGGGGTCAGGGGCAGGAGACAGCAGCAATCCAGGGTACGTAAGCCAAGAGGTCCGAAGTTCCGGGTGAGAGGAGAGTCGACAAGAAGTTTCGGGTCAAACAAGGTCACAGCAACAGGAAGAACACACAGTAGCTGAAGACAAACCAGCAACCAGTCCAAGGGAAAAAGCTGATTTAAATAGGAAGGTCAGGCCTCTGGTTCTGAGGGGTCCGTGTGTGTGCACGCTCGTGCGCGCGTCCGTGTGGTGCACGGCGAACCGTGCATGCGTGTGCGCAATTCACGCACAGGCATGTGCGGTAGTGCTGTTCTACCGCGCATGTGTGCGATTCTATGCCTGACGGAACTGGGACCCTGACAGATAGGCCGGCTAAAATGACGATCCTCCCCAAGGCCCTCTATTTCTTTTGGACCTTGCCCATACAAGTCCCCTCCTTCTTCCTACGTCTTTTTCAGAATAGAATCCTTCGGTTTATATGGGCCCACAAACACCCCAGAATTCCCAGATTGGCACTCTACACTCATAGATTACAAGGCGGCTTGGGAGTTCCTAATCTGGCCAAGTATTATTTGGCGGCTCAGATCTCTCAACTGTTACACGCTAATTCTGACATCCCATTATGGATGCTTTTGGAACTGCCTAATTGTGCCCCGATTTCTTCAGAAGCGCTGCTCTGGCTTCCCCATAGATTGCGTCCCACAATGCTAAGCCCTTTAATGCTTCATAGCTTGAAGCTGTGGGATTCTGTTAGATATTCCGGGAACTTGATGTCCCCCTTCCTACCTCTCCTACCAATTGTCAACAACCCTCTTTTTCTTCCGGGGTTGGAACGACCCGTTCGTTCTCCTGGTGGACCACTCATGGCTTCTCCAGAGTGAAACACTTTTTATCCGCGCGTTCGTTCCCATCATGGGAGGCCTTTCAGGAGACACACGAGATTCCCAGACAAGAGCATTTGCATTACTTGCAATTGCGCAATTGGATTTTATCTCTTCGTCGTATCTCCACTTTTCCTTTTCAAACAACTTCTTTTGAACACACTTGTTTACATTCTCCGGGGTCCCCACCTCTTATTTCATCACTTTATGTATCTCTTAATAGTAGGTCATCTTTATCAACCCTTTCCTATGTGACACAATGGGAGCGAGACCTTGGTTCTGGTATTGAGGGAGAGGACTGGAGCAAAGCTTGGATGTCAATTGCGAAATGTTCGTTTAACACTTCCACCCTAGAGGCCGCTTATAAAGTACTCCTGCGGTGGTACTGGGTCCCAGCTAGACTAGCCCATGCTTATCCTGGCAGCAGTGATAGATGCTTTCGGAATTGTGGTCAACGTGGGGAGGTCCTACATATATGGTGGTCGTGCCCATGCTTGATCGGCTTTTGGTCCAGGGTCTTTGGCTTATTATCAGACATTATTTCATTTGACAATCCGTAGGGATGCCTGGCTGGTTCTCTTACATTGCCCTATACAACAGAAATTGGTCACGTACCTTTTTTTTTCTGCCAAGAGGACCATTGCCCAGGCCTGGAAGACTTCGTATGTTGCTTCACAGGGGGTGAGGTCCAGAATGACGGCTATGATGATTGATGAGCAGATATCCAGTATATTGAAGGATTGGCATGCAAAAATTTTGAAAGTCTGGAAACCATGGATAAGTTTTTCCCTTCCATCCCTTCTCCCGACCAGTTATGGTCAGCATTAAGATACCTTGCTTTGGCGGGTCCCGTGTCCGTGATATTTGCCCTTTTTTGGGGCTCCTCTTTTTCTCTACTCTTTCTCTTTTTTCCCTGTTTGCTTTCCCTGTCATTGCTTATCGATATGAAGACCAACAATGTAGGCTGCTGTACTCCTGGGTACAGAATGACATTTGTGTCTATGACCTAATTTTCAACCTGGTCCTCCATGGCCTGGGTTATAATTTGTTGGTGTTTATTACGTGTTCATGCGATATTTCTTATTTTTTGTTATATGTCACCCTTGCGTGGGCAAACCATGGCTTGTTATAATTTTTGAAAATCCAATAAGATATTGAAAAAGAAAAAGAAAAGAGAGCAGGAACAACAACTGGGGCAGTTTCTGGATAAGATTTGCACGGTGGAATCCAAACACAAGCGAACGCCGGAGCCCTCTTTGGAAGCTGAGCTGCTTTCTCTTAAAAGACAAACGGTAGACTAACTCCAATATAGAGCTAAAGCGGCATTACAATTCTGCCAGAAACGCACATATGAATCTGGAAATAAATGGGGAAGCTACTCGCTAAAGCGGTCAGGAACCACAGACTCAAAACTTTCATACCTCAAATAATGACACCCTCAGGACAAAGAACCATGCCAACTCAAATAGCTCAGGAGTTTAGGAATTACTACTCTTCTCTGTATAACCTTCAGAATAGGACCCCTAATGACGTGACAATAGAAGACTACATTGCCACCTCACAGCTGCCTCAATTACCAATGACGACAGGAACGAAATTAGACCATCCCATTACTATAGAGGAACTGCAATGGGAGATGGGAGGGACGAAACCAGACAAGGCGCCGGGACCGGACGGGTTCACCTTGCAGTACTACCAATCTCTCCTCTCACTGCTGGGAGGTGAGGATGTTCAACAACCATGAGGAGCGGGGTTCTTTACCCAGAAATACCCTGCGAGCGCATATATCTCTTATTCAAAAGGAAGGTAAGGACCCAACAGCATGCGGCAGCTACAGGCCATCTCCCTATTAAACACTGACCTCAAGATTTTCATTAAAATCCTGGCTAACAGATTGACCCAATTCATGCCGGATATCATTCACTTAGACCAGGTGGGCTTCATCCCTGCCCGAGAGGCCAGGGATAACACCACCAAGGTGCTCAACTTGATCCACATAGCGGGCACGTCAAAGACACCCTGCGTCTTTCTCAGCACAAATGCTGAGAAGGCGTTTGACCGGGTCAATTGGACCTTTATGTTCTCCGTTCTCAAACGGATTGGCTTGGGGCCTAAAATGCTCCAATGGATCTCCAGTATTTACTCCATACCCACGGCCCAGGTTAAAGCCAATGGAATCTTGTCAGAAACTTTCCCTATCACAAATGGAACCAGACATGGGTGCCCACTCTCACCTCTACTATTTGTGTTAGCTTTAGAGCCCTTCCTGTGTACGGGATGCGCACACCCCGACATTACAGGGGTCAATGTACGCGATACACAAATTAAAAATGCGGCGTGTGCAGATGATTTATGTTCTCCTTTCCTTGACAAGGTGTCCCTGCCGAACCTGCTCCAGGAGGAGTTTGATAGGTACGGTGGGGGTTAAGATCTCTCCCACTAGATTGAACTCACTGAAATCCCAGTTTAAATTTAAATGGTCTCTCAGGTACCTGGGAACGTTGATCCCGGGCGATTTGAAGCGCACTTTCGACCTCAATTTCCCGCCCTTGTTGACCATGGTCCGTATGTCACAGGAGTGGACTAGGGGGTTGCACTCCTGGTTTGGTAGGTGTAACCTGGTTAAGATGTCCATCCTCCCTAAATTCTTATACTTGTTCCAGGCACTGCCAATCAGGATTGCACCCCTGTACTTTAAGCAGGTTAATTCCCTTTTCATTAACTTTATATGGGCTAACTCCAAACCCAGGCTACGTAGACACCTTCTGACACTGCCAAAACATCTTGGAGGGCTGGCCCTACCGGATCTGCGTAATTACTACGGGGCAGTGCATCTTGGCAGAATCATAGATTGGAACTTACACAGTAAGTCTAAACTCTGGGTCCAACTAAAACAAGCCCAGACAGAGGTGCCATTGAGGGACGCCACCTGGTGCTTTGACCGACTACCCCCAACCCTGACTTCTCATCCTGTTATTGGCATTACCCTTCGGGTAGGGGCGACGAACGTACTATCACCCCACCTCTCCTCGGGTGAATCTCCACTCTACCCAATATTGGGAAATCCAGCGTTCCCCCCGGGACTGGAATCAGCAGAGAACGTGTCACTGACATCGACGGGGAGGGACCAGGCCTCTCATTTCCTAGAGGGCACTCAGTGGCCCTCTGTTCAAGCCCTGACTAGCGACACAGGACACTTTCGATTTCCGTTTTGGAAGGTCGATTCGCCTACATCACGTTCAGCGAGAACTCCCAACATTTGAAGAATACTGCAGAGACGGGGGGAAATTGCCTCAAGTCCTATCTAAAACTTATGCGCTACTTAACCCCCCCACCCCCCCCCACACACAGCCTGACTTGCCCTTCTTGCAGAAATGGGAAACTGACTTACAGTGCTCATTCACAGACACCCAAAAACAGACGATAATTCGATTGTCCTTGAAAACATCGATATGCACAAAAATCCAGGAACATAACTACAAGATCTTGACCAGGTGGTACTACACACCTTAGGTATTGCATATATTCTTCCCTACTGCAACAAACAAATGTTGGAGATACCAGATAGAGGCGGGAACGCTTCTTCAAATCTTCTGGTCTTGCCCCTGATTGCAACACTTTTGGACAACAGTTAAAACTGTCACCCAGAAATGTACCGACCATGTAATCTGTAACAAGCCCGCCTTTTTCCTGCTTCATGCTACCTCGATACCAGCACGGAGCTACAAAAAGTCAATCATACAGCATTTACTAAACGCAGCTAAATCCTGCATCCTCCTCAGATGGAAGAAAAGTTCAGTGGGGCTGTAGATGCGCAGGGTGGATGACATCAAAAAGTTGGAAGATTTGGTCTTCACTGCCCAAAACAAACAAGAGAGCCACTCTAAGGTGTGGAGGACCTGGAACATCTTTATCTTCTCCAATGAAGGAGCGGCCCTACTTAACTCTTAATCTGGCAGGGGGATACAGCCCTGATAGTCGTTACGGCTAGAAACAAGCTGACGCTCATAACCCTGGGTCACCCCTCTTTCCCCTTCACCCCCTCCCATCTCCCTTCCTTTTTCTCTCTTTCTCTTCTCCTTTTCTTTTCTGCCAGTATTTCTAGTTTTCTTTTTGAGTTGTTGTTTTCTTTTTAGGGACAGTGGAGTGTCCCTTTCCTCCCCTTTTTTTTCCTCTTGGTGTCAATTTTTAAATTTCCATGGGTTTCGCACCCCTCTTTTTTTCTCTCTCTCTCTCTTTTTAATTACTTTTTTTAAAATGCGATACGAGAATTGGACAGGGCAATCAGACTTCTGATAGAAGTGACATGGTGATACCCCTACTTGAAGACTCTGGAGTAATGCTAATTATCTCAGGAGGTTACTGAACAGATAGTTATGAGCTCTAAGATAATAGTTTCCCATGTTGGGTTATCTGCACCAGACAAATGTCCAGTCATGTCTGAGATAAATGTGTGTGAATTTCTTATGTTACACTCTAATTGCACAGTAATGTTTTTTATTTTATGTATGTTTCTATAAAACAATAAAAATGTATATTTGAAAAAAATAAAATAAAATAAAATGCCTTTTACTAATATCAGTGTGGGAACTTTTTACATATACAGTGTTGAACATTGCATACTTCCCTCCCCAAAAAATGGTCCTCTTTGTTTAAAGTTTTTTTTTTATTGTTTAAATATTTAAACAAAAGTAATTTATTTTTTTGGCTAACGAAATAGAGGTACAAGTTGGGAATGCTTTGCTTGTGGAGGTGATACTGTAGTTCCTCTGTAGGTGGTGCTGTGTTCCCGAGGCAGATAGATCATTTGATGGAAAGGCAAAACAGAGCTGAGCTTTCCTCTAAATTAAAAATTGATAGGGAAGTGTACTTATTGAACAGTAATAAAACTGGTAAGCAACAACTACAGGAAAATTGTGCATGTAATAAAACCTCTGTCATTACGTACTAAAAACTATTTTTGATTTGCTGTCAATGCATGAGTCTGTATGCAATAGGTATACTTAAAGACATTGGGGGTTATTTACTAAAGAAAAATCCACTTTGCACTGTAAGTGCATTGGCTGTAGATCTAAAGGGGACATGCAAGGAAAATAAAAAACAGCATTTTAGCTTGCACATAATTGGATGGTAAAATCAGCAGCGCTTCCCCTCATTTTGGATCTCCCCCCAGATCTACAGCGCTTGCACTTGCAGTGCAGAGTGGATTTGCCTTTAGTAAAATAACCCCAATATTTCACATTTACCAAGAACCTCCCTATGCAAATAAGAAGTGTCTGTAGATGAAAACCGACTCTACAGCTTTGACCAAAGCTGAATAATGCCTTTGCTATAAGTGTATAAGCCATTTACATACCTCACAAAGCCGATTGTAAAACTTTGAGGATATTGCTAAAAAGAAGCATAATGTTACTGCTCACCCTAATCGTCACAGGAGTGAGCTATTTCTCTGATTCAAACTGCCTCACATACACAGAGGCAGTAGCCCTGGAATCAGCATTTGAGAGTGTGCATCTATGATGGTGAAGGTAAGCAGTAACACTTGGTTTCTGTTAGCAACATCCTACAAGTATTCCAGTGAGTCTTTAGGAGGTACATAAATGGCCTATACACCTATAGCAAAGGCTTTATTCAACTTTGGTAAAAGCTGTAGAGTCTGTTTTCATCTACAGACACCCCTCATCTGCATAGGCAGTATTAGGTAAAGGTAAACTAACCCATTAATGGGTACCTATCATATTTAAACCTCATCTAACTACCCAGTTTGAATTTCTATTGAAGATAAACTCAGATATGAAAAGACACGCATTAATACAGCTATGAAATCATTCATTCATAATTAAATGTATTTCCTACAGCTAAATTCTAGGTATGGATATTTTTTCATAGTCCAGCTTGTAAGTATAGACAAAAAAGAAAAGCTGCACCAATAAACGTGATATACAGATGCACTGAAAACAGCGCAAATAGTGCAAAAAAGTAATGACAAAAAGTGGTCAAAACGTGATCAATACATAGAATTAATGTGTATGGGGAGCAATCAATAATTGGCCACAATCCACCATAAAGTCCCAATATTAAAGACAGAAAATAATCGATTTCAGTAGTCTTCCAGGTGCACATTGATGCACAGCATTCAAGAAGGGGTGATAGTAGAAATACCTCCACCACAATCACACACTGCCTCTTACCAAAGAGCCGTGATCTCTTAATTACAGGAGATCACGAATGGCATGTAGTAATGATATTCTCAGAGAGGAAAAATCACAATAATGGGTTGCCTTAAGCAACATACCAATGCGGGATGTACCATAAAAGGAAAGGAGAACTGGCATAGCATAAAATCCTCAGGGTTTAACGAATAATAAAAAGATGTGCACTCACATCAATACAGCAAATACAGACATAAAATCAACAAGAATCGAGCCGGCCGGCTCCTCGAACATGCAGCCCGTATCTTCCGGGTCTGATCACTTGACGCGGTGTTGTCAGAACGTTTGGTAAGAGGCAGTGTGTGATTGTGGTGGAGGTATTGCTACTATCACCACTTCTTGGATGCTGTGGATCAATGTGCACCTGGGATACTACTGAAATCGATTATTTTCTGTCTTTAATATTGGGACTTTATGGTGGATTGTGGCCAATTATTGATTGCTCACCAAACACATTAATTCTTATGTATTGATCTCGTTTTGACCACTTTTTGTCATTACTTTTTTTGCACTATTTGCGCTGTTTTCAGTGCATCTGTATATCACGTTTATTAGCACAGCTTTTTTTTTGTCTATCATGTTAAATGTTGTATAACATTTTTTGTTGCGGCTTTATATATATATTTCAATTATTTTTGAATACGCGCAGTAACTTTTTTGCACTACAGCTTGTAAGTATGCATATCAAAGCACGTTTCCCCATAGAAGTTAATGAAAACGAAGATAATTATTTCCACATTGACTTCTATGGCATGCAATATCGCATGTGGCCAGAGGTGGGGGAGGGGCCGGAGAGACTCGGAAACCGTTCACCGGGACTCAGCTCTGAACGACTCAGAGTGTCACCGGTGCCCCCGGTGACCAAATGCGGTACTGCACACCGTAGAGGCTTGAATCCTGCTCAATTTGCGAGATAACACTCGCAAACCGAGTCAGGATGTAAAAAAAAAAAAAATCTCGTATTGCAAAACGTTTGTTAACCGCGTTGCTCGCAATCTGAGGTTTGTACCTGAATTTAGAATGTCCTTTGTGCAGTCCAAGGCTGGAGTGTGAATAGAAGCAGCACAATATGCTCACAAGGAGTATAAAAACAGAGTTGATAGGAAGAGAATGCGTGACAGAAAGGTAAGCTCATTGCTGGGCTGCTTCTCCCTTCCCTCTAGTCACAGGCTGGGGTGAATCCAGAATGACCTGGGCTCAGAGGGAGAAGGTTGAATCTATGTTATTAGTTGCTGTGTATGCAATTTTGTGTTTGCTGCATTTTGTCACTGATTTCTGGATAGACTAATTAGTAGCGCAGAAGTCCCACTTGATTTATAATTTTTTTACTTACACTTACTTTTGCTGCTATTATGGATGTTTTCACTTTTGTTGAGAGCAGAAATGTCGATCTGGATGAGGTTTTCAACCCACAGAATAAGACACATAACTTGGACCTACAAAGCTTGATCAGAAAGCTAGGTCACCACATGGACAAAAAAGTATGCCTTTGGTGGGATATTAACACCTTTGATAGGTACATCAGAGAGGGCATAGTACCTCGCAGATTGCGTTGGGATCTACCTCCCAATGATAGCCTTATTGGCAAAGAAGCAATGGATGAATGGTATGATTTTTTTAATAATAAAAGTGTAGAAGGCCTCAAATTCCTGCTGAAACGCAAACAGCGGAAATTGAGAGCAATAGAAAAACAGATAGAGGAATTAAAAATCAAAATTGAACCCCATAGAGACGGGCGATTTCAATAAACTCACTACCCAACTGAACAAAGACCTGATTGCCAAGGATCTAGAAGTTCAGTTGCGAAAAATGAAGAAATTATCAACGTGACACGGCTGATTACAAAGCGCAACAGGTTTTCAAATGGCAATTGAAAACCGAACCAGTCCAACCAGTCTCCACCTATTCAACCCCCGAAAGGGAGGTAAGAATACAGGAACCTGCACCATCGTATGTGAGACAGGATTTAAGATTTGAAGGAAGGGATACACGCCTTGAAATGACAAGGCAGGAACCAAGACTAGAAGGAAGGGACCCGTATCATGGGATACCCAGGCCATATTACGAACCACCGTTGAATAGTTATCAAGGGCCTCGTACTCCAAAAAAATACTAGGAAGAAACCCTTCAAAAAACGCTTTAAGAAACCTCAAAGTAGTGGCAACGGTAATGATAGGAACTATATAGAGAGCAGAAGGAGGTTCTGTCACGTACCTGGTTGTAGAGCCTAACGTGCAGGGAGCGGCCTCTCGTAAGCCCTCCGACACGGGGTCCCTGGTAGAGCAGACAGGGAAGCCCGGGTCAAGAGGGGCACAAGTGCCTAGTGGTAACTGGTGGCGGACCGGAGAAGGACTGGCACGGGTCCTGGCGGGGTCCTGGCAGGGAACCACAGTACACTGGAATGGTGAGGTAGGTACTTGCTGTGTTGCAGCCCAAGAGTTGATGTACACCGGATCCGATGGTGGATCAGAAAACTGGAACGGATCCGAAAGGGTTAGCTCAGTCCAGACAGGTTGATACAGGCTGATGGCAGGTAGCAGAACCAGGGGATCAGGCAGGATCGGTGGTCAGGTCAAGCCGGGGTCAAGGGCAGGCTGCAGGCAGAGGTAGGTCAGGGGAAGCCGGGTCAGGTAAACAGAGATCAATCAGGTTCAACAGATGCAGAGTCTATCCGGAAACGCTGTAGACTGGTCAGCAAGGTGCACCAGGACCAGACAGCTTAAAGCGGATCTCCACCCTGAAGTGAAGATCCGCTGATCCGAACCCTCCCCCCCTCGGTGTCACAATTGACACCTTTCAGGGGGGAGGGGGTGCAGATAGACATGTATCTGCACCCACTTCCGGCCCCAGCATTCACGGCAAAAGACGGGCATTACATCACATCCCGTCTCCCGCCCGTTGTGTGCTGGGAAACACTCGGCTCCCAGCACACAGCTGGAGCCAATCGCGGCGCGCAGCGCGACTCGCGCATGCGCCGCGTAGGGAACCGGGCAGTGAAGCCGCAGCGCTTCACTTCCTGGTTCCCTCACCGTGGATGGAGGGGGAGCAGCAGGGTGAGAGCGATCGCTCATCCTCTGCTGCGGACGCCGCTGGACTCCAGGACAGGTAAGTGTCCTAATATTAAAAGTCAGCAGCTGCAGTATTTGTTGCTGCTGGCTTTTAATATTTTTTTTTAGCTGAACCATCCGCTTTAAGTAGCGTTCCTTGGCGCCAAAACGGTGTCACGTGCAGCCGCGCTCCCGCCCGCGCGCATCACGCACTCGACCGCGCGCATCACGTACTCGACCGCGCGCATCACGCACTCGACCGCGCGCACACAGGTGCCAGCGCGCATGCCCAGGATCGGCTGGATCTTTCACCGTGACATTGCCCCCCCCCTACGGGCAGCCTCCGGATGCCCAATTGTGCCAACCTTCTTGGTGTGCGCCCTTCTAAAGGCCTGGGACCAATCTCTGGGCGTGGATGTTAGCTTCTGGTTCCCAGGAGTTCTCTTCTGGACCGTAGCCCTTCCACTTTACAAGGTATTGTATCTGGTTACGCCTCTTCCGGCAGTCCAAGATAGATTCCACCTCGAACTCCTCTTCACCGTTAACAAGCACCGGTTTAGGGGGAACGACATTCCGGTTGGTGAAGGGGTCCTGAACTATGGGTTTGAGCAGTGCCACATGGAAGACTGGGTGGATCCGAAAGAGGCAGGTAACTTTAATTCGTAGGCCACTTCATTGATTTTCCTTAGTATCTGGAAGGGACCCACAAACTTAGGGCCAGTTTTTTAGACGGGCAGGCTAGCTTTAGATTCAAAGTGGACAGCCAGACCTGGGTCTCCCGGTGCCAGGTCAAGCTCTCCTCCTCCTCCTCCTGTCAAACACCTCTTTATTATACTCCTGTCCTTGCCATGGTTTCCTGGAGAATTTTGTTGTTGGTGGTAAAAGAAATCCAGGGTTTCTTGTGCAGCCGACTGAGCATTCCGGATATTGTTAGATAGGAATAGTGGGTGAAAACCGTAGTTGGCAAAAAACGGGACTGTCTAGTAGCTGAATGGACTGAATTATTATAAGCGAATTCCCGCAAGGGGCAGTAGAGAGGCCCAATCATCTTGTGAGAAACTGGAAAAAACACCGCAGATATTGCTCGAGCGTCTGGTTGGTGCGCTCAGTCTGGCCATTGGTCTGAGATATGCGATGAGAAGGAAAGTTCGATCTTTAGCGCTGCACATAGCGCTTTCCAAAATCTAGAAGTAAACTGCACCCCACGGTCCGATATGATGTTAGCGGGTACGCCATGAAGTCTCACCACTTCTCTGATAAATATCTTTGCTGTCTCGGCAGCGAAGGTGTCCCCACCATCGGGCAGGAAGTGTGCCATTTTTGAAAGCCTATCAACCACCACAAAGATGGTAGTAAAATCTTCAGATGGAGGTAGCTCAACAATAAAGTCCATCGAGATCATCCTCCAAGGTTTCTCTGGGACGGCAGTGGTTTAAGCAACCCCCAAGCTCTGGTTCTGCTACCTTTATGCTGATACAGGTGGTACAGGATTCCACGTACTTTTTACAGTCTTTAAGTAATTGCGGCCACCAGAAGGTACGCTGGAGGAGCTCGGATGTCTTGTGGATTCCAAAGTGGCCTGCCAGCTCATGATCATGACAAGACTTGAGGACCCTATTCGTAGCTGTTGTGGTACGAAGATCTTGTCCTTTTTCCAAAGCAGATCATCTCTTGACTGAGATGCAGGGTCAGGTGAGGAGATCTCTGAAGAAGCCTGCTTAATCTGGGAAAGAAGATCTCCTTGCAACATGAGGAAATTACCGGGAGCGAGGATGGTGTCCGGTGAAGAAGGTGCCTCAGGCCCATTGAACATCCGGGAGAGTGCGTCCGGCTTGGTATTTCTCGAACCAGTCTGTAAGTTATGTGAAAAGAAAAACGAGTAAAAAAACAGCGCCCACCTGGCCTGGCGTGGCTTGAGTCTTTTGGCGACCTTTAGATATTCTAAGTTTTTGTGGTCAGTATAGATCAGGATAGGGTGTGCAGCACCCTCGAGAAGGTAACGCCATTCTTCAAGGCTGCTTTGATTGCTAGCAGCTCCCTGTCCCCGACGTCATAGTTACTCTCTGCTTCTGACAGTTTTGCGAGAGAAAAACGCAACTGGGTGTAAAAGGGATTTGGACCCCTGCCTCTGGGAGAGCACTGCTCCGACCGCCACCTCAGAAGCGTCTACCTCCAAGATATAAGGTAAGGCTGGTTAGGATGCTTCAGGATGGAGGCTGAAGTGAAGAGGTCCTTCAGGGTGGAGAAGGCAGCTTGGGCTTCGGGAGACCACAGGAACCGGGTGCCTTGCTTGGTCAGACTTGTGAGAGGGCAATTATGGCGGAGAGCCCTTGATGAACTTTCGGTAGAAGTTAGCAAACCCCACGAAGCGCTGGACCGCTTTTTTATCGTGGGAGCGGGCATTCTGTGATGGCGGTGACCTTCTGGGGGTCCATCTTTGACACCTTCTATTGAAATTATCAATCCCAAGAACTGAATGCTCACACGTTTCGAACTCCACTTTTCTGCTTTAACGACACTGTGTTGGCGGAGCCGGATTAGAACTTTTTGGACATTTTCCGATGTTCTGGCAGGGAGGACGAAAAAATCAGGATGTCATCCAGATAGATGATGACGAACAGATCAAGGTAGTCTCTGAAAAATGTCGTTTACAAAATGTTGAAAATGTCGCGGGGCGTTACAGAGCCCGAAGGGCATAACCAGTATTCAAAATGCCCGAATCTGGTGCGGAATGCGGTCTTCCACTCATCGCCATCCTTAATGCGGACAAGATTATAAGCTCCACGGAGGTCAAGTTTGGTGAAAATAGTGGCTGCTCCAAGTCTCTGAATTAGTTCAGGAACTAAAGGAAGGGTACCTGTTTTTGATCGTTATCTTGTTTAACTCCCGGTAGTCTACGCAGGGCGTAGGGAATGGTCCTTTTTCTCTACAAAGAATATACCGGCCCCTGCAGGAGATGTGGAAGGGCGTATGAACCCTTTTTGAGGTTCTCGTCGATGTAGGTTTTTTAGGGTGCCCAGTTCAGTTCGGTCAAGGGGAATATTCCCGAACGGGATTTCAGCCCCTGGTAAAAGTTCGATTGGGCAGTCATAGGACCGTGTGGTGGTAAAGTCTCTGCTCCTTTTTTACTAAATACGTCTAAAAAACTGTGGTAGGCTTCTGGGATAAGCTGGCGGTTTTCCATTTCAGAATCTGAACACAGCAGGGGGACAAAGTGCCCGCAGTTCCCTGGAGGCAATGTTGGCGGCAGTAAGAGGACGGGAACCGGATCTCTCCGGACTCCCAATCAATCTGGGGGTTGTGAGCTTTCAACCAGGGCATGCCCAGATTACAGGAAATATTGGGGACACGATTATGTCCAGGCAAAGCAACTCCCAGTGATTGTTTAGATGAGTGCATACAATGGAATTGTTTCATGCGTGACAGGACCGGATCGGATGGCTGATCCATCGGCTAAGTGAACGGTGAGCTGCCTCCTGGCGTCTAGGACGTAGCGGAATTCCATGACGGGTGGCAAAGGAGACATCCATGAAGCCGCTGCAGGCGCCAGAATCAATAATGGCGGGCACCTGGACGTTCTTCCGGGAGCTGCAGGGAGATGGAGACAGCCAGGTGAGTATCATGATTACGTAAAGCAGAGAAAAGGGACGGTGGACAGATGAGCACTTACGGAATTTAGCGGGACAGGTGTTTCACATAGTGCCCGGAACCTCCGCAGTAAGGCAAAGATTGTTGAGTCGGCGCCGCTGGCGCTCTTCTGGAGTCAGAGATGGCCGCAAGGAGACCTAGTTGCATGCTCGGGAAGGTCGGAGGAGGCTGGTACGGAGTTTGGAGGAGCATGTGTGGAGGGCCTGGCACACGGGGCATCATCCACATGGGGCGTGTAGGGCCGGATGTTCGTATCAGCACGCCCGCTCCCTCAATCGTCTGTCAATCTGCACAGAAAGGAGATAAAGGCTTCAAGGTTTGCAGGAACGCCCACTCGGGCCAGCTCGTCCTTCAAGGATTCCGAAAGGCCCATGCGAACTGGTGACGCAGGGCAGCATCGTTCCAATTGGTATCGAACTCCATTGTCTGAATTCTGCCACATAGTCCGCTACTGCCCTGCGCCCACTGCTGTAGAGCACATAATGCCGCCTCAGCAGTGGCTGCTAATTGAGT
>JAJQKJ010000335.1:0-15000 GCA_029574335.1 Rana kukunoris
GGAGTAAGAAAAATACTGAAAAAACGTGAATAATATCTCAACAATTTGTACTATCTTATCAAGTGTCCATGTCTCAATTCAAACATCCAGTATCCAAATGAATATGGATGACCGCTAGTGAAGGAACAAAATCAACTGTGTCCAAAGGAAAATAATCCGATCCCACAAGGATAGCAAGATAGAGGTGCAGAATATAGAATTAAAACCGCTGTCCACCACAATGGATTCTTCCTTGTGTGCAACACACAGGTATAAGGGGGACCCTTACCAGATATGTTGGACCTCAGATAGCAAGGTCACATAGGGGCTTTACAAGTATACCTCTGCAGGGTTTAGATGGTAAGCCAAAATGTGTCCAGACCGCTAGACTCCTCCAGATCTCCTCATCTCCATTCCTGGAGTTACCGATGGGAAAAACTGGCAAATCTGTAGGCAATGTAGGAGTTAATAAAAATAAAGAGCAGCGATATGCATTAACTCTTTTAAAAAACTGGATCATTTATTGTACATCGCAGGAAAAACGATACAGCAGATAAAACAAAATAACATTTAAAAAAAGCCCGGCAAGACTAGAAAAAATGTACGCCGTGCTTCCAGGGTCATGTGGGGATGTGGTGAAACGCCCTGAGGCCTGTTTTGGAGAGAGCGGTATCACTAGAACCCCATCGGTAATTCCAGGACTGGAGATGGTGATTCACTTCCATTCGGAATCTGGTTGGGAAAGCGTTCCAGAGTTTAGGTCTTTGGACTGCAAATCTACGTTCCCCTTTGGACTTGTATCTGGCTTTGGGTATCTGGAGTAGATTTTGGTTGGTAGAACGGAGAACGCGATTGGGGTTGTGACATTTTAATTTTTCACATAGATATTGGGGTGCACTTCCTAGAACACATTTGTGCGTCAGGCAGAGTGTCTTAAACCTAATTCTGTCTTACGGGCAACCAATGAAGGGATCTGAGGGAGGGGGCGAGAACAGTGCGACGACGGAACGTTGCGCTCCACGCTGGAACGCACGCCGCTCTGTATCGGCTCCTCCGGCTTCTAGTCCCTTCCTGAGGCTCTTGAGATATTGGAGGTCTCTTTACATCCAGCATTCTGCTGTCAAGGTTTTGGATTGGATTTGCTGACGACGCATAGTGACTCCGGGCCCGCATTTCTATTCTTTTGCCTCTGTTATCACTCCTTTTGTGAGTAGCCAATTTATTGTTT
Organism: Rana kukunoris; assembly: GCA_029574335.1. Lineage (NCBI taxonomy): Eukaryota > Metazoa > Chordata > Amphibia > Anura > Ranidae > Rana > Rana kukunoris. The sequence continues at coordinate 1,208 of JAJQKJ010000335.1, forward strand.
ATGATAAATTATATATAACATTTTTGTTTACTGCACTTAGATTGGCGCATCTTTTCTTTTGTCTTACAATCCCTTCAGAGCTTGCTTCTGCCTCAGGGTGCTGCCGCTAGTGTTGCTTCACTAATAATATACATTCTACACCAGGACTTTTTATTGGACATTTGTTCTTATCCATGTATGGACTATATAATGATATGACAAGACATTTTATATTATATTATTTTTGATCCCCTCCTTTTATATGCTCTTTAAATCGTGCGGACATATTCTGGACGACTTGTAGACGAGCAATTTGGTACTTTGGTAGTCCGAGGTAAAGGGCGTTTGCATAGTCGAGTCTGGAGTTAATTATTGTTCCCACCACAACTGCTTTGTCTTCTTTTGGCATAAAGGGAATAAGTCTGCGTAGCAAGCGCAGCAGGTGGTGGGATCCGCTGACTACTGAACTTATTTGTGCATCCATTGTCATGTGGGAGTCAAAAGTGACTCCGAGACTTTTGACTTTGGTGCTAAGGGTGATGGTTTGTCCCAAAATGGGTGGGGGTGTCCATTTTGTCATGGCAAGACTCTTAGCTGGCGTGAAGCAAAAGAAGTTCTGTTTTTGAGCCGTTGAGTATAAGATGACTCTCCGTCGTCCAATTTTCTATCAGAGTAAGGCATTTCTCTAGACCGAGATAATGATCCTTTTTATTGCTAATGCGGAAGTAGAGTTGGGAGATGAGGAGATCTGGAGGAGTCTAGCGGTCTGGACATCTCAGGGTACCATCTAAACCCTGCAGAGGTATACCTGTAAAGCCCTATGAGCTTGCCATCTGACAGGGTTCAACAAACCCAGGGCGCCAGGTCGCAATTGCGACTAGAATTAGCAACTTGGGGCGGCACAGCTGGGGTATCCCCACCTCCGCCACACGATCACATCAGGCTGCGCAGGCCGATAATTGAGGCCGCGGCTTTGCGGGCCTTCTGCATGCCTATGCTTTCCTTCTGTGATCTGACGGCCATCTTGTGATGGCTCTTAGATTCCTAGCAAATTTGTCAAGCCCTGCCATATGAGTTCCAACATATCTAGAAAGGGTCCCACTTATACTGGTTGTGGCACACAAGGAAGAAATCTATTGTGGTGGTGGTGGACAGTGTTTTACTTCCTGTATTCTGCACCTCTATCTTGCTATCCTTGTGGGACCGGATTATTTTACTTTGGCCACAGTTGATTTTGTTCCTTCACTTGCGGTCATTCCATATTCATTTGGATACTGTTTTTTTTTTTTTTTTTTTTTAAACCAACATTTTTTATTAAATTATTAACATATTATACAAAGCTGGTACAATAAGATCATTTCAAGGTGTATAAAGCATATATAAAGGAGTACAACCTTACAGGGGTATATAGACATTGCACAACGTGGGTTACATATATTCTCTAAAGGTTGACCTCCTGAGGAGGTTAGGCCTGTCACCCTTCGGGTACTACTGTGAGCAGGCTAGATGCAGTATCAACAATATGTAGCCTGTCCAGGACCTTAACGAGGGTCCATGGTGCGCAACAATCCTATAAGTGTACCTAGACGCATTTAAACTCAAACAAGAACTAAGTAAAAAACAGTTCAACAATGATCGTCAAAGATCTGAATCCAGTGTACAAAAACATACCTAGGTACCGGGTTTTACCACTAGATGGCATAACAGCTACATTTTACATACATCATGTAGATCAGAGTTACAGGTGTGAGGGGCATTAGATGACTTCCATTGTCCCAGTGTTTATAGAAGGTGTGGGATCTTCTTTCTGTGTAAGCTAACATTTTTTCCATAGTGTACTGTGAGTTCACCCTAGAGATCACTTCTGTAATGCTTGGAGCTTGTTGGGTGCGCCATTCTTTTGCTATGGAAATGCGGGCCGCAAACAATATGTGCACAACTACCTTCTCATTAGTGGTGGAAAATTTTCAATTCCCAGACTCCGCAACGTAAATGCAGGGGTTAAGTGCGTTTTATTGATGTGACATTAAAGATAATCGATTGTACTCTCTTCCAGAACCTTTGAATGATCCTACAACTCCAAATAATATGAAGTAGGCTCCCCACTAACTGACAGTTTTCTCCAGCAAAGTGGTGTTATAGAATTATCCATTTTGTTTAATCTGACAGGGGTTAGGTATCACCTATGTAGTAGTTTCTGTGCATATCCCAATGCTCCACACATGCTGATGATTTCCCATTATATTTGATTGCTGCATGCCACTGATGCAGTGGAAATTCTAGCTGCATTTCCCTTTCCCATTTTAACATATTTGGGCTTTTACTTTGAACGTACAGGGGAGAGGCATATTTAATAAAGATGGATATCCCCTTACGCTTGTTTAGGGTTTTGCTCCTCAGAAAATCCCAGAGGATCTGCGGAATTTCTATAGGTCTCCTCCCATTGATTTTGGTATAGTTCTGTATTTGGAACGTCCTATATCTGTCTACAGCATTCTGCTCAGTCAGCGGAGGCGTAGAGTAGTGTGCCCCCACCTTTTTCCATGCTGTAACCGTGAAGTCAGGAATAAGATACTCATATGTTGCTAGCGGTATTTGCAAGGTTTGGGTGGGAACGTCAGTGAAGTGAACATTAGTAAGGGCCGACCATGCCTTCAAAGTAGCTTGTATAGTTGGATAAGGCGGAGCAATTGGGTTGTGATGCAGACTAGCAGCTATCACCAGTGCAGGGAGATCGTGACCAGGTGTGACCGCATGTTCTATTGCTGACCACCGATTGTCAGATTGGCAAGAGAACCAGTAGCGCATTTGGTCCAGTACTGCCGCTCTGTAATACAGTTGGGCGTTGGGTAGGCCAACTCCCCCCAGATGTTTGGGCTTGTAAAGTTGCGCTAATGCCACCCTGGGCTTTCTATTCCCCCAAATATATTTCCTAAGTGATTTTTCTAATTGTGTGAAGAATTTTTGAGGTATCGGGATGGGCAACGTTCTGAAGTGGTACAGTAGCTTGGGAAGTACTTGCATTTGAAACGCCGCTATTCTTCCTAGCCAGGAGAGGTGTAGGGCACCAATCTGAGTGAGTTTCGTCTCCACTTTGTTTAGGAGGGGGGGGGGGAATTGCTTGCATAAATTTTACTTGAGGAGGCCGTTAATTATACACCCAAGTAAGTAATTGAGGGAGGGTCCCAATTGCAGGGGAAATTATTTTTTAAAGTCTTCTTTTCTTTGTCGGACAAATTTAGTGTCAAGGCGTGACATTTAACTGCGTTAACTTTGTAAAAGGATACTTGCCCAAATTTATGTAATATCGATTGGATCGTTGGCAGGGATTCTACTGGTTTGGAGACAGTTAAAATTATGTCATCCGCAAAGAGCCCGATTTTATGAATTTCAGAGTTAATTTCTATACCCATTATCTTGTTGTTAGATCTAATGTATTCTGCCAATGGTTCTATCACTAACGAGAAGATGATTGGGGATAGTGGGCAGCCTTGACAGGTGCCATTGGAGAGAGTGAAGGAGTCAGACAGTAGGCTAGATGAATATACCCTGGCTGTGGGAGTGGTGTACAGCGACATGATTGCCGAGTGTATTAAGCCCGAGATTCCAAACTTATGTAAAGTCCTTGACAGGTATCCCCAATGGACCCTGTCAAAGGCCTTTTCTGCATCAAGGGCTATGAAGGCGCTGGGGGTTTGCGTGGCCTCTGCTAGGCGTAGGAGATCAAGCATCCGTCTGGTCCCATCCGATGCTTGTCTGCCTTTCACAAATACAACTTGGTCAAGATCAATAAGGGAGGGAGTCTGTTGGCTAGGACTTTAGCATATATTTTTAAGTCTGAGTTCAGGAGGGATATGGGTCTGAAATTTTGGGGGGTCGACGGGTCCTTGCCAGGTTTGGGTAGGGTGATAATAACAGCTTGGAGCATTTCCGTGGGGAAGGTTCCTGATGAGGCCGCGATGTTGTAAATTTCTACTAATCGAGGGGCGAGTATAGCAGAGAATGCCTTATAGTACTCTGCAGAAAATCCATCTGCTCCTGGGGATTTGTGCATGGGTAGGGAATGTATTACATCCACTACTTCCTGCATTGTTATGGGCGAGTTGAGCTTTTGCAGAGAAGGACCCTCCACAGAGGGTAAGTGCACCCCCTGTAGAAAGACTTCAATATCTTTATCCGTCGGTTGGTGTGTAGTTTGGTCTTTGTTCAGATTATATAGTTCTTCATAATAATTTTTAAAGGCATTGGCGATATCTTTGGGATTATGGTATGTCACGTCTTCACGACTATGGTGTTTAATGTGAGTAAGGTTGGAGTGGGCCTGTCTCTTTTTAAGCTGGGAAGCTAGCAGCTTCCCCGCCTTGTTGTTCTGGGAGTAGTAAGAGATTTTGAGTCTCTTAAAGAAGGGGTCATATTCTGCCCTAAGTGCCTGTCGCAATTCCTCACGGCAGGCATTTAGGCGTTGAAGAATGTCACTGGACCTGGTTTGCGGATTTTTATGTTGCGATTCTAGGTCAGCTATGGACTCCTGCAGTTGTGCCATTCGTTGTTGTTTCTTTTTCTTTTCCCTAGAGGCAACCTGTATGAGGGCGCCCCTAGTAAAAGCTTTGTGTGTGCACCAAGTTGTCATAGGTGAACATTCACCGTTTTCATTGATGAGAAAGAATTCTTTTATTTTTTCGCCTATCTCGTCCCTAATTTCGGGGCGTGACAGGAGAAATGTGTTGTTTCGCCACAGTGGTCTGTGAGATACTTTGCCGGAATCCACCACCTCAATAGTCACAGGTGCGCGGTCCGACCATGTGATGTTGTGGATGTCGGCAGCTCGGATTTTTTGTAGCGTGTACATGTCAGTCAGGAAAAAGTCTAGTCTCGAGTAGATATTATGGACATTAGAATAGAAGGTGTAGTCCCTCTCGGTAGTCCTCAGGCACCGCCAGGGGTCAAATAGCCTTTCCTCATGACACAGTGCCCCTAAAGAGGGTCTCCATCTGAGGGCCACGGAAGAGACATCCAGCTCCTCGTTCATTACTGTGTTAAAGTCACCACATATTATTAAACCACCTTTTTGCAATTGTTTTGCCTTTTTGATAACTTTCCTGATAAACCTTAAGGGCCTAACATTAGGTGCATACACATTTACCAGCGTGTAGGTGACATGGTCTATGTCTGCTACTAGTATGAGGTAACGGCCGCAAGGATCAGCATGGACCTGTAAAAGAGAAAATGTTATTGTGTCCTTACAAGCAATCAAGACCCCATTTTTCTTGGAGCTGTTCATAGCAGTGAAGACATGTGGAAATTTGACATGCGTACACTTTGGTGGATTTACGTTAGAGAAATGAGTTTCTTGTACGCACAAAATATCACATTTGGCTTCTATAGCTGATTTCCACATGGTCCTGCGCTTGTAAGGGCTGTTTAACCCCCTCACGTTGTTAGACCATATTTTAAGTGTCATTCTTCTGGTAAGTTGAGCAGCAGTGCCATCCAGTGGTAACTGTGAGTGTTGACAGGATCAATTCAGGTATGTGAAGATTGTAGAGATGGGAAAAAAAATAAAAGTAAAAACACAAAAAGACAAGGATCGAAAGTCTTTGTAACCTCTGAACTAAAAACCGTTTCAGGTTGATCAGGCCGCTTGGCATGCGGCAAGTAAGTTACGGCAAGCATCCCGTAACCAAACATGGGGGAAAAAAGAAAAATAGTAACAGCCGAACACCGGGTGCCATTTAGGACAAATGAATAGTCATCAAAGACATCAAAAGTGGGCCAGGTTGACAAGTAGAAAGGGAAGAGTACAGCAGTTGATGAGAAGCAAAGGAGGCAGTCCTCAATGAAAAGCAGCAGGAGTCGCATCAATTCTGCATACAAAAGTCACTTACTCTTTCTGTTCTGCCGCTGGGAGTTGCGATGTTGGAGTGAGGGTTCGGGGTCCGCTGGGAGTCGCTATTTCTTGAGGAGATTGAGACCTTTATCCAGCGATTGAATGCGATTCATTGTTCACTTCCACCAGCAGTTTGGCTGGGAAGCCCCATTTGTAGAGGATTTTGTGATTTCTCAATATTTTAGTGATAGGTACCAGCTTGTGCCTTGCTGCCAGTGTGGCTTGTGACAGGTCAGCATATAGTGCGATTCCAGCAAAGGGATCAGGTAAAGCAGGATGTTGTCTGGAGTAGCGCATAAGTTGGTCTTTAATGTGGTAAAAGTGGATTCTTGCTATCACATCCCTAGGGACTTGCTCAGGCAGGAAGGAAGGTTTGGGCAACCTGTGAGCCCTGTCTATAATGATGTCGGCTGGGCTCAAATTGGGAATGGCTGTCATCATCAATTTTTGCAGATAAGGTGCAGATAAGGTGTAAGTTCTGCGGGTTTGACAGTCTCAGGGACCCCCCTAAATTTAACGTTGTTCCTTCTTGCTCTGTCCTCCTCGGTGTCGGCGCCATCTTGGAATCCTCGGCCCCCCGGCTGGGGGAAAGAAATCGGTCAGTTTTCGGGGTCCCTCTCTCTCCTTCCTCTTGAACATGGTGGCCAGTTTGTTCCCCAACTTCCCCTGTATCTTGTAGTTGTTTTTGGGGTGTCTTTGTGTGCTGTGAGCCGCGTTATATCACCCAGTGTGTCAGAGCTCACCTAACACACGTCCATCAGCTCTGGCTGCCGGCTCCGCCCCCCTGGATACTGGATGTTTGATCGACACATGGACACTTGATACGATGGTACATGTTGTTGAGATATTATGTTTTTTCAGTATTTTTTTTTAACTGTAGGGGGAGGGGACACACAAGGGGAGGAGACCAATCTGTGTTCCTCCGTACTGGGAACACATCGATCTCCTCACCGATGACAGGACATGGATCTGTGCGTTTACACACACAGATCCATGGTCCTGTCGTGAATGATTGCGGGCAATTGCAGGTGCTCGGCAGACATTGCAGCTGCTGGGCACGCGCACCGGGTGTGTGTGCCCCCTAGACAGCCATGAAGCCCAGGACGTCTTATGACGTCCACCCAGGATGGGAGATCCTTTCTGTGGATGTCATTTGACGATGGGCGGGTAGGGAAGTGGTTAAATAAACGGAACACCCATATGAAAGAACCATAGAAAAACGTATTTTAAGCTATTACCAAGTAGAAATCGGTCAATAATTCTAATATTACGGGCTAGAGGACTAAAAAGGAATCAACTATTTTGCAATGTTCTTAAAAAAATAATAGTATTGACGCTTTGAAGAGATTGATCGAATAGTTCTATGTTATGATCTATTGTCATCAATAATGACGTGCCATTTAATTTTCTTTTTTTAGGGAAATAATTTAAATGCTATTTCTTTTTCTTTTCTAAAAAAATATTTTAACAGGTCATCTGCTGACCAAACCAATTGGATACATTGAATCCTGCTTTGCTGAAAAAAAATGGCACACCAAGGCAACCTTCTGTTTGCAGTCTGTCTCGTGGATGTTTAAAGATAAGCAAGCGTGTTTTCAATAATCCTGAGCATTCTGTGATTGATCTACAACAGTTTTCCCATGTGTGGTAAGTTATTAGAATGGGAGTCTCATCTAGAAAAGGTTTGACATTGTGGAAATATTTGTGTTGCATATTTAAAAGTTCAATAAATATTCTAGTCTTTAACCACTTAAGACCCGGACCATTATGCAGCAAAAGCACCTTGCCCTTTTTGCGTTTCAGCACTGCGTCACTTTAACTGACAATTCCGCGGGTCGTGCGACATAGCTTCCAAACAAAATTGGCATCCTTTTTTCCCCACAAATAGAGCTTTCTTTTGGTGGTATTTGATCACCTCTGCGGTTTTAAATTTTTGCGTTTATAAACAAAAATGGAGCGACAATTTTGAAAAAAATGCAATATTTTTTACTTTTTGCTATAATAAATATCCCCAAAAAAGTAAAAAAAAAAAACATATTTTTTCCTAAGTTTAGGCCAATATGTATTCTTCCACCTATTTTTGGTAAAAAAAATTGCAATAAGCGTTTAACGATTGGTTTGCACCAAATTTATAGCGTTTACAATATAGGGCAGTGGTCATCAACCCCTGTCCTCAGGGCCCACTAACAGTCCAGGTTTGCAAGATAACTGAAATACATCACAGGTGATATCATTTGCTGCTTAGTGATTGCAGTAGTCTAGTCTGCATGTCCCCAAGGTAATACATAAAACCTGGCCTGTTAGTGGGCCCCAAGGACAGGGTTGATGACAACTGATATAGGGGATAGTTTATGGCATTTTTATTAATAATTAAAAAATATATATTTCGTGACTGTGACATGCAGACACATCGGACAATTTTGACATATTTTTGTCATTTTCACAGCGATATATAAAAATGCACTGCTTACTGTGAAAATGACAATTGCAGTTTAGGAGTTACCACTGTAGGGGTTAAATGTGACCTTGTATGTGTTTCTAACTGTAGGGGGCGGCCTGGACCTGTGACGTCAGCGATCGTCTTTCCCTATATCAGTTTACACACACCTCTCTCCGTTCTTCAGCTGATTGTGCCCAGCCGTGCCATTCTGCCAACGTATATCGGCATTAGGCGGTCTAAGCTTGGTTCACACCTATGCAGTTTGATTTTGATCAATTTCCCTAGTGCTTTTTGCAGTGCGTTTTGCATCGTTGCACATGTGTTTTTCATGCTTTTTATTTTTTTTATGCGTGTTTTTGCAGTTTTTGTGCTTTTTTTTTTTTTGGCCAATTTGTTGTTGGAAGAATTAAACTCAAATCGTGGCAAAATCCTTTTCTGCAGCTTCTCCGTTGAAGCCTATTGAACTAAAGAAGCACTATTTTGAATTTAAAATGGTCCCTGACCCTTTCTAAAAATGCAGCGGCTGAAAAAAGCTGTTAAATGCCCTAGGGACATCGGCCAGTTTGACAAAGATACTCTGTTAGCATATATCTCGGTGATACCAAAAGAGGGGAAGAGAGGAAAGACTTAGCTCTCTGCGGGAGCTACCGACCAATTTCGTTATTAAACTCGGATGTGAAGATTTTTGCTAAGGTCTTAGCAAATAGGATACGGTTGTGACTAGTTCCTGGCCAGTAGAAGGACCTTGTCCTTTCTCAGGGTAGGATATAGCTTGCTCAGTGTGAATGAGCTATTTCCTATCCAGCTAAAGGCCCTTTTAGCCCCCTAGTGGTCAGGTCCTGTATAAGGATAGAAACTAGCCAACTCACAGTGAGGTAGCTAGTTCCCATCCAGCCAAGCATAGTCCTTTACAGGGATAGAAAATAGACAGCTCACGGTGAGTAGGCTAGTTCCCATCCAGCCAAAAGACCTTTATCCCTCCAGCTAAGAATGGCCCTTTATAAGGATAGGAACTAGATGGCTCACAGTGAGAGAGCTAGTTCCTATCCTGTGAAAGGACCTTTTCTCTATAGTGGTCAGGTCCTGTATAGGGATAGAAACTATCCAACTCGCAGTGAGAGAGCTAGTTCCTATCCAGCCAAAGGACCTTTTAGCCCCCTAGTGATCAGGTCCTGTATAGGAATAGAAACTATCCAACTCACAGGGCCAGATTCAGCAACACTTGCGCTGGAGTATTTCGATATGCGCCGCGTAACTGTGAAGATGCGCCGTCGTTTCTATGTGCCCGTACCCACCAAACTAGATGCGCCCGAAGACGCGGCATTTGCGACCGGCGGAACGTTCCGACGCCAGAGTATCGTCAGCGCATAATTTCGTTTGGCGCATCAGTCGCGCCTATTGATTTCCCCTGCAAATATGCAAATGAGGGAGATTTCCTGATTCGCGAACGGATAAGCACCATACGCTGGCTACATGCGCCGCGCGTATCTCGTCGGTCCGGCGCAAAGTTATTTCTACAAAAGGCTGCTTTATCTTTACTCCAGACGGTCAGAGGTCAGCAGGAGAGCAGCTACAGCAGCGTTACCGACGATAGGAGCTAGGCTGAACAACCACACTTGCAAGGACAACACCTCTGTGTGCCAACATGCCAGGAGCAATTGTGGTCCTCGAACTACTGATGGGTCCCCCGGAACGAAGGAGGCGGGCACGTGAGAGGATATACCGCACTCGTATGAGCCTCTTTGGCATGGGGGATGAGGAGGTGTATTGCCTCTTTAGATTCAGCCCAGATGCAATACTTGAACTAACCACAACCCTGCAGGATGACATCACCAGCAAGACACACCGCTCACAAGCAGTGCAGCCACTGGTGAAAGTCCTGGCAACACTTCATTTCCTTGCAACTGGATCATTTCAGCGTACAAGTGGAGTGGTGGCTGGGATGTCACAGTCCTCCATAAGCAGATGTGTGCACCAGGTTGTCCCTGCAATCCTCAGACGCATGTCCAACCAGTTCATCAGACCAACCACTGAGGACCTGTGGCAGAAGGCAATGACAGATTTCTACAACATTGCCAGATTCCCACGCACTGTGGGGGCCATTGATTGCACACATGTGGCCCTACAGCCCCCCCAGTGCCACAGAGCACATATACCGCAATCGGAAGCATTGGCATTCCATCAACGTACAGGTGATAGCCGATGCCCAACTCCTCATATGGCACGTCCGTGCCAAACACCCCGGGTCCAGCCATGACAGTTTCATATACAATCAGAGCCCCATCCCAGCAGAATTTAACCAGAACATGTATGGGGACAGCTGGCTGGTTGGTGAGTGACATGGGAGTCAGGCATGACTATCCCCTCCCGTGATGCACAACAGAAGTGGCACATGCATGACTAACATTCTCCTGTCTTTTACCTTACAGGTGACTCTGTATATCCACTAGGACCCCATCTAATGACTCCTTTCCGGAACCCCCAAACCAGAGGAGGGAGAAAATACAATGAAGCACACATCAAAACCCGTGCAGTGGTGGAGCAAACATTTGGGCTCCTGAAGTCCCGTTTCCGCTGCCTGGATAAGTCTGGGGGTGCCCTATTGTATTCCCCTACCTTTGTGTGTCAGATCATCGGTGCATGTTGTATTCTGCACAACTTTGCTATGAGAAAAGGCCTGCAGATTGACATACGTGATGACCTGACCCCTGCCCCACACAGTCCCCACCTGCCAGAGGACACCCAGTCTGCTGATGGAAGAGCAGTCAGGAGGGTCCTCGCCGTAAGCATCTTTGGACACTAAACCAAAACATTAATAACACAGACAGTGCACGCGTGTACACCACTGATGTCCCTAGATCACACACACCACATCCACATCGCATTGGATTAGCCCAAGTCCAGCATGTAGGACTTGGGAGCAGCAACGCCAGCGTCAAGGCCCCAATGATGTCACTGTCCATTCATACACCTTTCACACGTCATTCATACAGCCGTGGGGTTAACTTCACCACCACGGCCGAGGGTGACACCCCTTACTGTCAGGAGTGCCACCCTCTCACATTCACACACCATTCACACTGTCCCCTGCACTCCTGACCGTGTGCAGTAAAGAAAGAAATACAAAATCTCATAACCTGAGAAAAAAAATAAACAAAAACTCATGACCTGAGTATTTAAAAAAAAAATCATAGAAACCAAAACAAAAAAAAAGCCTCATCGGGGATGCTGGGGGCTTCTTCTGGGGGCCCCTGTCTGCCTCCTCAGCTGCCTGGATGGAGTGGGTGGGGGTGGGGGGGCATCTGGAGGTGGCTGATCCCCAGGTGGGCCACTCCTGGCAGGTGTGGCCTGCATGCCCTCCAAGGCCATGGCTATCCGGCCGAGGTATGAGTTCGTCTGGGCCTGCATCCGGAGCTGACGGGTGACCTGGTAATGCTGGGCCCGCCGACTCAGCCTCCCCTGGTCCCGGATGGCAGCACTGTTACCCTGGATGGCAGCAGTGTTGGCCTGGACGGCTGCAGTGAGTTGCGTAATATCACCATGCACCTCCCCCAAACTGGTGACCACTGCAGCGCAATTACAGCTGACATCCTGGACTGCGTTGCTTATCTGGGCAACGGAGCACAGGCTGTCAGACACTTTCTGTAAGTGGCCAACTATGGCCCCCATTTGTTCAGTCTGTCTGGCGTGATCCCTCGCCAACTGGTCCTGGACAACATCAGACACCCCCCTGGTCTTCTGGGTCGCCTTCCTGGGGCCAGAAGATGGTTGTCCCCGGGGGGAAGGAGTCACCCTTGAGTGGCTTCCAAGGATGGGGGAGGGGATAACAGATGGCCCAGGAGAAGGGGAGGAGACCTCCAAAACTAAAGTAAAGTCCTGCTCTGCCACAGCAGGATCCTCCACAACCACCTCGGTAGGTGTGGCCACTCTCCTCCTCCACCTCTTCACCACCCAGGGGCTCGGGCACACGATGGCGTTGGGGGGATGGGGTGGAATGGACGCTGACCGATGATGGCCCAGCTCCGTCATCTGTGGATGACACAAAGCAGACACATGTTGGTGGTCCCACACACTTGGCACATGTACCCTCCCCCCCCAAATGCAACAAATCAAATAGTGGATAAAAAACACTTACCTGTCCTGGAGCCTTCCTCCATGGAGTCATAGCCTGGGACCCCCTCCAACTGCTCCCTCTCCAGGCAGCGTGCGACCACCTCCTCCTCCGCGGTCAGGGTGACAGGACATGGGGGACCACCACCTGTGCCCCTCTCATGCCTCCTGATGGTGGCCACCTTGCCCCTGACCTTGCGCCGCAAGTCGTTTATTTTTTTCTGAATGTCCCCAGCAGTCCGGGTGGAATACCCCAAGACATTCACCCTGGCAGCAATGGACTCCAGGATGCCCTGCTTCCTTTCCCGGCTGGTCTTGCGGCTTTTTTTCCCATTAAGCAAATCATTCACAGACTCCATCGCTGAGATGATAACCGAGACCTCCTGGGAATTAAAATTAAGGTTCCTCCTCTCTCTGGGGGTAGCGGGAGCAGCCATTACAGAGCAAAAGTATCTTCCCTGGGGTGGGGGGAAATGGATATACTTTTGCGCCGGAATGGCGTTTCCGCCTGCGCTTTTAAGCGCCCAGCGGAACGCATTGCGCTGACGTTTCCCGGGAAGTGGTGCCGACGGAAGTTGTGAGCATGCGCACAAGGGGGCGAGTGGAGCCGAACTCACTGCGCATGCTCCGTGGATGATGCGCTGAACGTAAGCCTCTGCGCTGGGCTCCGCCCATCATTTACATATGATCACACCCACTTCCACTTGCGTCGGGTTACGCCAGCGCATTATCGTTACTCTGGCGCAAGTTTACGCGCAACTTCTATGTGAATAACAGTACTTGCGCTGAAAGGGTCTTCAGAGTAACGTAAATGAGAAGCGTTACTCTGGAGCAAAGATGCTCCCATCTACCTGAATCTGGCCCACAGTGAGTAGGCTAGTTCCTATCCAGCGAAAGGACCTTTTTCTCCATAGTGGTCAGGTCCTGTTAAAGGATAGGAACTAGCCAACTCACAGTGAGAAATCTAGTTCCCATCCAGCCAAAAGACTTTTATCCCTCCAGCTAAGAATGGTCCTTTACAAGGATAGGAACTAGACAGTTCACAGTGAAAGGGCTAGTTCCTATCCTGTGAAAGGACCTTTTTCTCTATAGTGGTCAGGTCCTGTATAGGGATAGGAACTATCCAACTCACAGTGAGAGAGCTAGTTCCTATCCAGCGAAAGGACCTTTTAGCCCCCTAGTGGTCAGGTCCTGTATAGGGATAGAAACTGTCCAACTCACAGTGAGTGAGCTAGTTCCTATCCTGTGAAAGGACCCTTTTCTCCATAGTGTTTAGGTCTTTTTAAAGGATAGGAACTAGCTAGTTCACAGTGAGAAATCTAGTTCCCATCCAGCCAAAGGCCCTTTATCCCTCCAGCTAAGAATGGTCCTTTACAA
>JAJQKJ010000335.1:27500-93779 GCA_029574335.1 Rana kukunoris
TTTTTTCCCGACGCGATGACGACGCCTATACCTAACATAGGATACTCCAGCCCCATGTAGGTATATCTATGCGCCGCGTATCCCGTCCGGAAACGTCGTATCGTCATTGCGTCGCGCCGGATTTCGATCGTGAATTGCCGATTTCCGCTCATTAACATATTTTTTGAGCGTAAATCGGCGGGAACGCCCCCGGCGCCATTTTTAAGTTGAAGTAACGATGCGATGGCGAAACTCAGTTACGCTGCTCGCATCGGAACTTCAACCCGGCGTTTCTTGTTTTCTGGTTACAGAAAACAGAAACGCCGGCTCAAAGCCACAGTTAGGCTGGCGGATCACTCGATCCGCCAGCGTAACCTTTGCTGAATCTGGCCCTTAGTGTTTACGAAACTAAAACATTTTTTTTTTGCTAGAAAATTACTTAAAACCCCCAAACATTATATATATATTTTTTCTAACACCCTAGAGAATAAAATGGCAGTCATTTCAATACTTTTTGTTACACCGTATTTGCGCAGCGGTCTTGCAAGCGCACTTTTTTTGGAAAAAAAATCACTTTTTTGAATTAAAAAATAAGACAACAATAAATTTTGCCCAATTTTTTTACATATTGTGAAAGATAATGTTACGCCGAGTAAAATAATACCCAAGATTTCACGCTTAAAAATTGCGCCTGCTTGTGGCATGGCGTCAAACTTTTACCCTTAAAAATCTCAATAGGCGACGTTTAAAAAATTCTATAGGTTGCATTTTTTGAGATGCAGAGGAGGTCTAGGGCTAAAATTATTGCTCTCGCTCTAACGCGGCGATACCTCACTTGTGTGGTTTGAACACCGTTTTCTTATGCGGGCGCTACTCGTGTATACGTTCGCTTCTGCGAGCAAGCTCGCCGGGACGGGGCACTTTCAAAAAATTTTTTGGGGGGTTTCAGATTTATTTTAGCATTTTTAACACTGAAAAAAAAATATCACTTTTATTCATATTACAACGAATGTAAACATCCCTTGTAATAGAAAAAAACATGACAGGTCCTCTTAAATATGAGATCTGGGGTCAAAAAGACCTCAGATCTCATATTTAGGCTTAAATGAAAAAGAAAAAAAAGTAAACAAAGAAATTGTCTCTTTAGGACGCTGGGCGGGACTGACGTTTTGACGTCACTTCCGCCCAGCAGAGCTATGGGGACAGATGAGGGCAATTTTTCCCTCAGTCGCATTCCTGGACAGCAGACGAGCGGACCCGATCGCCTCCGCCGCTACCGACGGCAACGGTAAGCAGCTGTTTGGTTTTGTGCATCATAAACTGCTATTATCAGACTGAAATGAATTGCACAAATGGACACGCCATGAGATAGCAGGCATTGTCTTTTTTGTATGTCCTTATCTATATTTTTCTGGAGATTTTAAAGCCAAGAGAAAAACATTTTTTTTTGTGGAAAAATTTAAGAAAAAAATCAGTAAGGAGTAGTTTTACAAATTAAGTCATTGGGAAGGTAAAATGCAGTGTATATAAAAGTATTCGGCTTTGCCTTCCTACGCGTTACATCACAGAACATGTGACCTCAGTAAGGAAGTTAATAGAAATCATTTAAAGGTTCTAAAGAAAAACTAATTAGTTAGACAAATCCACCCTCTTACCTGTCAATTAAGACCTAAGAGGACATAAACTATAATCTACATTATCCCAACAATCACCCAACTGTAGGAGGTACAAGATTGAGCTCACAAGTAAGGATGAGCTCTGGCGTGTTCGCATAGTACACGTGCAGAGCCAGCCAGGAAGTGTGTACAGCGCTGCGCTAATCACAGCCAAGGAGACATTGTCCCGATGCTCGGCTGCAGAGATCGGGAAATGTCTCCATGGCTGTGATAAGCACAGTGCCGTGCACACTTCCTGGCGGGCTCTGCACATGTACCATGCAAACACGCCAGAGCTCATCCTTACTCACAAGCAAAATAAACTGGAACCTTTCACTGCAGTGCCTCCTAGTGGCAAAAATGCATATTTCTCTCGTTTGAGAACTACATTGGGAAGTACACTGTTACTTAAATTGTGTTCCAGGGTTTGCTTGTTTTCAGAGAACTTACAATAAAGTCTTTACATAATGTCTCTGAAATCTTTTGTTAACCTCCCTGGCGGTATGATTCTGTCTGGAATTACTTACCAAAAGCGGTACAATTATTTTGCATGAAAATTTGTCATTTTATACTGTAGGCTTGTAAATCTGTCCAAACCAGCGTCTAGTAGATATCCCAGGTATGATAACGTTTAAAACACAAAATTATAAAATTATAATATAATTAACTATAATTATAACAAATGATAATGTAATTATAATAAAAATTATTCAATAATGTAATCAAATCAAAATCACTGAAATTTGCTCAGTTGCAGAATTGTCGCTGTCATTACTTTTATTTTTTTATGACGAATTTCCCCACAAATCGCTATCGCTCAATTCTGCAAGTGATTATAATTTATTATCGCTGTTTTCTAGCTGCTCTAAAATCACTTTTGACATAAAGGGACACTTTTGGTTGCTAGGGACAATCTACAGTTTGCAGGCACACAAAAAATGTTTTTATTATATAAAAGTACATGTAGGGCACTGGGCAGACCACTAGGGGCAAGGGGGGTGTGTATTTTTTACATACAGTACTGTCATCTATAAGATTACAATATACTGTATGTAATGTGTTTGTTTACATTTTTGAATTTGCCGCCGTCTCCGCCCACGTGCATCGTAACGTCGCAGGGAACAGAGATCGGCGGCGCACGGGCACTGTGCGAATCGAATGGAGGACACCACTTGCTCACACAGCGCGGATGCATCACTGGATCCAAGGACAAGGTAAGTACAGTAACCCCGATTTTTTCCATTGAAAATCCCCCCCGAGTCACGCTCGGGTTTACCGCTAAGGGGGTTAAGGTCTTCATGTTTTATATAGTATGAATACTAATATATGTCATAGATATATTCTTTATCATTGTAAACGAACATATTCCACACATCTTTATTTTTCTCCAGGAAAATTGATAAAAAAAAATCAGCTCTGAAAAAAAGGAACCCCCCCCCCCATCCAAGTTTTTTTTCCATTTCGTTTTCCAGGCTGTCCCACCTCTCCTTTTGTCTCAAGCAATGATGAGCAGGCAGACATTGTATTGTGTGAAGAAAATAGACTTTATTCTGGACTCTGTTTGTCTTTTAAGAACCCCTGGACCGATCTGGGTGAAATTTGGATATGTTGGTCCCCCAGATCGGGGCTATCAGGAGATATGTAATGGCAGGTAGACCTTGTGTGGAAGAGGGGTGTTCTAACGTTGGGAAAATTAGGGTGCTCTCTACCTGGAGATAATTGGTTTATTCCTTAAACTGATCTAAATATCTCAATGTGTCATGTAAATGATCTGTAGTCTGTCTTTCAAGAAGTGTTCATTGTGTGAAGTTCTATTGTTTAGGAGGTGAGAAGTTCTAAATCACCTTGTCTGGGCAAAGGACCAGTAATTAACTCATGTGGATTCTACCGGAGACAGCCGTCTGTGTTCTACAATAGGTCTCTTGAAAGGGGACTCGTTAGCACACCATTGTATGATGATGTGGGAGGAGGATGTAATTGTATATCTGATTACATCAAGTATTTCTTTTGCTGTATATAAGTAACCTGTCTCTCAATAAAGTCATTCTATATCTGGACACCCTTCATGAAGTCTTGGCTCATGCTTGGGGATGGGGAACACTCTAACCATTCGGAAGAATCATCTTGGGAGACGGAAAGAAGGCCGCAGTACCCCAACCACTGCAGGTCTTAACAACTGGTGGCAGCAGTGGGATTGAATGGGACGCATAAAGACAACAAGTGAATGGCCCAGCATTACGAGAGACTGAAGAGGTCTACGCTAAAGGATCTGCTGGAAGCCCGAGGCCAGGTGACAAGCAACAAAAAGAAAGCTACCCTCATAGCAGAACTAATGGAGGGCGACCAAACCAGCAGCATGGCGAATGTTAGCCAGGAGGAAGCCGAGTTCCAAAAGAAGGTGATGTGGAGGCTAAACCTATATGGGCCAAATCCCACACCAGAGATGGTGACACAAGTCCTGGAGCAGGTGAGCGCAGAACGCAGAGCACAACAGGCAAGCGTAAACCAAGGAGACAGCGCTTCCTCAGCCGGATCTATAAATGGAGGGCAGCGGAGAAAGATTAACTATGCTGCGTTTAAAAGTTTTTCGGATGGAGAAATGGAAATTGACGCATACCTACAAGACTTTGAGCGTCAATGTGCTTTGGAGGGTCTGGAATCAGAGCAATGGGCCGCGATTCTAAGCAGCAAACTCACGGGCCGAGCAGCAGAGGCATACCGAGCAGTGCCTGACACAGCCATACACGACTACGCCAGTGTAAAGGACATTCTGCTAGCCAGGTATGCCGTGACCCCAGAGACTTACAGGAAAAAGTTTCGGGCATTACGTAAAGGGGGCCGAGACTCCTACACCGAATGGGCTTTTAGGATGTATCGGGCGGCCCAAAACTGGATACAAGGCTGCCAAGCCGCGACGCTAGAGGAGGTGCTACAACTCTTCTTGCTAGAACAATTTTTTGACCACACACCTGCAGACACCAAGGTCTGGGTCAGGGACAGGAAGCCGGCCACAATCGAGGAAGCGGCCAAGCTGGCAGACGAGCATCACGAGGGAAGAAGAGGAGAGACTAGTGGAAACCGACCCCTGGTAAGGTCCAGCACCCCAACGCCTAGTCCTGTGACCTACCACCGACCGATCGCAGGACCACCCACTACACCACCTAATTTTAACCAGAAACCGCCATTGGTATGTCACCAATGCAATCGGCCAGGGCACTACAAGATACATTGCCCTCAGCGGAGCAGAGGCAATTGGGAGCGGCCACCACCACCAAGGGCAGCCGCCCATCACTATCAGCATGAACCGCTGGAAGACCACAGCCCTGAAGCTGAGCAATGGACCGTACTACATGAGGTGAACCTAGCACAAACCGAGGGGGACAACCGGGTGCACCACAGACAATGGGTCACAGTAGATGGAAAGGAGGCTGAGGCACTACGAGACTCTGGGGCCACCCTCACTCTGGTGCAACCTCACACCGTATCTGCGAAGGCGTGCACCAACAGGACTGTTGCAGTAAGAGTGGCAGGAGGCGCCATACACAAACTACCCACAGCCCAAGTGCAGCTAAATTGGGGCACCGGAGCCAAGCAGATGGAAGTAGGCATTATGTCGGGCCTACCTGCGGAAGTATTGTTGGGGAACGATTTGGGGTGCCTAACTTCACAGCTGCTTACCCCAGATCCCGCTGGAACCTGCCCTGTGACTACCAGGACGCAAGCACGCCGAGCTGGACAGACGCACTCTGAGGAACCACAGGTAGGAACCGAAAACCCTGTAGTATGCCCTGACCCCATCCCCTTCTGGGGCACTCCACAAGACTTTGGCCAAGCCCAGCAGTCAGATCCCACCTTAGCAGGTTACAGGAAGGCCGTAGGTACCCCTAAGGAAGGTAATGCTCAAGAGAACTTCCACTGGGACAAGGGACTGCTATACAGGGTCACAGGGGGAGTGGGAAGTGGGGCAGCCCAAGTTATAAAAAGACAACTAGTTGTACCCCGCAAATACAGGGCAGAGCTTCTAAAGCTCAGCCATTATATCCCGCTAGCCGGACATCTGGGTATCAAGAAAACGAAGGATCGCCTTACCCAGACGTTCTTCTGGCCAGGGATATCAAAAGACTTGCAGACGTACTGCAGGACATGTGACACGTGTCAAAGGATTGGGAAACGGGGGGACCACCCCAAGGCCAAGTTACGGTCCCTACCTATAATAGAGGAACCATTCTCCAGAGTGGCAGTAGACCTGATAGGGCCCCTCAACAAACCCAGCACCTCCGGAAGGCGCTACATCCTCACGGTGGTGGACTATGCCACCAGGTACCCTGAGGCGGTGGCACTCCCCAACATTGAGGCGGAGACAGTAGCAGAAGCTCTAGTCAGGATCTTTTCTCGAGTAGGTTTCCCCAGAGAAATACTCTCAGATCAGGGAACCCAGTTCACGGCAACTGTCACTCAACAGTTATGGCAGAGCTGCGGGGTGAAACCGTTATTTAGCTTCCCCTACCACCACCAGACCAACAGCCTTTGTGAACGATTCAACGGCACGCTTAAGCAGATGCTCACAGCGTTCACAGAGTCCTGTGGTCAATGGGAGAAATTTCTACCCCATCTCCTGTTTGCCTACCGGGAAGTGCCCCAGGCATCGACGGGGTTCTCCCCCTTCGAACTCCTATACGGAAGAAAAGTCCGGGGACCCCTGGACCTCATACGGGAGCACTGGGAGGGCAACACAGGAGAGGAAGGGATCCCGGTTTTGCCGTACGTGCTGGAGTTCCGGGACCGCCTGCGGGCACTGACCGAATCAGTTCGGGAGAGCCTACAGGCAGCCCAGAAACGACAGAAACAATGGTATGACCGGAGAGCCCGAGATAGGAACCTGGAAGTAGGGCAAAAAGTATTAGCCCTCGGACCATCCAAAAAGGACAAGCTACAGGCAGCGTGGCAGGGGCTATTCAAAGTGGTGGAACGGATTAGCGACACCACCTATATTGTGGCCAAATGTTCGGATGAAAGGAGCAGACAAGCCTTTCATGTGAACATGTTGAAACCGTACTTCGAGCGCTCTGAGGACGTGGCCACTATCTGTGCCCCGTCCACTGGCGCTAGTGAAGGACTTCCCTTACCCGACCGGCTGGCAGCTAACCAAGGTAACCTAGAGCAAGTTGGGTTGGGAGAGAAACTAAATCTCACCCTGAAACCCGAGAACTGCCATGGGGGCATGGCAGAGGTTCAATACCTAGGGCCTAGAGTAGGGTCTGGGAAACAGGGCCCCGAACCCGCAAAAGTAGAGGCCATAGCCAATTGGCCCCAGCCCCACACCAAGACGCAGGTATTGGCGTCCCTAGGCACCACCGGGTATTATACAAAGTTCGTCCCGGAGTGTAGCACCCCAGCGAAATTCCTCACCGACCTGACCAAAAGGTCCCCACCCAAGCAGGTAGCCTGGTTCTCGGAGTGTGCATTGGCGTTCCAGGGACTTAAGACGGCATGGAGCACCCGGTGGCATACCTCAGCGGCAAGTTATTACCTTGGAAGGTCAGCTATGCCACCATGGAAACAGAATGCCTGGCTCTAGTATGGGCCTTAAAGAAGCTCCAACCGTACCTTTATGGCCGTGCCTTTACCATTCTCACTGACCACAACCCCCTCATCTGGCTCAACCGAGTCTCTGGAGACAATCCCCGGTTGCTGCGCTGGAGTCTAGCGTTGCTACCTTACAATTTCACACTGCAATACCGCCTGGGCAAGCAGAACGGCAATGCGGATGGACTTTCACGCCAAACCGGCTTGGAAGTATAATTTTGACCCGGACATCCCCTAGCCAACCCGGCAGGGTCTAGGCGGGTATGCCGACCCATGGAACTAAGGGGGAGTATTGTGAAGAAAATAGACTTTATTCTGGACTCTGTTTGTCTTTTAAGAACCCCTGGACCGATCTGGGTGAAATTTGGATATGTTGGTCCCCCAGATCGGGGCTATCAGGAGATATGTAATGGCAGGTAGACCTTGTGTGGAAGAGGGGTGTTCTAACGTTGGGAAAATTAGGGTGCTCTCTACCTGGAGATAATTGGTTTATTCCTTAAACTGATCTAAATATCTCAATGTGTCATGTAAATGATCTGTAGTCTGTCTTTCAAGAAGTGTTCATTGTGTGAAGTTCTATTGTTTAGGAGGTGAGAAGTTCTAAATCACCTTGTCTGGGCAAAGGACCAGTAATTAACTCATGTGGATTCTACCGGAGACAGCCGTCTGTGTTCTACAATAGGTCTCTTGAAAGGGGACTCGTTAGCACACCATTGTATGATGATGTGGGAGGAGGATGTAATTGTATATCTGATTACATCAAGTATTTCTTTTGCTGTATATAAGTAACCTGTCTCTCAATAAAGTCATTCTATATCTGGACACCCTTCATGAAGTCTTGGCTCATGCTTGGGGATGGGGAACACTCTAACCATTCGGAAGAATCATCTTGGGAGACGGAAAGAAGGCCGCAGTACCCCAACCACTGCAGGTCTTAACATATTGCTTTTCTATTTTTTTTATTTCAAATTTTTGGTCCAGCTGCTTTATCATTTTTATGTCCTTGATTTCAGTCTGATAATAGTGGCTCAAGATACACAAAACTCAACAACTGCATTGCACTCCCACCTCTACAATTAAGCCTTGTGGGTAAGGTGAAATGTATCACAGGGGCGTGGCCTGGGAGGAGACCAGCTGAAGTTGATTTTTATTTATCCCTGTATATGGCTGCCCTTGGTATGCGGCATCCCCTTTTCCTTTGCTATCGTTCTAGAGCAAGCCAGGATAAGCTTATTTGATGCCCACACCCACCAGCAGTGACAATCACTGGATAGATCCATATTGGTGCTTTGAATGGCACTCCACAAGTTTTAGTTAGAGGAATTAGGTGGTTTTCATATTGTTTATCCCATGAGCACTCTGCTGCAATTCACTACTAAGCAGTGAGGGCACCTTGCAGAGACAATGGCCAGTATTAAAGTGCAGAGGCATGAACTTAATGCTGTCATACTCTGGAGGGAGTTGGTTGAATCTGGCAAACCAAAGTGCACTTGTTTGGGAAACAAATCTAAAGCCTTGTACACATGCACTGTTTTTTCGGCAAGAAAGCTGCTGGGAGAGCTTTTTGCTGAGAAAACTGAGAAAACTACAAGCGCGTGTATTGCCGGGAATCTCGACGAGAAAAATAGAGAACGTGCTCTCTATTTTTCTCGTCGGGATTCTCAGCAGTGTTTTCCTGCCTAGAAACCCAAGCGTGTGTATGCTTACCTGGCCCCGGTAAGCCTGTGCATGCTTGATGAGACTTTGACACATGCGCGGTAGCTTACAAGGCATAGTGTAGGGTGTATGACGATTACGTCACCACGTTCTTGCCATTCAAAAGAACTGCGGTTCTTTTGAATGGTGTGTGTACACTTGGAGAGCAAGAAAGCTTGCCAGGAATCGCGTCAGGAAAACCAAAGTTTTTTTCCTGAAAAGATTCCTGGCCGTGTGTGCAGGGCTGTGCAGGGTCAGAAACTTTTTCACATTAAACCACACTTTACCATGCCTTCTATGGCTTCACTTTTTTGTATTTAATACAAAAAAGCATAAAGCTAACCATAGCTGGAACCAAATTCAGATGGATCAGCTCAGATTAACCAAATTTTAATCTGTGTCGCTGCCCAAATTTGACAAAAGACTTCTAAAGAACTGGAATATTGTAAAATGTTTGTCTATTACAACCACTGATTATTGTATTCTGACAGAGGAGAGTCCATCTATGGCCAGCTTTAGTTTTGGAGTCTGGAAGAATTAAAACGTCTTGTCAAGTTTTTATTGCTGGGTAGATTCATCCTCTGTTTGGCAATGGTGCAGAATGTGATGGGAAATCTCAAACTACAGTTAGGTAACAGAATGTGAGAGGAAATCTCCCAATGGAGACATATGTTTAAACTTTTTGTAGAGATTCTATCCAAATTCCTCTTGTATCTTCAGGACAGAAAGCGAAAGGAAATCTCCCCAAGACGACGAAAAAAATCTCCTCTATCCAAAACTAAACAAAAAGTAATTTAATTGTAATTTTTGCAATGTCTCAATTATGTGAAGAATGTCTGTGGAGCTTTGTTGTTGAGTAGACCATGTGGCAAAGAGGAGGTTTTTGTCAGCATCTGTTGTCTCAGGCTAGGTTAACATATGTGCAATGCAGAAACCCATTGAGAAATTGCACGTGTTGCCCTAACACACAAGGAGTGATTAAATTAATTCTTGATGGCACTTCAATGGGCCTTCCTAATGCAAGAGCACAAATCGTTTAACACAGTACCATATGTTTTGGTGCGGCACAATTTGAAAAAAGTGATGCAATTCCTTTTTTCAATTTTAATGTGTGTAAGTAAGCCCAATAAAATGAATAGGCTGTCCTAAATGCAATGCACAAAATCATGCAAAAATGTACACACCATCATACCGGCACAGGTGTGATTGAAGCCTTATTCCGCGTACACAGAATCGGGCTTTTGACTGGCCAAATCACATCGTAGTTTCGACAGAATTCCATTGGAGAAAAATAGAACATGTTCTATATCTAAACTCCGATGGACTTCATTGGAATTTCCGATGAAACAACTCCGATGGGGCTACACATGATCGCAATATCTGATGGAAAAAGTCTGTCTGACTTTTTCCATCGGAAATTCCGATTGTGTGTACGCGGCATAAGCGGTCACTCTGCATGGTATGATGCAAAAATAAATAAATAGTTACATTGTACAGTGGAAGGAGATAAAATGTACCAAACTTTCAGATTTATTTGTGATTTTCCTTATGTTGCTCTATATTTTGTTTCATACTATCATTTCATTTGCAGGATTTTATTTATTTTCCACAAAAATGGACGTTTAAGTTGCAAAGCAAAAGTTCAACCACCAAGACTGAATGGAGCAAAAACTGGGGTGTTCTCTACAAGAAGTCCTCATAGACCTAATGCAATGGGACTGACTCTTGCCAAACTAGATAAAGTAGAAGGTAATGTAAATGTAGTTAAATAGGCACTATACTAACATACTAATCCTTTGCATTCACTTAAAGATCTCTTGAAATACAGATCCGGCAAGTTCATAGTTAATTGGATAATCAAGAGCTGACTTACTATACCAATGCTTGGGATTATTTAGGCATTGTAAAACTTCTAAAACATGAATAATGGGTATGCCTGCTTTAAAGCGTAGTTTCAGTCGTGTTTGTGTTTATTAATAGTCAGCAGCTTTTAATGACTTTTAATAAACACACACTTATGTCCCAGAATCCAGCGATATGGTCACCTGAACCCTGTTTCTCTCCCTCTCTCCCAGGAGCCAGCATTTCAACTGTGGGCAACTGGCTGTGAGACTGCAAGTCAGCAGTCTAGAAGACTACAGGGAGGGAGGGGGAGAGAACAACTTCTGCTCGGATTGCCAAGATGATTCGAGCAGAAGTGGAAGCAGGTGCTTGTCAAAACCAGGTACTCCGCTTTAAGCATAAATTAGTTGTAGGAGGACCTAATTGATATAGGAAAATGGAAGGTTGTGTTGAGCAACATATAGCTGTCATCACTCCAAACCACTGGTGCCCAACCTGCAGCCCTAGGGTCACAATGTAGCCCTTTAGTACTTACTGAGGGGCCTAAGGCTCCAGCAGCTATAATATTAAGTAGGTCCCCCTTTTTCTGCCAAAATAGCTCTGACCCATCGAGACATGGATGACACTAGACATCTGAAGGTATGCTGTGGTGTCTGGCATCAGGCTGTTAGCAGCAGTCTTGTAAGTTGCAAGGTGGGGCCTCCATGGATCGGTCCTGTTTTTCCAGCACTTTCCACAGATGCTTGGTTGGATTGAGACCTTTGAGAAATTGGAGATCCAGTCAACACCTTGAACCCGTGGTTGTGTTCTTCAAACCATTCATGAACCATTTTTGCAGTGTGGCAAGGCACATTATTCTGCTGAAAAAGGCCACTCCATGAAGACTAGGGATGACATCGGCTGTTCAACCGTTCGCCGAATTTCAAACATTATGGGCTGTTTGCGCCAAATTCGAGTGACCGCGTCACAGCCCATAATTCACTGTGCCATCACAGTGCATTGTTGGCTGATGATTGGCCAAGCATGCACTATGACCCAGTGGCTTTGGCCAATTATGTCACAGGGTGTTTAGTACATGCCCCACACTATATAAGGCCGCCTGTGTGGCAGCCTTGTGTAATGTGTTGCGGCGGTGGTTAAAGACAGAGAGAGAGACAGTGTCATTTATTTAGAGTTAGAGCAGGCAGGTAGGCGAGTCGGTTAGCTTCAGTTACAGTGTGTAGAGGATATATATGCATCCCATGTGTTGTGTATATATATTTATACACCGTATTCAGTTTAGCTAGATCCGTTCCTGTTATTCTCTTCATAATATACTGACAGGCAGGCAGGTGATTGTGCTAGCTGCAGTATTTTCACTTGTCCTGTGTCCTTTGCACAGTGTGCACCTAAAGTTTACCTGAATACAATTGCTGGTGTTCTTATACAAATACAGGCAGGGACCTCCAGTATTTTGTTTTAGTGTCCTTTGCACAGGACCAGACATTACATTAAAGCCGCAAGCAGTTTTAAATTACTTTTTTTCCTATAGAAATGTCATTTTGTGCAGGGACAGTTCTAAACACGGGGAACACGTGCCACTTCACAGGCAGACTATAGACACCCAGCAGGTACGATATTTAAAGGAATATTTCACTTTTTTTTTTTACACTTTTAGAATCATTAAAATCTCTGCTCCCGAAAAAACGACAGTTTTTAAAACTTTTTTTTTTGCATTGATACATGTCCCCTGGGGAAGGACCCGGGTCCCCAGACCCTTTTTAGGACAATAACTTGCATATTAGCCTTTAAAATTGGCACTTTTGGTTTCAAATGTTCGAGTCCCATAGACTTTAATGGGGTTCTAAAGTTTGCACAAACTTTCGGTCCGTTCGTAGGTTCTGGCGCAAACCGAACTGGGGGTGTTCGGCTCATCCCTAATGAAGACGCATTCTTGGTCAGAAACAATGTTTAGAATGTTTAGGTAGATGGTATGTGTTAAGTAACATCCACATGAATGGCAGAACCCAAGGTTTCCCAGCAGAGCATTCCCCAAAGCATTATGCTGCCTCCGCCGTTTTGCTTCTTCCCATATTGCATCCTGGTGCCATCTCTTGCCTAGGTAAGCGATGCACACGCACCACGCCATGCACATGATGTAAAAACAAACGTTATTCATTAGACCAAGCCACCTTTTTCCATTTTTCCATGATCCAGTTCCGATGCTCGCTTGCTAATTTCTAAAGCCAATATAAAAGGGGAGTAGTGGTAACAAAAATCACTTGAGGGTTTAACCAAAGCCCCTTAAGAGAGTGTGATAGGAAATGTGTCCCATGCCTACATACATTTGCTAATTGGTGTCCCCTCGTTGCCATCTCAGAAAGTTGGGAGGTATGCCTATGTACCACTGTAGCATTAATGTACTTATTTAGCAAAAATAAAGTGGCTTTCCATTAATTCTACACGGGCTTACCTTGCTCTCTTCATAGCTGTTTACACACACTGCTTAATCACTTCTGCCTTACTTCCTGGTCAGACTTTAGGTCATGACACAGGAAGGAGTTGAACCCCAAAAAATTGGCATGGGGTTCCCCCAGGACGATACCAGGCCCTTCGGTCTGGTATGGATTTTAAGGGGAGTCTCCATGCCCCAAAAAAAGCATGGGGGCCCCCCTCAAGATCCATACCACACCCTTATCTGAGCACGCAGCCTGGCAATTCAGGAAAGGGGGGGTGAGCGACTCCCCCCCCCCCCCCCCCAGACCATTCCAGGCTACATGCCCTCAAAATAGCCCAAAGCACCTTGTTCCCATGTTGATGAGGACAAGGACCACTTCCAGACAACCCTGGCTGGTGGTTGTCGGGGGGCTTATTTTAATGCTGGTTCCAACATGTGACATGACTTATATTGGCATGGGGTGGGGCCACCTGCCCAATGCCAATATAAGTCATGCCGCGAGGCGGGGCCACCCGCTGACATCATCCAGGGGCCCCGTCTCTTCACCGCCTAGGGCATGATGGGGTGGTGACATCTTAATGGGGTGGGCCCCTGGATGATGTCAGTGGGTGGCCCCCGTCCTATGCCAATATAAGTGATGGCACACGGCTGACCCAGCATTACACCGGGTAATCACATTGAGTCAACATCCGAAGAACAACAGAGTGAGAAAACAGGAGAGAGCAGACCCGGCAGAAGAGGGAGAAGACAGTGTAGAGGGAGAAGAACTGGCAGAGGAAGAAGAGCCGGAGATTGGAGAAGAAATCGGAAGAGACATTTGCGCTGCCTTAATAAAATACTTTCAAAAACCTGTGTAGTGTGTGTGTTTATTTTTGACACTTTTTTGGATGAATGAGTAGGGGTAAAATGTACCCCATACTCATTCATATAGGGTGGGGGCTGGGATCTAGGGGCCCCCTTGTTAAAGAGGTGTTTCCACATTCCGATAAGCCCCTGCCCGCAGACCCCGACAACCATCAGCCAGGGTTGTCGGGAAGAGGCCCTTGTCCGCCATCAACATGGGGACAAGGTGCTTTGGCGTGGGGGGAGCAGGGCCCCCTTCCTCCAATGCACCCACCCCCCCATGTTGATGGCATGTGGTCTGGGGGGGGGCGCTCGCTCATTCCCCCCCCTTTCCTGACCTGCCAGGCCACATGCTCAGATAAGTGTCTAGTATGGATCTTGGGGGACCCCATCCCATTTTTTTGGGCGTTGGGGTTCCCCTGAAAATCCATACCAGACCGAAGGGTCTAGCATAGTCCTGGGGGGGAACCCAATTTTTTTTTACATTTTGGCGGAGGGTACCTCCTTCAAGATCCTCGACACACAAGTTATACTGCGACTTCTGTGCAACTTCTATGTCCTAAAGCAGTGTTTTTCAACCCCAGTCCTCAAGGCACACCAACAGGTCAAGTTTTCAGTATTTCCCTCAGATGAAATGGCTGTGGTGATTACTAAGGCCTCTTACACACAGATCAGTTTTTCTTCAGGTTTTTCTTTTACCAAAACTATGTAGTACAAGGGCCTGCCTGATTGCGTACAAATTGAGACTCTTGAGGTTTGACCTCATATTAGATTGATTTGGTAAACTGAAAAGAAAAACCTGAAGAAAAACTGATCTGTGTGTAAGAGGCCTTAGGCAGTGAAACTGATCAAATCACCTGTGCAAAATAATGGAAAACCTGAAAACATGACCTGTTGGTGTGCCTTGAGGACTGGAGTTGAAAAACACTGCCCTAAAGCACATTGACACCCATGCAAAACGCTGATAAATTAACATTTTTAACACTGCTTTTGTTCCTGGCGTCATTACTAGCTTTACAGCTCATTTTTTTATAACACTCGTGGGCATGGGGCCTTACTTATTACTGCCAGCACCATCAAATAGCACATGAAATTGTCAGCTATCAGGATTTCTGGCAGGATCAACAAGTATTCTTTGCACTTATCAAACATCTATAACAAAGCAGATTCTATGGTATATTAAAGGATACGTTCACCTTTTCAGGAAAAATAATAAATGCCCCCCTTTTTTTTTTGCAGGTATAAAAATGTGATTTTATAAAAAAAAAATTGCAGGAGCCTGTAAAGCATTGCACCAGCGATCAGCAGATCCGCAAAGGCTGCCGGGTGCTGTGAATAAGTGATGCGGCCAGTGGGAAGAGCCTCGCAAAACCACGTTTAAAAAATCAGGGGGGGTTGGGCGGGGGGTGTTGGTGCTGTGAAAGTGGAAAGTGCTGCGAGCCACCAGCGGGGGGGGGGGGGGGTAGTATACTATATGTGCGCTGATCTGTATACCATCTGTGGACTGATCTGTATACTATCTAGATCTGGTGCCCCCTCATCCTAAAACTTCACCAGCCGTCACTGAAGTGTATGTTCCTGAATGTGCCTTTTTATATCGGCCACGGAATTTTCACAGGATTCAGACTTAAAGGAGGTGTAGAGCAGGGACATGCAGTTAGGTCAGTGGCTGGTGACACACTTTCTAGTATCAGACCCAGATACACACAGGTTACATACGCTGCGTACTGAAGTTTTGCGCCATTCCATAAGTGTGCGCAATTTTAACTTTGGCTCCAGAGTTCGCATATGACTGGGCTGTGGTGTTATCTCACTCACAGTGGACCGGGCCGACAGCGTGTGGGTGTTAGGGGGGTTGAAATGTGCCCCCTCCCCCCCACCATCCCCTGGGGACCGCTCTGCCTCAGACCGGGACCTGGCTGTCATGTACCTGGTTCTGCGTGGTCTGTGTAAGTGAGGAA
Organism: Rana kukunoris; assembly: GCA_029574335.1. Lineage (NCBI taxonomy): Eukaryota > Metazoa > Chordata > Amphibia > Anura > Ranidae > Rana > Rana kukunoris. The sequence continues at coordinate 43,499 of JAJQKJ010000335.1, forward strand.
GACTCCTCACTCGGGTCAGTGACAGGGCACTTGTCAGTGCACTGCTGCAAGGAACTCGCTTATGCTGTATTGTGCAGCGGAGGTATCCTCTGAGGGCTCTGTCTTTTTTGTGCACACAATCTAGACCGCTCTGTGAAAGTTTTTCCTTATATATCCTTTTCTTTTGACAAGTTCATTGATAAGGAATGGGAAAGGCTGCAGAAGTCCTTGTAGTTCCTCAGTGCCTGGCTGTTTGGTACCCCTTTGAGGAGAGTTAAAAAAAAGAAGATATATACGCTTCTCCTCAGGTAGTGGCCCCCGGCGGTTGAAAAGGGGTGACCACTCTCCCTATAGAAGGGACCCCTGTCTTCAAGTTCCATATTCTGATAGGAGGTCCAAGGCACTGACCCGCTCCATGTTTACCATGCTGGGGTCTGCATCGCGGCCTGTTGTGTCTGCGACTTTGGTGTCTCAGACACTCACTGAATGGGCAAGGTTTTGCACCAGACGGTGGAGGAGCACCAGCTCCCTCCCTGATTTGTTAGACTGGCCAACCAGTTGGTCCAGGGCCTTGTATGTGTCTGTGATGCTAAACGGGATGCAGCATCCTTGATATCCAGAGCTTCTGTTTCGGTGGTGGTTTTGCGCCGCCTGATTTGGCTGAAATGCTGGTCTGCTGACCAAGCATCCAAAGAGCCCTGGCTGATTTACCCCTAAGCGGTAGGAGGTTTTGGTACCTCGTTGGATGACATCACAAATGTCACTGGGGGTAAGAGCACTCTCCTCCCCCAGTCCGCTAGGGGGAAGGAACTGCGCCGTGTGCTGGGTCCTTCATTCCCCGATCAGAAGCAGTATTTTTCGTCCGTCAGGGACCGCGTGTAAACCCTCCCAGGCCAACAAAAGCTCAGATGGGGGACGGGATCTTCCCCTGGTGCGTAAGCCGAACACACCGGCACCCAAACCTGCCAATGTTTGTAGCCTTTCCCTGCCCATCTCATGGGTGGGGGGACGACTTTGCAGGTTCACAGCTTGGTGAACCTTCCTGCTCTCCGACCAGTGGGTCTGCGAGGTGGTCTCTTCGGAGTACTAGATAGGGTTCCTCCTATCCACCGAACAGATTCTTTCTCTCGAGTCTCCCTCAGCTTCCGGCTCGTCGTTCTGCCCTGCTGGGGCAGTGTGGGACTTGCTAAGCTGCGGGGTAATTTTACCCATCCTGCAGGACAAGAAGTTTCAGGGATTCTATTCAAATCTGTTCTCGGTCCCGAAGACGGACAGGGTCCATCCAATTTTGGGCCTCAAAGCCCTTAAATGCCTTTGTGAGAGTTGGGTAGTTCCGCATGGAATCCATTTGTTCGGTGGTAGCTGCGCTCCATTCGGGGGACTTTCTGGCTTCCTTGGACATCAAGGACACATACTTGCATGTCCCAATTTGCACAAGTCATCTGAGGTTCATGCGCTTCGTGATAGGGGAGGACCACTATCAGTTTTGTGGCCCCTCCTTTTAATCTAGCGTCAGCACCAAGAGCTTTCTTCTGAAAGCATCTTCTGACCTAAAATTAGATGAGTATGTGTCTATAACCAGTCTAGTCCTCCAAGAATTCGGGTGGGTGTTAAACATTTTAGAAGTCGGTCCTGGTTCTGAGTCAGCGTTTGGAGTACCTAGGGCTGATCCTGGATTCCTCAGTGGCAAAGGTCTTTCTTCCCCTGGAGAAATTGCAGACTCTTCAGTCTGCAGTGAAGGTGATCGGTTATCTCTCCGTTTTTGCGTGCGAGTCCTTGGCTTGTTGGTAGTCTCCTTCGAGCTTGTGGTACCGTATGCCCAGTTCCACACTCATGTTTTTGCAAAAGAAGATACTGTCCAAGAGATACAAATCTCCTTTGTCTCTGGATTCTCTCTGAATTGGTGGCTCAGATCCCCGACTTTTCGGTCCGGGAAGTAGTTTTTTCCCTTCCTGTGGAAGGTGATTTAAATAGACGCCAGCCTCACAGGTTGAGGGGGTCGTCTGAGGGGTCCAGTCAGCCCAGGGTCGCTGTACTCTTGTGGAATCCTGTCTACCGAACGATGTCCTAGAATTCCATGCGATCTGGCTATGCCTCTTCTCGTGGTCGAGGAGGTTGCAAGGTCACCTGATCTGGATTTAGCCGGACAGCGCCACAGTCGTGGCTTCGGTCCACCATCAGGTAAACTGGCAGCCTGAATTCTGAGTCACCAGATGCTGGACCAAGCAGACTGGTCTTTGCACTCGGGGGTGTTTTTAACTCCTTTGCAGGAGGTGAGGCTCACAGGTCATGGATCTCCTGGCCGCTCTTCTCAACCGCATTGAGAGTTCGTGGCCAGGTCTAGTATTCCTGTTAAGACGCGTTGTTGGCCCTGTGGGGTCAGTATCGGCTACTTTATGCCTTTCCTCCATTGTAGTTGCTTCTTCGACTGCTCCACAGAGTAGAGGCCACGGGGATCCCGATGATCCTAATCGCTCCAGATTGGCCTCGTCGTCCTTGGTACACCGGTCGCGGGCGCCTGGTGGCAGATGTACCCTGGCAGTTGCCAAGGCGGAAGGTCCTTCTGTCTCAAGGTCCCATACTTCATTCTGTTGTACAGTCGCTGGCTTGCACAGCATGGCTATTGGAAGCCAGGTTTTAATAAGACCGGGTCATCTCAACCATGCTGAGGGCATGGTAGTCTTCTTCCAGAAAGCTCTACCATCGTACCTGGAAGGCCTACATATTTTTGTGCGAAAAAATGAGGTGACGTCTATGGAGGTACTCTGTGTCCAGGGTCTGGACACCGGAGTGGATCTTGGAGTGGATCCGAAACTGTCTTAAGCACCGTTTGGGGGCAGATTTTAGCCTTGGCTGTGCTTTTTTTAGTGGCCTTTTGTGGCCCATTCTTGGGTGGGTACCTTTGTGCAGGGGGTTAGTCATATACTTCCCCCTCTTGATCCACCTCTTCCCCCATGAGTTTTGACTCTGATGCTCTTAGTTCTTCAGGAACCTTCCTTTTGAAAACCTCAGAGAGATTCCTCTCTTGACTCTATCTCAGAAGGTGGCCTTTTTGGTGGCCATTACTTCTGTCAGAAGGCTTTCTGAGTTGGCGGCCTTGTCTTGCAAGTCGCCATACTGGATCCTCCTTAAGGATAAGTTGGTGTTGCTCCGCAACCTTCCTTTCTTCTGAGGGTGGTTTCAACTGGATGATGACATTGTTCTTCCATCCTTATGTCCTCGGCCAGCACATCCTAGAGTGGTTGCGCTACATACTTTAGACGTGGTATGCGCTTTGCGGGTGTACCTGTCTGCTACGGCTCCGTTTTGGAGATCTGACGCACTTTTTGTGTCGGTGTCTGGTCCACAAAAAGGCCTGGCGGTCTAATTGGCCACCATTTCTCGGTGGATCGGGCAGACCATCATACAGGCCCATGCTCTTAGGGGCCGGGTGCCCCCTTTCCGGTCACGGCACTTTCAACCAGGGCATATGGTGCTTCCTGGGTTTTCCAACATCTTGCGTCTCACAGGTATGCAAGGCGGCGACTTGGTCGTCTGTTCACACTTTTTCCAAATTTTACAAGGTTGATGTTAGTGCATCTTCTGATGCTTCCTTCAGCCGCAAGGTTTTCCAGGCAGCTGGTTAAAGTTGCAACTCCTCTGTTGAGGAACTCTGCTTGTTTGGGGTGAAGTTCAATTGGTTTTACTGATACTGTTCCCACCCCTCGTTTTTGACACTGCTTGTGGACCTCACACTTGTCAAGATTTAAGGACCTGTGTCTGTCCATGGACGATAAGAGAAAATAGCATTTTTTTTGTACTCACCGTAAAATCCTTTTCTCTGTCGTCCATGGATGGACACAGCACCCACCCCTCTTTTTTTAGGTTTGTACTGCTTGTTACGAACTGAGGCTGCATGCTGCAGGGAGGAGGGTTATGTCTGGAGGGACCGCTCCCTGGGTAGGGCTGTTCAACTCTTTTAAAGTAACATGTATTTAATTATCCAACATGTTTCTGCCTAGTCCTCTCCTGTGAACAGGAACATAACCCACTTGTCAAGATTTAAGGAGTTGTGTCCGTCCATGGATCGCCTCCGCTAAGCGGCAGAGGGCACCGGAATGCGGCAGGAAGGAGGGCCCACCACCAATGAAAGTGATCTTGTGGCGAATCCACCGCTGAGACCACTTTTATCTGAAAGCGGACCGCCCGCTAAAGAAGCAGATATTGGGGTTATGGCAGCTATCTGCTGCCATAACAACGATATTCCACTTCAAAGAGCTGCCGTATAATAACGGTGGCCATTCGTAAGTAGTTAAAGTGTGACACGTTAAGCGTAACACCATCTTTCACATTATAAAATCGGGCTAATGTTGGTTTTTTTTATTCAAAAATTGCTGCACAAATACTATGCGACATAAAAAGTTGCCGCAACCACCATTTGATTTTATAGGGGGGTCTGCTAAAACAATGTATATAATGTTTGGGGGTTCTGAGTAATTTTCTAGCAAAAAAATTATGATTTTTACATGTGGGAGAGAAGTGTCAGAGTTGGCCTGGGTGGCAAGGGGTTAATTTCCATAAGTAATATACAAATAATTAGTATATTTTGTTTTTAAGGTAATTTACTATATATTCTAAATATGTACTCAAGCAGATGGCTTAACGGACAAACTACTGAAGTTTGAAGTTATACCTTCAAACTAGTATTTTAACAGTAAATAGATAAATAATAAATTATTATGTTATAACATATCGCTTAAAAATGTATAATGTATCTTGTGTATAACAGAACCTTTTCAGCAGGCAGCAGATTCTCATCCCCCAACTGTGTGAGAAAAACATGGGATTGTTGGTAAATTATATTCACATGAACCGTGTTTTTTCCTTGTAGTTAAGAGGGCTAGGTTGGAAGGGAGCATGTGTCTTTTGGACACATGCCCTCTTCTATAACAGTGCAGTGAGAGGCGTGCCTTCACTGCAGCTTTTTTTTATTTTTTTATAACTATACACGGCATGGCCCCTAACTGAATGTCCCTGGTGTGCAGGGAGTGGGTTACACAGTTCAGCCAACCATACACGGTACAAATCGCGGCCGATTTTTGCAGGAACCAGCCAAGATTCTAACCATTAATGGGCAGGCTGAATGTACCAAGTTGATCAATTGATCAACTAGAGTGCAACCAGCCTGCCAGGTTCTCTTGCAGTTATGGCTGCTATAGCCACTAGCGATAATACTGTCTTTTTCTGGGGAGGTAACCGTGCCCAATCACGCATTATGTAACATCCCTGCTGTTACTATGTCCGCAATCAGCGCAGCTGTACTCAACTCATACAGCTGCGCTCTGTGTTGTTAAAGATCCGCGTCACTTCCGGTGCGCGGACGGCTGCGCTCCACGGTTGAACGCGGAAGCGCGACCCACCTTTTCCTCCAGTTTCCCCGCGAATTCGCAGCTATTTAAACCCCAGCAGATGACGGCTTGGTGTTCCGTTATTTTGGTGAACACCTGCCGTCACCTTGGTAGCTATACGACGCCTGGTCGAATCTGGAACCCGCAGAGGAGCTCATTCCTCAGACCCCCCCAAGCTGTTTCTATCTGGACGGTGCTCTGAGTCAGACCCCAGGAACAAGCCTCACACGCTAGCTGCTGATCCTATCTAAACAGGAATACCTTGCATCACCTTGGGACTTTCAGACATCTCCTACTGCACTTTTGAACATCTACACTCAGCGGAACCGCAAGTATCAGATACTAGCTACTTTACCTATAGTCTGTATTATTGTACATTGATGGTAATACTGTGTATGTTTAAGGTAAACAGTCACATCCATCTTATCTCGTCAGTATTAGAGAGACTTACTTGCTCCCCTCCATTAGTTGCTTATGAAGGAATAAGCAACAGCAGTCTTGCAATTGGTTGTCCATTAGAGGTTGTGATGAATTAACCCCAAACTTTCTGTTCATTCTGAGAGAGAACTGGTGGTCATACCTGAGAAGCCTCTGTAGCTTAAATCCAATTTGCACTACTGTAATTACACAGCAGGGTCGTAACACATTATTGTTCCGCTGCAGTGCGTTTAGGTATGCATTAACTTGCATTTTAACAACTGATTCATTATAAATGGGTTGTCAACACACCATAACAGCTGGAAAATGTTGGAGATACAACAAAAACTTCAGCTTCGCCTTTTACTGTATATTAGATGCAGTTTACAACGTGAGTGTACTCGTTGATTCCTTTTTCCTGCCTTGTTGTCTCTGTGTTGTTCTTACCATGATGTGGAGACATCTTTGCCTGTGTGTGATGATGTTCCAATAAAGAAGCCAGTTCCTGTTACTACACAGTCTGATCTCAACTGCACCTATCAATCGTACTCTGCAACAGAAAACCCATGCATGAATCCTTTGTGAAAAATAGATTTGTGGCACACAATCAATTTAAGCAGGCAACCTAGTCTAGAATTAAAATTGAGATTGAAATTAAAATGACCATAAGTAAATATAAGTCCAAATGATAGCAATATACTCCAGACAGTCCAGTTGAATGGATAAGGGGACTTAGCGGCAGCACCTGAAGCAGAAGCGAGCCTCTGAAAGAGTCAAAAATACAAGAGAGAGATGCGCCAAGCTAAGTGCAGTATGTCGTTTTCTTTCTCGTACATCACGGGACACAGAGCGGCATATTCATTACTATATGGGTTATATGGAGTACCTTCAGGTGTGGACACTGGCAATCTCAAACAGGAAGTCCCCTCCCTATATAACCCCCTCCCCTAGAGGGAGTCCCTCAGTTTTTTCGCCAGTGTCTTATGTGTTGGTCACGGAATAGCTTTGCTCCACATCCTTGGGATTAAGGGCGGGCTAACCGGATCTGTCCAAGGAGCCTCAGTGCCAAAGTGGACAGTACCCGGGCCCCAAACCGTGGGGTTTTGCCTATAATGCTCCTCTTTGGAGGGCTGGACCCTGGGCCCAGGACTTGGAGTTTGTAAAAACCATAAGTGCCTGTTTGCCAGGGTGCTATATAGGTCCAGGACAGTGGGTACCTTCATAGGACCCCAGGGCCTGAAGGTCTACTACGCTACCCACGGAGATGGGAGAAGATTGGATCGTTTTGCTGGACAAACATCCTGCAGCATGGAGCAGGTAAGGGGGAGCCTGCGGGACTTGGTTCGACAGCAGGCTCTCCGGGGTAACCTAAAAAGGGGGAATAGCCTAAGTATGCTCTGCATGGGCAACCTTGCTCACTATGTCTGAGAGAGACAGGATGACACCTTTTTTCCCCCATCACTAGGTTCCCCTGTCTAAGAATGTGTTGCTAGCTAACCTGCTGCTTTCTTCCTAGGACTAGTAAGGATCCCTAGGGGCCTTTTGGAGAGTCCTACCTGGCCGGGGGTTTGAATCTGCCGCCTGTTTCTGCAGTCCTGGGTCTCCAGCAGCGCGGCTCCTCCATGTTCCTCCTGTTCCGGCATACGCGCGCGCGCGTGCGCGCGCACGTCTTATAGACGTTTTTCGCGCCGTTCAGACAGGAGGGCGGGGGGGGGGGCGTGCCTGCGGCGTCATACAGGGGCGCGCCTTGTGCTGTTATAGATCAGCAGGCATTGTCAGTGCTCAGTCTGAGGCTGATTTCAGAAGGAGAGGACGCAGAGCGGCAGAACAGTGACTCCCGGTGGCGGAAGAGGGGTAGTACATGCTGGACTTTGTTCCAATGCCTTTTTTGTTAAGCCAAGAAATTCCCCTTTTTGCAGCAGGTTGGAGGCTGGCAAACTAAGTTTGGGGTCAAGAAAAACATACGGGATCCCATCAGTTTTTGGGCATTAGTGATCTATTGTCCCCTAAGCTCTGGTTTTGTACTCCTGCCACTACAGTCTGTTGTTGTTGGCGGAGTCCCTCGATTTTGTATTATGGCTTCCAAAGGTTCGGGGTCAAAGGGTACAAAAAAGACCAAAAAACAAAGGGGTTCCCCTTCTGATTCTGATGATATGCCGATACTTTCCCCGCAACTTATTAACATAAAGGGCGCCTTGGATGAGCCATTAGGGGGATCTGGTGCGGAGGCTGGCCCAGATCAGCCCAGCCCTGTGTTTATCACAGAGGAGATGCTAGCCGTATCCCTAGGGGGGCTAGAAGAGAGAATAGCAGCATTGATCGCTAGAGCTATTCCTGGTAAGAAACGGGTTAGATCCCCATCACCAAGAGGTGTATCCTCAGATGCTGAGATTCTCTCTCCGGAGGAATTGGAATCACAGGAGGATCAACTAGACCTGAACCAAGAGGGTTCAGGGATTGAGGGATCTGCCTCTGAGGAACCATTTTCAGACTCCCAGACAGAAAGACTGTGGGTACAGTCTTTGACGGACATGGTCCGCTCGGCATTTAGTTTACCATTGCCAGAGCCTCAGGTTCCTCCGGTATCCTCTCTGGGCTCTTTGAAAGCTCCGTTAAGCAACGCAGTGTTTCCGGTCCATCCTCTCTTGGAGGAATTGATCTTTCGGGATTGGGTACGGCCGGACAGGATTTTTTTGCCACCGAAAAGATTTGCGGTCATTTACCCCATGGAGGAAAAATTCTCCAAGAGGTGGAGGCTCCCAGTGGTGGATGCAGCCATCTCATGTGTGAATAAATCACTAACTTGCCCGGTGGAAAACATACATATGTTTAAAGATCCGGTTGATAAACGGTTAGAGACACTTTTAAAAGCATCCTTTGCTACGGCAGGAGCAGTGGTACAGCCAGCTGTGGCTGCGATTGGTGTTTGTCAGGCGTTAAAAGACCAGACAAAAGAAATGTTAAAGGACATGCCTACCCAACAAGCAGAAGAGTTTTCTGACATTCCCAGAGCTCTGTGTTTTGCTGTAGATGCTATAAAAGATTCCATCCAGCAGGCCTCTCGTTTATCACTATTTTTGGTGCACATGAGAAGGCTCTTATGGTTGAAGAACTGGGCGGCGGAGCCCCCATGCAAAAAGCTTCTGGCAGGGTTTCCCTTCCATGGAGGACGACTCTTCGGAGAGGATCTGGATAAATATATTCAGACTATTTCAAATGGCAAGAGTACCCTTTTACCGGTCAAAAAGACATTCCGGGGTCCTACATTTAAAAGGCAGCTCTTTCCTGTCTCGGGGCCCTCAAATTCCAGGCAGTATCGACGGCCGCCTGCACGATCCAACGTTAACAGTAGATCGCAGGGACAGGCCCCTGGGGGTAAGAGGCCATGGTATCGCAAGCCGACAAAGACAGCCCCTAAGTCTGCCTTATGAAGGGGCACCCCCACTCTCGCGGGTGGGGGCAAGGCTTCGTTTCTTCTCAGAAGTTTGGGAAGCCAAGATCCCCGACAAATGGGTCCGGGCATCTGTAACCACAGGCTACAGACTGGAGTTTCTAAGGTGTCCTCCGCCTCATTTTCAAGAATCAAGGCTACCAAGGGATCCAGCAAGGAAGGCCTCATTGCTGGCAGCTTTGGATCACCTGCTCTGCCAGGACGTAATAATAGAGGTGCCAGCCCAAGAGCAAGGGCTAGGTTTCTATTCCAATCTCTTTGTCATACCAAAGCCCAACGGCGATGTCAGGCCAATCTTGGACCTAAAGAGGTTAAAGGGTTACCTAAGGGTTCGTTCCTTCCGGATGGAATCCATCCGGTCAGCAGCCGCCGCGCTTCAGAAGGACGATTTTCTGGCCTCCATAGACATAAAGGATGCTTACCTTCATGTACCAATCTTTCAGTCGCATCAAAGATTTTTACGCTTCGCGGTGGGGCAGCGACACTTCCAATTCAGGGCGCTCCCCTTCGGGCTGGCCACGGCCCCCCGGGTATTCACGAAGATCCTAGCCCCAATTCTGGCCAATTTAAGGATCCGAGGGGTCACAGTCCTAGCATACTTGGACGACCTTTTAATCATAGATCACTCACGGCCGGGTCTGCAAAAGGCAGTAAACCTCACGGTTCGGTACCTCGAAGAATTCGGCTGGGTCCTAAACCGGGGAAAGTCAGCGTTCCAGCCTACAAAGCAGTTGGAATACCTCGGCATGAGGTTAGACACAGAACAGCAAAGGGTGTTCCTGCCCCTGGTAAAGATCGAGGCTATCAAGGGGTTGGTTCAGTTGGTTCTAAACAAGAAAAAACCAACTATTCGCCTGTGTATGCGAGTACTAGGCAAGCTAGTGGCCACGTTCGAGGCAGTACCATACGCTCAGATCCACACTCGCGTCCTACAGGCAGCCATTCTAGCAGCCTGGGGCAAGAGGGCACATGCCTTAGAGTCCCCTTTGACGCTATCATCAAGAGTCCGACAAAGCCTGGCCTGGTGGTTGAACCCCCAGAATCTTCTAAAGGGAAAATCCTTCAGCCCTGTTGTCTGGAAGGTAGTTACCACAGACGCCAGCCTGGCAGGCTGGGGGGCGGTCTTCGAGGGGTTCTCTCGCCAGGGAACTTGGGTGAAAGCAGAGAGGCAGCTCCCCATCAATATCTTGGAGATCAGAGCTGCTCGCCTAGCCCTTCTGGCATGGACCTCCAGATTAAAGGGGTTCCCGGTGAGAATCCAGTCAGACAATGCCACGGCGGTGGCATACATAAACCACCAAGGGGGAACCAGGAGTCGGGCCGCTCAGAGGGAGGTGAGCTTGATTTTTCAGTGGGCAGAGGTTCATGTACCCTGCATTTCGGCGATATTCATTCCCGGAGTGGACAACCTGCAGGCAGACTTCTTAAGTCGCCAGAGTCTGTTGCCAGGGGAGTGGTCTCTGCATCCCCAGGTCTTTCAGACAATCTGCCAGAGGTGGGGAATGCCAGACGTAGATATAATGGCATCCAGGTTCAACAAGAAACTAGACAGGTTCGTGTCTCGAGCGAGGGATCCTATGGCCTGCGGAACCGATGCGTTGGTTTGCCCTTGGCATCAATTCAAACTTCTATATGCATTCCCTCCGCTACAGTTACTCCCTCGCCTGTTGCGCAAGATCAGAGTGGAGCACAAGCCAGTCATTCTAGTAGCTCCGGCTTGGCCCCGGAGGACTTGGTACTCACTAGTCCTGAAGATGGCAGTGGGAGACCCTTGGACTCTTCCTCTACAACCAGACCTACTCTCACAAGGCCCGATCCTCCACCCTACATTACAGCGTCTAAATTTGACGGCCTGGAGGCTGAATCCCTGATTCTCAGGGGTAGAGGTCTGTCTAGGCAGGTAATTCCTACCCTGATTAGGGCTAGAAAGCCGGTCTCCAGGGTGATTTATTACAGGGTGTGGAGGAACTACGTAGGCTGGTGTGAATCCAAAAGATGGAATTCCCGCAAATATACTATTGATAGGGTGTTACGTTTTCTCCAGCTAGGAGTGGATAAAGGCCTGGCACTAAGCACAATCAAGGGACAGATCTCAGCTCTGTCAGTGTGGTTTCAGAGGCCGCTGGCCACCCACTCGCTGGTAAAGACCTTCTTACAGGGGGTCTTGCGTATTAATCCTCCTGTCAAGTCACCAATTTGTCCATGGGACTTAAATCTTGTCCTGTCCACTCTACAGAAACAACCCTTTGAGCCGTTGGCTGAGATTCCTTTAGTCTTACTGACAAGAAAGTTGGTTTTCTTGGTCGCCATAGTTTCGGCCAGGAGAGTGTCAGAATTAGCAGCCTTATCGTGTAAGGAACCATATCTCGTTCTGCATAAGGACAGGGCAGTTCTCCGGCCCCATCCTTCCTTTCTACCAAAGGTTATATCCAAATTTCACTTGAACCAGGATTTGGTACTTCCATCCTTCTTTCCAAAACCCACATCTAGAAAGGAGGGGTTGTTGCATACCTTGGATATTGTCCGGGCCATGAAGGCCTATCTTAAAGCTACAGAAAAGATCCGGAAGACGGATGTGTTATTCGTTCTACCAGATGGCCCCAAGAAGGGGCAGGCAGCTGCAAAATCCACCATCTCGAGATGGATTAGACAATTAATCATTCAAGCCTACGGTTTGAAGAGGTTGCCTCCTCCTTTGTCGGTAAAGGCCCATTCTACCAGGGCCATGGGCGCCTCCTGGGCAGCACACCATCAGATCTCTATGGCTCAGATATGCAAGGCAGCGACGTGGTCATCAGTCCACACGTTTACAAGGTTTTATCAACTAGACGTGAGAAGGAATGCAGATTCTGCCTTTGGACAGGCAGTACTACAGGCTGCAGTTTGAGATCCTCGGGATCAGAAGCACCCTTGGTTGTAAAAAAAAAAAAAAAAAAAAAAATAAGTTTTTTCTTGACTAAGTTGGAATTATTATTATTATTTGAGTTTACCTCTAAATTGAATCCTTCTTTGGAAGATGTCTCCCTCCCCTCATTAAAGCATTGCTTTCGGACATCCCATATAGTAATGAATATGCCGCTCTGTGTCCCGTGATGTACGAGAAAGAAAAAGGGATTTTTAAATACAGCTTACCTGTAAAATCCTTTTCTTGGAGTACATCACGGGACACAGAGCTCCCACCCCTCTTTTGGGTGACCATTTTGGGAGGCATACTGCTTGCTACAAAACTGAGGGACTCCCTCTAGGGGAGGGGGTTATATAGGGAGGGGACTTCCTGTTTGAGATTGCCAGTGTCAACACCTGAAGGTACTCCATATAACCCATATAGTAATGAATATGCCGCTCTGTGTCCCGTGATGTACTCCAAGAAAAGGATTTTACAGGTAAGCTGTATTTAAAAATCCCTTTTTTAATCAACAGTAAGTTAGTACAGTAAAATAACTACTCACAAACATGGAGTACTACAGGCATTAATGCCTATAGTACTCCATGTTTGTGAGTAGTTATTTTACTGTACTAACTTACTATTGATTAAAAACGACATACTGCACTTAGCTTGGCGCATCTCTCTCTTGTATTTATAAATCCTTTGTGACAATCTAGCACTCTGCAACAGACTGTATCGTGAGTGGTGGTGCCGTACAGGGACCCTAAGGCCTTTTTCACACAGGCTTTCAAATCGGGTCCATCTGTGATTTTTTTTTTTTTTTCAGGCAGGTGGTTGTGTCCATTTACATACACCTACCTCCGATTCCAGCCAGGTCCAGGGAAAAAAAACAGGAAAGGGCTTTCCCATTTTTCTGGACCTAAACTTGATGGATTGGAGGTAGCCTCATGTAAATGGTCACAAGTCTGTTTACATCTGGCTGCCCATCTCGGGTCCACCACAGTCTGCTGTCAAAATATAGACAGAAACCAAATGGGCATTTATCTCACAAAACTGACATCCGTCATGTTCCGCTTCAATTTAGCAGGGGGTCATCTCACAGATCCCCTGCTGAATGGAGAGCAGTGCCTTATGTGAAAAGACCCTAAAAGAGAAAGTGAGGTTACTATCCTATCTGATTAAGGTGTATGAATCACAAAAGTGGCTGAAGAGAATTACAAATCAATTTGCATAAAAATTTACATACGTGTATTTCAACGACATATTTGGCTTGTTTCCTTAGAGATTTTTCTGTTTTAATGCTCTTTTTTTTTTTTCTCAAAACACTCTGATAACAAAGACAGTTGCTGCAAGTTCAGAGATCATTTACTGTTTTGCATTTAAGGCCGCGGACATGTCCGATCGTGTGTACGACCTAGCAGACAGGTTTCCAGCGGACAAAAGTTTCTAAGCATGCTTAGAAACTTGTCCGCTGGAAACCTGTCCGTCGGACATGTCCGCTGGTTAGTACGCCTAACCAGCGGCCTGAAACCTTGCGCATGCGTCGAATTGATTTGACGCGTGCGTGGAAGCACTGAACTTCCTGGTTAGAGGACGTCGGTGTCTTCTACGTCACCGCGTTCTCTGTCCGTGGGGATTTTGGTCTGATGGTGTGTACACACATCAGACCAAAACATCCCAGGAGACCGTTTTCATCGGACATGTCTGCTCGTGTATACAGGGCCTAACTGTTAATACTATCAATGATTAGAATATCAATAAGAAGATTAATTTGGGGAGTTACAAGCAGATGTATTCACACAGCTAGCAGCCATACTTTTTCTGTGATTTCTTAAAATTGTATAAATTACTTATTTTCAGAATCATTGATAAGTTTTGATTACAACCTGTTTCATTAAATAGATATTTTACCAGATCAAGATGATTGATGTATAAATTCCCATAATAATTCAGATAGCTTCTTTTTTGTTTTATTAATTTCACCCAGAGAGCAGTCACTCTCATTGGGGCCTTCGGTATTTAGTGTTGACAGGCAAGTAACCAATGATTTCCTATTGAGGGCTATAGGTTAAGGTAGGACTAGGTATAAAGTGGTTGTAAGCCCTCAAGGACAACTTTCACCTAGAGGTAAGCCTGGATTAAGGCTTACCTGTAGGTGCTTGAAATATCTCCTAAACCTCAATGGTTTAGGAGATATTTACAATTTCCCTGAACGAAGGCCTCTTCTGCGCATGTGCCGACTTGAAAGGGCATGCTGTGCGTGGGAGTGACATCAAGTGACTTCGGCCAGTCACAGAGCCGGAGTTTGTGGCCCCCGGGAGGAAAGAGGGGTGAAGAATGGACGCTCACTGCCAGCGAGGAAGACGGGGACATTGTGGGCTTCTGCGGGTAAGTGTTACATAATGGGCTTCTATGCGATGCATAGTAGCCCATTATGCTTTACCTTTGCAGGGAAACAAAGAGAAAGTAAAACCCATCAGGGTTAAAAAAGCTGTTCTTATGATCATTATAAGATGGCCCACCTGATGAAAACATACCCTCCTCTCCCCATTCCTGCTCTTTTCACTGTGTGGCCCTGCCTTGCACCACACATAGTTAGATCAGGTTGAAAAAAAGACACCAGTCCATCAAGTCCAACCTATGTGTTTGATTATATGTCAGTATTACATTGTATATCCCTGTATGTTGGTGGTGTTCAGTAAGAAGAAAGAGACGCCGCTCAAGACAGAAGCTCCCCAGTGGTAGTTACGATCCAAAATATAAAACACTGAGCACGGATAAAGGGGGTACCGTGGTTGTCATGGACTCCCTTATGTACAAAGAGGAGGCTGCACGTCAACTATCTGACACAAACACTTATCTACCACTAAAATCCAACCCAATTATTGCATTTGGTAAAGAATTGGCCACACTTTTGGATCGAGCAGTACAGGTGGGGATTTTCTCTACTAAGGAAAGGACCTTTTCATTCCGGTGAACCCCATTACCCCCATATTTCACCACCTACCAAAGAGTCATAAGGGCCTGTGCCCGTTAACCGGTAGACCCATTGTAGCGGGCATAGGATGTTAAAATGAACGCCTGGGTGAGTGGGTTGATAGTCAGCTTCAGCCCATGGTTTCAGAACTTCCTGGTTTTATCCGAGACACCAAGGATTTACTCATCAAACTGTCTGATTTTGAATGGAAAGACAATTACAAGTGGATTAGTTGTGATGTCTCTAGCCTCTACTCTAGTATTCCCCATCACCTAGGAATCCAGGCAGTGAACAGTTTCTTGAGGGAATCAGGCAAACATTCCCTAGCACTCCAGGAGTTCATACTACTAGCACTCGAGTTTCTGTTAATGCATAATTTCTTTATGTTCGACGGGGACTATTGCCTGCAAAGATGCGGGGCCTCGATGGGAGCTAAGTTCTCCCCTTCCTTTGCCAACCTCTATATGGGTTGGTGGGAGAGGTCCTGCATCTTTGCATGCTTTTATTGTCGTTTTATTGATGATTTACTGTTCATTGTCTCTGATGATGATATCAATCTAGATACGTGGCTTTTTTACCTCAACAATAACAGCCTTAATCTTAGATTTACAGGGAATTTACAGAGTACAGAGATTGACTATCTAGGTGTGAAACTAACAGCCAATAGCGGCAGCATTACTACCAGCATCTATAGGAAAGAAACTGCGGGCAATGCCCTTCTTAGAGCAGATTTTGCACATCCAAGTCATACCATTCGGGGTGTACCATACGGCCAATTTCTTTTTTTTTTTTTTTTACCACCTCAGCCTTTACCAAACTCCAGAGACCAGCTCATGGTTTGATGCTCTGTTTTGTCTCTGTTTGCGGTTTTGCATCATCTGTGGTATTATTTACTGCCTGAGGTATGTCTATCCTCTTTATTGCTGTAAGTTTTTTTTTTTTTATATATATATTTTTGTGTGTTACATTGTGACATTTCTTGTTTATGTGTATTTCCTTTCCGCCAGGATAGCAAAAACTAACACCTACTTCTATTTCCCCCTTCCCTGGCTAGGAAAGCATGGAAAGAAAAAATACTTATAATGCTTCCCCCCGTGGCTCCCAGGACTCCACAATGGACTAATTTAAGATATTTATTTACAAATTTGACAACGATGTCAAATTGTATGGGTATAGTTGACCGCTAGGGTATTCTTCTTAATTTTTTCCCCCCTAATTTCTCAGGGGTATATGGGTTGGGGAGCCCTCAGTCTCTCTGCGTAGCTCCAAGATGTTTTATACTCTTTCCATTTTTTCCATTTATCCTTAAACTCATTATTTGTTCCTAATAAACTCTCCTTAAGCTCTTCCATCCTGTATGTTTCTTCAACTGCATCTATCCAGTTCCAAATCATAGGAATTTCAGTTTCCTGCCACTTTTTTGGTATAAGCCTTTTCGCGGCATTTAACAGATGAGGAAGAAGAGATTGCTTATACCGTTTAATACCTTCCTGGTTACAATGGAATAGGACACCCCACGGATCTTTCTTAATCTCCTTACCTATAATCGCTCTTATTTGGCTCAATATAGTATCCCAATATTTTTGGATTTTCGGGCAGGTCCACCACAAATGTGCCATTGTACCTCTATCTGGGCATCCACGCCAACATTCTGGGGTCTGCCCATCTTTAAAGTGGCTGGATTTGTCTGGGGTAATGTACCAGCCCGAAATGCATTTGTAATTTGTCTCGGCGGTTCGTATGTCGATAGCTGACGAGTGGGTCAATTGCATAATCTTCTGAAAAGAGTTTTCCCCTCTGGGTATTCCCAACTCCCTTTCCCATTTTTCTACAGAAGGTGCTTCACCCTGTGCTCCTATTTTAAGAAGTATCTCATACAGTTTAGTGACCGTACCCTTTGAATTTTCTGTTTTGCAAATCTTCTCCAGTGGTGTCAGCTCCGCCCACGATCGCAAGTGATGGGGGAGGTGCTGCACAAAGTGATGCAGTTGATAATAATGCCACCTATCGAGATTCCAAAAATCAGTTCTGTTTTTCAGTTCTTCATAAGTCTTTATCTCATTATCTTTTTTTTTCTCCCGGTGCAAAAAGTGTGTTTTCTTTTAAATTCATTAGTGGTGAATTAAATTTTCTTTCTAATAATGTCTGAACCCTATCCCACATTCTCAAAGTATCCCGTGTCATATTTATTTTGTGATCCAGTGCTCGATATTGGGCAGGGATCCAGATGATATTACTCAATTGTTTGTTAACTTGTGCCTTTTCGATCTGCACCCATCTTTTGCCTTTTCTGTCCCTCGCCCATTCCACTGCCCGAGAGAGAACAGCCACCTTATAATAACTTTTAATATCGGGCACCGCCAGGCCACCTTTTAGCTTTCCTTGTTTAAGGATAGAAAAAGAGATTCTATGCTTTTTATTTTTCCACACATAATTAATCTAATTAATCAATAGGGAGTTTAGAATTTTTAAAAATTGTTGGGGTACCGCTATTGGAATTAATAGAAATTTATAAAGTAGTTTGGGAACTACCACCATCTTCAACATGTTTATTCGTCCAACCCATGAGAGGGGTTTATTTATTGTTTTTTTTTAATTCATTTTTGATCTCATTTAGTATGGGCACATAGTTTATTTTATAAATTTTCTGAACCGAATTTGCGAGTTTAATGCCAAGGTATTTCAATTCTTTATGCCAGGGAAAGGCACAGATCTCTTTTACTTGCCCTTCTTCTTTTTTGTTGAGGTTTATATTTAATATTTTGGATTTTGTTACGTTGATTTTAAAGTTCGATATTGAACCATATTGTTGTAATTTTAGATAATTGGATATACACCATACACAAGTGTATAGTAAAATATGGACTTTCTAGGCGTAGTACATTTAAAAATGAGTTATTTATTACATACAAAACAGAAAAAACAAAGTATATATTGATTAAAACATGTGCTGTCACAGAAAGTGGCAGTTAATTAGTATATGTCAAGGTGAGACAGACCACAAGAAAGTATTTGTACATATATATAACCATAGGTTAACCAAAACCTAGATGTTTCACATCTATTATAGTTGTGTAGAGTTTTTTGGGAACCGATACAATTTCTATAGGTGGGGTGTCGCATGATGATTAGCCCATTAGCCCAACAATGTTTCGCGTTTTTGACGCTTCTTCTGGAGCTTTTAAACACAAATATTAAGTGAGTAGTGCTAATATATATAAAGATCTCTTTTTTGAGAAGATAATAATATATATATAACCAAGGAGGATTTCCTTTTCTCCCCAGGGGCAGAGGTCAAGGGGAAGATGTACGTATTCTTTCACAGCAAGTTCAAAATAAAAATAAAGATTGTAATCAGCTTATTAGTCCATACTGTATTATCGCATTGGCGGTCCAGATTGACTGTAAAAGGCAGCCTGATATTTGCTTCGTAGAGTAGATCCACCCGAACGGATCACAAATAAACAGGGATTAACCAAATCTCCCAGGGAAATTCACCACTTTAAAAGAGTAATCTTGCCGGAGGTACCCTGACGTAGGACCTCTGCCCGTAGTAGCATGGGGAGTACATAAATAGCCGCATATTGTTGTAATGTCATGGAGAGCTTAGGGATAGAAGTTATCGGATTAGTAAGGCCGTGTACACACGACCGAGGTTCTCGCTGGAAACCAGCGAGAACCTCGCT
The DNA here is from genome assembly GCA_029574335.1 of Rana kukunoris. Classification (NCBI taxonomy): domain Eukaryota; kingdom Metazoa; phylum Chordata; class Amphibia; order Anura; family Ranidae; genus Rana; species Rana kukunoris. The sequence goes on from JAJQKJ010000335.1 coordinate 62,283, forward strand.
GGAAGCTGCATTCCAGCGAGGACCTCGGCCGTGTGTAAGCTCTCGGCGAGCTTCCCGTCGGGAAGCCCGTCGAGCAGAAATAGAGAGCACGCTCTCTATTTGCTCGACGGCCCGCCTGGATGAATGGCTGGTTGCCATTCCCGACGGGCGGGTCGCCAATTTCGACGGCCGGCAGGGAACCTCGACGGGCGGAACAATGTGTTCTGCCCGTCGAGGTTCTCTGCCGTGTGTACACGGCCTAACAATTTATGTTCCTCCTCCTCAACTCTGACACCTTTAATGTCTGGGTCATTCCGGATGGTGGCCAGCAATGGCTCTAGTGACAAGATGAAAAGAAGGGGGGACAGGGGGCACCCCTGTCTTGTCCCATTTTTCATCTCGAAAGAATCGGATAGCATACCGTTAATTTTTATTTTAGCGAAAGGATGGTGATGGGGTGTTTTAATCCAGCTAATCAGCCTATTCCTGATTCCCATTTCTATGAGGGTTTGCATCATGAGTCCCCAGTCCACCCTGTCGAATGGTTTTTCGGCATCCACCGACAGGTATAGACCCGGGGACCCACTCTGCCTTATCCTCTGAAGCAGGAGAAGTGCTCTTATACTATTGCCCTCTCTATTTAGGACAAACCCTACTTGATCGGGATGTATCAGAAAATGCATAACCCTTTTTAGGCGTTCCGCTAATATTTTCGCAAAGAGCTTAATGTCCGCATTGAGAAGGGAGATTGGTCTATACCCTGAACAGAATGAGCTGTCCTTCCCTTCTTTTAAAATGATTGCGATCGAGGCGGCAAGTGCTTCCTTGCTAGTTTCGTATTCTAAACCTAGGCCGTTAAAATATCTGACTAATTTCGGGATTAAAATGGTGCTGTATCTCTTATAGTAAAGTACGGAGAGCCCATCAGGGCCGGGGCTTTTTCCGGCAGCTGTACTTTTCAGGGTATTTTTTATTTTTTCTTCAGTTAGGGGCCTGTCCATATTGAACTTTTCCGTCTCATCTATTTTGGGGAGTCCAGATTTCTCTAAAAACTCTTGAGTTCTGGCCTCTCTCTCTCTCCCATTTGCCACCTTGACCGATCAATAGTATATAATTCTTCGTAATAAGTTTTGAAGGTTTCTGCGATATCTGTAGTTGTATAGGCCAATCTCCCGTCTTTCCTTTTAATTTTTTCAATATAATTCCTAGTTTTCTTTTTTTGAGCCATTTTGGCAAGGTGTTTACTGGCTTTATTACCCCATAAATATCTTTCTCTGGCTATATTATTGAAGTTTTTACTTGTTTCTTGTTCCATGATCTTCTTGAGCTCATCTCTTTTAGAGGTTAAGTTAAGGTATGTCTCCTTTAGTCGTTGCTCTTTATGTTTACGCTGTAAGATTGTAATTTCTTTAACCAATGTATCAGCCTTCTTATTTCTTTCTCTTTTTACCCTTGTACCCTCTGAGATTAAGATCCCTCTGATGATATATGCTTTATGCATCTCCCAGAGAGTTGCACTAGAGATCCCTTCTGTGTCATTTATTGAAAAAAATTGTTTAAGTTCCTCTTCCACCCTGCCCGCCACGTCGTCATCACAAATCAAAGTTGGATCTTTTGTGTCGATAGTTTGATTTTCATAGTTGCCGGTGCATGGTCCGACACAGTCATAATTCCAATGTCTGTCTCGGTAACCCGCTCCAGCAAACTATGGTCCACCTATATGTAATCTATCCTGGTGTACGTTCCATGTGGGGGGGAGAAGAACGTGTAGTCATGTGTGTTAGGGTGGAGAGTTCTCCAGACATCCACCAATTGACATTCATGCATCTTATGTTTTATTTTTTGTGTCTGCACGTTATTTGTCTCCCTCGCATGCGATGTACTATCTTCTCTTGGGTTCATAACAAAATTTAAATCTCCCATCAATATTATGTAGCCCTCCGCGCAGTTTTTCAATTTGCCAAGAAACACAAATATTGGGTTGGCTGCACGTTAGGGGCATAAATATTCGCTAAAGTGTAGGCTGTATTCCCTAACTTTCCTTTCAGGAATAGAAAACGACCTTCCGGTTCTGTCAATCTGGCCCCGAGGGTAAACCTGATTCCTCTTGCGAAGCCAATTGCCACTCCCCTAGCCCATTTGGAGATAGAATCTCCGTAAAACCAGTTTGGATATGTAGATGAGTACAGCTTTATATTGGAATCTAGAGTTAAATGAGTTTCCTGTAAGAAAACTATATCCGCTCTATATCGTTTAATCTCTTCCAACACTTTGAATCTTTTCCTAGCGGAATTCATTCCTTTAACATTATATGTCATGAATTTGACTTCTGCCATATTATTCCTACTTCGTTATCCCAATTTCCCTTGTAGAGTCACTGGGAGCCACCTTCCCATCCCCATCTCCTTTTGGATAAAAGGCAGTCCCTCCCCCCTTCCCACCCCCCCATCACTCCCTCCCCCCAAAATCTTCCCCCCTCCCTTAGCCCACCATCTACTTTCCAGACCGACTTATGTCTATTCAACCCATTCAGGTAGCTCTATGGCCTGTATATCCAATTTACGGCAAAAACCTGGTAGTTCCTCCGGGAATGTCAATTTGGCTGATATCCAATCTTTTCCCTTCTCGTCTTTCAGGACAGCCACAATAGAGAGATAGGCTCCTCCTCTTCCTTAGGAAACACTGCACAGCCTTTAAGAACTCTCCTCCTCCTGCCAGACCTCAGTTCTTAGTGTTTCCCCCGGTGGGGAGACACTGCAGAGGAACCCAGGCTGGTGCAGTCAGGGGACTGTGGCCCTTTTTTTATTTTCTAGGGGAGCAGGGGCCTCCTTAAGGAAATTATTTTTTTAGGCAGGTACTCACCGCCAGACGCACCCCAATCCAGGTCGAGCGCGGCTGTTGGCTTGAGGGGGGTCCTCTATTGTGTCCACGGGACCATGGCGAGGGAGGCCTCCAGGACGCCCTGTTCACTACAGGCCGCATATTTTTTCAATTTCGCGGGCCGAGTGGCGGGTGACGTCATTCGACGGCGCGTTGGAAACCTCCCCTTTGACCCGCGACTTCCGGTTCCGGGTCGCGGCGCTGATAGAGGCCCAGCGTGTTTTCTGGAGGAGACTGATGCTTGCTGGGGCAAGTTAGACACAGCGCAACCACCCCAGGATGTCGGCGACTTCTCCGGAACGGGGCACGACCAAGGACGCTTCCTCCAGCCAGCCTAAGGTAAGGGTTCCCTGGGTAGGGGTCCCTAAACCTTAGGCCTTGTCTTTTTCCCCCCACTATTCCTCCTTGGTGGTTGGGGGGGGGAGGAGAGGGGAACCTAGCAGGAGGGTCTGTTTGTAGGTTTTCCCCAGGGTTGTAACCCATATGTTTTTTTGTTAGTTTAATAAAAACAAGTTTTTTTCTTACTTTGTTTTAATGTGTGGGGCCCCTTGTTCCTATGTCTTTCAGAAAAGCCTGGAAAAAACAGGGAAGACTCACGGTTCAAAAAAGAAATGTGCCTCCTGTAGGGACACTCTGCCTGAGTCTTGGTCCAAGGTGTTGTGTAGGGAATGCATTCACTCCTTGGTCAGGGAAAGGGATGAAGAGCAGGAAGGCAGCTTAGCAGCCTCTGTTAAGGAGCTTTCCTCCACATTTGCTTCCTTCAAATCTTTATTTGAAAGGCTGCAACCTCCCACTGTCCCCACACAGGTTAAAACCCAATCAGTTGAACAGGGTCCTGCTCCTGTCACACACCTGAACCTACAGCAACGACAGTTGATCTTGCAGGCCCTTCCCAGCTGGACCACTCCCTCGGGGAGAGTGTTACCTCAGGTTCTCAAGCTGAGTCAGAGGATGAGGACCAGGACGGAAAGTCCAGGAAGCCCTCAAGATATAAATTGTTCCTGGACGAAGTCGAGGACTTGTTAGGGGCCATTTACAGGACTCTGGGCATTCAGGCCGAAAATAAACCTCTTAGCCTCCATGACCAAATGTACAAGGGTCTGGGGGAACAGAAGAGAAGGGTATTCCCTGTGCATGAACTTCTAACTGATACTATCATAAAGGAGTGGCAGGACCCTGAAAGAAAGCCCTTTTTTCCCCAGTCCCTTAAAAGGAGGTTCCCATTTTATGAGGATCCTGCATCCATTTGGAACAACGTGCCTAAATTGGATGCGGTATTCTCCCAAGTATCTAGAAATACGGACTTGGCATTCGAGGATATGGGAACTCTTCCGGATGCAATGGCCAAGAGAATGGATTTCCTTTTGAAAAAAACGTGGGACTCGGTTATGGGGAACCTCAAACCAGAATTGGCTGTTATGGTGGTGGCCCGTAATTTAGATCATTGGCTCTCTAAAATTCAGGAGCACATTGAGGCTGGGACAGATAAAGAGACCATTTTGTCCTCCTTCCCTACAATGTGGCGAGGCATCGCTTACATTGCGGACGCTTCGGCCGAATCGGTCCGCGTGTCAGCCAGGTCGGCAGCTCTGGCCAACTCTGCCAGGAGAGCCCTCTGGCTCAAAACTTGGTCAGGGACATAGCCTCCAAGTCCAAGCTGTGCGGGATACCTCTTACAGGGGATCTCCTGTTTGGTCCAGGTCTTGAATCTGTCTTGGATCGTACGGCTGACAAGAAGAAATCTTTTCCCCTGAGACGTAAAGCTCCAGTAAGGGGGAAGGGGTTTCGTCCCCAAAGGCACTCAGGGGTCTCAAAGCCTGAAGTCCAGAAGAAAATCTGGACTACTAGGGGAAGGGGCAGAGGAGCGATTTTTCGCCCTCCTGACCAGCCCGCTAAAAAACAATGACTCCCAGGTGAGGGTGGGGGGGAAGGTTGGGGTCCTTCCTCCCACAGTGGGAGTCGATTTCCACCAACAGGTACGTCCTGGCCATAGTAAGGAGGGGGTACTTCGTAGAGTTCTCATCTCCTCCCCCCCAAAGATACCTGGTCACTCAACTTCCCAGAGACAGGGAAAAATCTGAGGCTCTGATAGGAGCCTTAGAGGAACTAAAGAACCAGGACGTGGTCCTCAGGGTTCCAGTGACAGGAAGGAAAGGGGTTTTACTCACACATTTTTGTGGTGAAGAAACCCTCAGGGAAGAACAGGTTAATCCTAAATCTAAAACCCCTGAACAGATCCATAGCATACAAAAAGTTCCGTATGGAATCAATCTTTACGGTCAGGGCCCTCCTTCCACAGAATTGTTTTATGGTCTCCCTGGACCTCAGGGACGTGTACCTGCACGTACCTATCGCAGAGGGGTCTCAAAGGTATCTACATTTATCTACATCTACTAGTTGGTGAGTACTCGATTATCCTGAAAGACGAGAAGGCAAAAATGGAGTTACACTTACCTGTAACGTCCTTTCCAGTAGTCTTTCAGGACAGCCATGGTTACCCACCCGAAGCTATGAAAGGTTTGTTTGATCCAGGAACATAGTATGATATTGATATTCATACTATGAATTACTAACATGTTCTTGTGTCTCACCAGCTGACCGGAGGTGCTCGTATAAAAACTGAGGTCTGGCAGGGGGAGGAGAGTTCTTAAAGGCTGTGCAGTGTTTCCTAAGGAAGAGGAGGAGCCTATCTCTCTATTGTGGCTGTCCTGAAAGACTACTGGAAAGGACGTTACCGGTAAGTGTAACTCCATTTTTTGTCCGATAAGGCACGAAGGGAACCCCCACTGATATTTAATATTCTGCTGCTGCATTAATTCTAATAGGGGTTTAAGATGTCTTCGTCGGGCCAGTGTTTCCCAGGCCAGGTCAGAGAATATCTGAATCTCCACACCTCCATAACACTAGGGGGGCTTCCTTCTCAGTTTAGACCATATTTCGGCCTTTTCTTCAAAATATCTAAACCTGACTAATATATCTCTTGGCCTTTCCCCCTCCCCCTCTTTCTTTCTACCTACGCGGTGTACCCGCTCAATTTTGAGGGGTACCTCCATGGTTTTGTCTAGGAGGGGGAGAAACAGATTATTCAAAATTTTTCCAAAGTCTTCCCCTCTTTCCTCTTTAACCACTTAAGACCCGGACACTTACGCTGCTAAATGACCCAAGGTGTTTTTACAATTCGGCGCTGCGTCGCTTTAACAGACAATTGCGCGGTCGTGCGACGTGGCTCCCAAACAAAATTTGCGTCCTTTTCTTCCCACAAATAGAGCTTTCTTTCGGTGGTATTTGATCGCCTCTGTGATTTTTATTTTTTGCGCTATAAACTAAAATAGAGCGACAATTTTGAAAAAAATCACTATTTTTTTACTATTTGTTATAAAAAAATCAAATAAACTAAATTTTAGTAAAACATTTAGGCCAAAATTTATTTAGCCACATGTCTTTAGTAAAAAAAAAAATCGTAATAAAAAAAATAGCTACCTAGCGGGAACAGCGACACTAATACAGCGATCAGAAAAATGATCGCTTAGTGACGCTGGCAATAGGGAGTGAAAGGGTTAACTAGGGCGGTGATCAGGGGGTTTAAAACTTTATTAGGGGGGGTGGGGGGGCTATCCTGAACCTAACACTAACTGTTTTTTACAGTGCCTGTCACACTGACACTAAATGCAGTGATTAAATCACTGCATTCAGTAACACTGTGACAGGGGGGTGGGGGGGGCGATCACAAGGGGTTAATATGCCTATGTGAGTGTGTGTCAGTGTTGTGTTGGTGCACACTTACTTGGCATGTCTTCTCTCATCAGCAGCGCTGGGAAACAGCGCTGCGATGAGAGAAATTATCATTTCCTCCTTCCTGTGTAAACACAGGAGGAGGAAGTGACAGGCTGGGAGCGCGCTCCCATTGGCTGGGAGCGATCGTGGGGGGGGGTGGAAAACACGGACATCCGCCCGCTCGTCGGCGATCGCTCCCAGAGCCAGGGGGACCGCCGCACGCCACGGAGGGGGTCCCGATGGGACCCCCGAACCGCACTAAGGCGAGGACGTAAATTTACGCCCTTGTGCCTGTACGAGCCATGTTGTGGACGTACATAGGCGTGCGGGGGTCCTTAACTGGTTAATGGAGCGTATTCTCAAGTTTTGCCGTCGGTTGCGATTCTCTTGATCTTCTAAGCGGTATTGTAAGAGCCGCTGATTCTGTTTCATTATAAGATATTGATTTTTGAGTTGGTTTAACTCGGACTCCTGTTTGTCGAATTTTTGTTTCTGCCTCCTATAACCGTCACAGAATATGGTTTATATCAGTTCTTAATATGCTGATTTAATCTTTTATCGCATTTTCCAATCTCCTTAACATCCCATCAAGTTCTACTTTTGTTGGGATATGTGTATCCATTATGGGGTCGTCCACTTGGCTTAAGTCGTGGTCTACCTCTGTTGACGTATTTATTATTGGGAGCACCGCTCCCCCAGCGCCCTTTTTGGTTGTCCCAGTTTTTTCGGGTTTTTTTTGCGTTAGCTGGGCTTTTATTGCTCGCGTCCGGAGTTATTGTACTAGTGTTTGGGTTTTCCTTGGGGATTTTCGGAGCGGAGCTCCTTGTTGTCTTGCTCATGTTGTGTTTTTTCCTTACTCTGATACGTTTCCCCAGTTTTAAAGTGGGTGCACCTTACCCTTATACTGATAACACCAGAATACCCCAAAGGACTATTTCTGGGTCTTAGATATAGGTCGCCCTTCTATGGTTTATATATTTATGATTCCTTCTCTCTTTTAAATTTCTTGGCCCTAGAATAAGATATTCTAGTGTGCGCAGACCGCAACGATTCAGTCAATATTTGTAACCCCCCTTGAGGGGTTGGGGTCCACTTGTTGACTTTGTGTGCACGAAAGTTTCATAGGTGTAGGTATCAAATTGCTGTGTTACCCGGGAACTATTTGAGCTTTGATGATTAAGCAACAGTGGTCAACCAGCTTGAATAGAGTTCGATATCACCAAACAGTAGAAGGGTATAAAAAACATATATAGACGGTCACACCCCCTCGTCTTCGCACCCCCTCTTGCTGCTCTCACCCCACCATACACCATTTCGTCCTGCTGCACCCCTCACCCTGCTCAAGAGCTGCAAGCCGCAGCCTAGGACACAGCATACGCCGCAAACACTAGTCTCATTTATTACCACGTTCAGCTAACGGCCGGCTATTTATATACATGGTGTGGTGAGGAACAGCAAAGTCATTGTGTATCTAAACTTTTCCACTTTTGCGGGGGCCATCAAGATTTTCCACACTATGTTCTAGTAACAGTTGGGTTAAATAAACGGTGATAATGGACACTGGTATAGAACATTACATACCATTCGTTGCAGTTAGGTTGTATAAGCAGAGATGGTGTACAATGGTAGGAAAGTAGGCACAGATCTTACCAGTCCCTTGGTGGTCAGAGCGTTCAGACTCCGTGATTGAGAACTGCATAGGCGGCTTCCGGTATACTGTAGGTTAAGGCATCAATATTACCTGTTTGTAGAAAGGCTCATTGGTCCCATGGGAGGCGATGAGAGCCGTGGAGGGCCGGGAGACAGAGACAGAGACCCCCTCCACACAGTCGGAGAGGGGACACGGCTAACTTGCTGTCCTTAACCCGCTCGATCCCTAGTCTCCGTCTACGGGCAGGGGGGGGGGGAGAGACTGAGGCACCTCGATGGAGCAGCGGGGGAGAGCGCTCGTGCTGGATGTTTTAACCCGGCTGGCTAGCGGATCAGCAGTCTCCCACGCTGCATCGTTACCGCTGCCTCCGATACATCCATGGATCGTCCGGCGTCTTCCATCCCCCGTCTCCAGGTCGGTCAGCTGGCGTGGCGAGTTACTCCCTCGGCGTGAGCACGCCTTACGTGCAGCACATCATCCTCTTTGTTGATATGGCCAATTTCTAAGGCTCAAACGCCTCTGCAGCTCACCAGACGATTTCTCTAGAGAGGCTGTGGACATGTCCCATAGGTTTTTGGATAGAGGCTTATCCCATTAAAACCATCAAGTAAGCTCTTTCTAAAGCTAGTGGAATTCCAAGGACGAAGCTATTAGGTGCCGTAGGCACCTCCATACACAAATCCTTGGATACCATGTTTAGGGATACTCCGGTTTTCTCTACTCCTTACAGCTTGGAGTTTGATAGGATTAAACGCACAATTCACAAATATTTGCCTATTCTGTACAATGATGAGACATACCAACAAGTTTTACGTAAAGGTATCAAAACGGTATCCCGGCTGGCACCCACGTTGGGTGGCAGATTGTCACCCAGCCTGTTTCAGAGCCAACATATGAATGTGAATTGGCTACAGTTCCAGGGTACATACAAATGTGGCACTAAGGACTGCAGGTACTGCAGCCATATAAAAACTGGCCAATATGTCCACTCGCATTCCTGCGATAAGAGCTTTGAAATTAAACAGTTTATTAATTGCAATACCAAGTACCTTATATATGCCATCAGTTGCGACACCTGCCACCTCCAATACGTAGGACGGACCATCCGTAGATTAAAAGATCGATTGTCCGATCACTTGTATGATATAGAGAAAGGCCATAACACCAATGTTGCCAACCATTGGAATAACACACACTCCAAGAACACGTCTAGTCTCACCATTCAGGGTGTGGAAAAAAATCACTACCCCCATCGGAGGTGGAGATAGGTTCAAGATCCTCTGTAAGAGGGAGGTATTCTGGATTTTCTCCCTCCATACGAGGATCCCAAATGGGATGAATTTTGAGTGGGATGTGTCCCATTTTTATGATTAATGGAGTGTGTTTTTTTTCCCCATCTTACCTACCACTTTAAATGTTTCCCCTCTTTTTCTTAAGGTACATACAACTATGACTAACTTCACCAATCTTTGCTGTATACCCCTGAGGTAACATAGATACATATGTACATGCATGCCTTACCAGGCAGTACATATCCATGTACTCAACATAATTTGCACACGGATGCTTTTCCACAACCTATGTGTGGTCTGTAAATTACATACGAATGGTAGGAGCCAACACTAGTTGTTCTCATATGGGTTCTATTTTTAACATATATTGAAAAAAATCTCTAAAAATTGTTTCCAAGTCCGAATTACCACAGATGGACAGTTTCCTCTCTTACATACATAAATGGTGGATATGCTTTTCTTTTTATCCAGTATGTTCTATGTTTACCGTTAAACATTCAGTCCACCATAGATAACTATAGACATCTATGGGAGGTACTCTGCACATAGGTGCGTGCTGGTTATGCGTATATTTAGACATGCACAGGTTAATTTTGCAACAGTGCACCGTCTGTGCAGTTCTCTGTGGTAGGGTCTTTCTGTTTTATTTTATTTTAATTCATTTTATATATATAATTTTACTTTTCCGTGCATACTGTTCACGGTTCCCTTAATTGTTTCCCACTTATCTAGATATGTTTTATTATACGCCTTGTCTTAAGATATTTTTTGCTTATCACTTACCTATAAACCCCTTTCACACCGGGGCTATTAGGGCTACCGGCGACTTAGACTAATGGTGGGGAACATCTATTTGTTCAAGGGACACACATCTTCCATCAACTCAGTGCATCACCTTTGCCTCTACCTTTCCCCTCCCCCAGTCCTCTCTAGACACACATAATTGTAATTTCTTTCTCGTACATCACGGGACACAGAGCGGCATATTCATTACTATGTGGGTTATATGGAGTACCTTCAGGTGTGGACACTGGCAATCTCAAACAGGAAGTCCCCTCCCTATATAACCCCCTCCCCTAGAGGGAGTCCCTCAGTTTTTTCGCCAGTGTCTTAGGTGTTGGTCACGGAATAGCTTTGCTCCACATCCTTGGGATTAAGGGCGGGCTAACCGGATCTGTCCAAGGAGCCTCAGTGCCAAAGTGGACAGTACCCGGGCCCCAAGCCGTGGGGTTTTGCCTATAATGCTCCTCTTTGGAGGGCTGGACCCTGGGCCCAGGACTTGGAGTTTGTAAAAACCATAAGTTCCTGTTTGCCAGGGTGCTATATAGGTCCAGGACAGTGGGTACCTTCATAGGACCCCAGGGCCTGAAGGTCTACTACGCTACCCACGGAGATGGGAGAAGATTGGATCAGTTTGCTGGACAAACATCCTGCAGCATGGAGCAGGTAAGGGGGAGCCTGCGGGACTTGGTTCGACAGCAGGCTCTCCGGGGTAACCTAAAAGGGGGGATAGCCTAAGTATGCTCTGCTTGGGCAACCTGTTCACTATGTCTAAAGAGAGACAGGATGACACCTTTTCTCCCCCATCACTAGGTCCCCCTGTCTAAATATGTGTGCTAGCTAAACCTGCTGTTTCTTCCTAGGGCTAGTAAGGATCCCTAGGGGCCTTTGGAGAGTCCTACCTGGCCGGGGGTTTGAATCTGCCGCCTGTTTCTGCGTTCCTGGATCTCCAGCAGCGCGGCTCCTCCATGTTCCTCCTGTTTCTGGCATACGCGCGTGCGCGCGCACGTCTTATTGACGTTTTTCGCGCCGTTCAGACAGGAGGGCGGGGGGGGGGCGTGCCTGCGGCGTCATACAGGGGCGCGCCTTTGTGCTGTTATAGACAGCAGGCATTGTCAGTGCTCAGTCTAAGGCTGATTTTCAGAGGAGAGGACGCAGAGCGGCAGAACAGTGACTCCCGGTGGCGGAAGAGGGGTAGTACATGTGGACTTTGTTCCAATACCTTTTTGTTAAGCCAAGAAATCCCCCCTTTTTGCAGCAGGTTTGGAGGCTGGCAAACTTAGTTTGGGGTCACGGTATGTTGTCAAAAGAAAATATATAATATATTTAACCGCTTCAATACTAGGCTTTTATACCACCTCCATACCGGGCCTATTCTGACACTTCTCTCCTACATGTAATAATCATCATTCTTTTGCTAGAAAATTACACAGTACCCCCAAACATTATATATGTTTTTTTTAGCAGACACCCTAGGGAATAAAATGACGGTCATTCCAAAGTTTTATCTTGCACGGTATTTACGCAATTATTTTTCAAACGCTTTTTTTTGTAAAAAAAATTGTTTTATGAATTAAAAAAATAACAAAACACTAAAGTTAGCCCAATTTTTTTGTATTATGTGAAAGATTATGTTACACCGAGTAAATAGAGACCCAACATGTCACGCTTTAATTATGCGCACACTCATGGAATGGCGCCAAACTTCGGTACTTAAAAATCTCCCTAGGCAACGCTTTATTTATTTTTTTACAGGTTACAGTTTAGATTTACAGAGGAGATCTAGTGCTAGATTAGTTGCTGGCACTCTAACGCACGCGGCGATACCTCACATGTGTGGTTTAAACGGCGTTTACATATGTCGGCGGGACTTGCGTGTGCGTTCGCTTCTGCACGCGAGCTATCGGGGACAGGGGCGTTTTCATTTTTTTTTTATCTTTTATTATTTTTTTTTACTTATATTTTATTTATTTTTACACTTTTTTTCATTTTTTTTTTCCACTTTTATTCCTATTACAAGGAATGTAAACATCCCTTGTAATAGGAAAATGTGTGTGACAGGTCCTCTTTATGGAGAGATGTGGGGTCAATAAGACCTCACATCTCACCTCCAGGCTGGAAACCATGAGATCGGTGAAAAAAAAATTCACCGATCTCATGAATGGTGACTTACAGCCGCAATCGCGGCTTTGTTTACATACGGGGACCCGGGCGTGACGTCATCAGATCGCGCCCGGGTCCTCCGACGGTCATAGAGATGACTGGTGACCATCTGGTCACCAGTCATCTCTATGCTTCCTGCCGCCGCCGACGATTCGTTCTCCGGGCCCCCGAAGGTACAGGTAAGCCCGGAGAAGCACCGGATGGCGGCGGGAGGGGGGGGATGTCCCCTCCCGCGGCCTGTAAGAACGATCAAGCGGCGGAACCGCCGCTATGATCGTTCTTACTTTGTGCAGAATCGCCGGCTGAAGAGATGGATATCTGGATGATGCCTCTGGCTGCAGGCATCGTCCAGATATTCGCCTGCAATACCCAGGCCGTCAATTGACGGCCACTTAGGATGGTAAATCCCATCCCAGGCCGTCAATTGTCTATGGCTGGGTATTGAAGTGGTTAAAAAAAAAATAAAAAAAAAAGAACATACGGGATCCCATCAGTTTTTGGGCATTAGTGATCTATTGTCCCCTAAACTCTGATTTTTGTACTTCTGCCCACTACAGTCTGTTGTGTGGGCGGAGTCCCTCAATTTTGTATTATGGCTTCCAAGGGTTCGGGGTCAAAGGGTACAAAAAAGACCAAAAAACAAAAGGGTTCCCTTTCTGATTCTGATATGCCGATACTTTCCCCGCAACTTATTAACATAAGAAGCGCCTTGGATGAGCCATTAGGGGGATCTGGTGCGGAGGCTGGCCCAGATCAGCCCAGCCCTGTGTTTATCACAGAGGAGATGCTAGCCGTATCCCTAGGGGGGCTAGAAGAGAGAATAGCAGCATTGATCGCTAGAGCTATTCCTGGTAAGAAACGGGTTAGATCCCCATCACCAGGAGGTGTATCCTCAGATGCTGAGATTCTCTCTCCAGAGGAATTGGAATCACAGGAGGATCAACTAGACCTGAACCAAGAGGGTTCAGGGATTGAGGGATCTGCCTCTGAGGAACCATTTTCAGACTCCCAGACAGAAAGACTGTGGGTACAGTCTTTGACGGACATGGTCCGCTCGGCATTTAGTTTACCATTGCCAGAGCCTCAGGTTCCTCCGGTATCCTCTCTGGGCTCTTTGAAAGCTCCGTTAAACAACGCAGTTTTTCCGGTCCATCCTCTCTTGGAGGAATTGATCTTTCGGGATTGGGTACGGCCGGACAGGATTTCTCTGCCACCGAAAAGATTTGCGGTCATTTACCCCATGGAGGAAAAGTTCTCCAAGAGGTGGAGGCTCCCAGTAGTGGATGCAGCCATCTCATGTGTGAATAAATCACTAACTTGCCCGGTGGAAAACATACATATGTTTAAAGATCCGGTTGATAAAAGATTAGAGACACTTTTAAAAGCATCCTTTGCTACGGCAGGAGCAGTGGTGCAGCCAGCGGTGGCTGCAATTGGAGTTTGTCAGGCATTAAAAGACCAGACAAAGGAAATGTTAAGGGACATGCCTACCCAACAAGCAGAAGAGTTTTCTGACATTCCCAGAGCTCTGTGTTTTGCGGTAGATGCTATAAAAGATTCCATCCAGCAGGCCTCTCGTTTATCGCTATGTTTGGTGCACATGAGAAGGCTCTTATGGTTGAAGAACTGGGCGGCGGAGCCCCCATGCAAAAAGCTTCTGGCAGGGTTTCCCTTCCATGGAGGACGACTCTTCGGAGAGGATCTGGATAAATATATTCAGACTATTTCAAATGGCAAGAGTACCCTTTTACCGGTCAAAAAGACATTCCGGGCTCCTACATTTAAAAGGCAGCTCTTTCCTGTCTCGGGGCCCTCAAATTCCAGACAGTATCGACGGCCGCCTGCACGATCCAACGTTAACAGTAGATCGCAGGGACAGACCCCTGGGGGTAAGAGGCCGTGGTATCGCAAGCCGTCAAAGACAGCCCCTAAGTCTGCCTTATGAAGGGGCGCCCCCACTCTTGCGGGTGGGGGGAAGGCTTCGTTTCTTCTCAGAAGTTTGGGAAGCCAAGATCCCCGACAAATGGGTCCGGGCATCTGTAACCACAGGTTACAGACTGGAGTTTCTAAGGTATCCTCCGCCTCATTTTCAAGAATCAAGGCTACCAAGGGATCCAGCGAGGAAGGCCTCAATGCTGGCAGCTTTGGATCACCTGCTTGGCCAGGACGTAATTATAGAAGTGCCAGCCCAAGAGCAAGGCCTAGGTTTCTATTCCAATCTCTTTGTCATACCAAAGCCCAACGGCGATGTCAGGCCAATCTTGGACCTAAAGAGGTTAAACGGTTACCTAAGGGTTCGTTCCTTCCGGATGGAATCCATCCGGTCAGCAGCCGCCGCGCTTCAGAAGGACGATTTTCTGGCCTCCATAGACATAAAGGATGCTTACCTTCATGTACCAATCTTTCAGTCGCATCAAAGGTTTTTACGCTTCGCGGTGGGGCAGCGACACTTCCAATTCAGGGCGCTCCCCTTCGGGCTGGCCACGGCCCCCCGGGTATTCACGAAGATCCTAGCCCCAATTCTGGCCAATTTAAGGATCCAAGGGGTCACAGTCCTAGCATACTTGGACGACCTTTTAATCATAGATCACTCACGGCCGGGTCTGCAAAAGGCAGTAAACCTCACGGTTCGGTACCTCGAAGAATTCGGCTGGGTCCTGAACCGGGGAAAGTCAGCGTTCCAGCCTACAAAGCAGTTGGAATACCTCGGCATGAGGTTAGACACAGAACATCAAAAGGTGTTCCTGCCCCTTGTAAAGATCGAAGCTATCAAGGGGTTGGTTCAGTTGGTTCTAAACAAGAAAAAAACAACTATTCGCCTGTGTATGCGATTACTAGGCAAGCTAGTGGCCACATTCGAGGCAGTACCATACGCTCAGATCCACACTCGCGTCCTACAGGCAGCCATTCTAGCAGCCTGGGGCAAGAGGGCACATGCCTTCGAGTCCCCTTTGACGCTATCATCAAGGGTCCGACAAAGCCTGGCCTGGTGGTTGAACCCTCAGAATCTTCTAAAGGGAAAATCCTTCAGCCCTGTTGTCTGGAAGGTAGTTACCACAGACGCCAGCCTGGCAGGCTGGGGGGCGGTCTTCGAGGGGTTCTCCCGCCAGGGAACTTGGGTGAAAGCAGAGAGGCAGCTCCCCATCAATATCTTGGAAATCAGAGCTGCTCGCCTAGCCCTTCTGGCTTGGACCTCCAGATTAAAGGGGTTCCCGGTGAGAATCCAGTCAGACAATGCCACGGCGGTGGCATACATAAACCACCAAGGGGGAACCAGGAGCCAGGCCGCTCAGAGGGAGGTGAACTTGATTTTTCAATGGGCAGAGGTTCATGTACCCTGCATTTCAGCGATATTCATTCCCGGAGTGGACAACCTGCAGGCAGACTTCTTAAGTCGCCAGAGTCTGTTGCCAGGGGAGTGGTCTCTGCATCCCCAGGTCTTTCAGACAATCTGCCAGAGGTGGGGAATGCCGGACGTAGATATAATGGCATCCAGGTTCAACAAGAAACTAGACAGGTTCGTGTCGCGAGCGAGGGATCCTATGGCCTGCGGAACCGATGCGTTGGTTTGCCCTTGGCATCAATTCAAACTTCTATATGCATTCCCTCCACTACAGTTACTCCCGCGCCTGTTGCGCAAGATCAGAGTGGAGAACAAGCCAGTCATTCTAGTAGCTCCGGCTTGGCCCCGGAGGACTTGGTACTCACTAGTCCTGAAGATGGCAGTGGGAGACCCTTGGACTCTTCCTCTACAACCAGACCTACTCTCACAAGGCCCGATCCTCCACCCTACATTACAGCGTCTAAATTTGACGGCCTGGAGGCTGAATCCCTGATTCTCAGGGATAGAGGCCTGTCTAGGCAGGTAATTCCTACCCTGATTAGGGCTAGAAAGCCGGTCTCCAGGGTGATTTATTACAGGGTGTGGAGGAACTACGTAGGCTGGTGTGAATCCAAAAGATGGAATTCCCGCAAATATACTATTGATAGGGTGTTAAGTTTTCTCCAGCTAGGAGTGGATAAAGGCCTGGCACTAAGCACAATCAAGGGACAGATCTCAGCTCTGTCAGTGTGGTTTCAGAGGCCGCTGGCCACCCACTCGCTGGTAAAGACCTTCATACAGGGGGTCTTGCGTATTAATCCTCCTGTCAAGTCACCAATTTGTCCATGGGACTTAAATCTTGTCCTGTCCACTCTACAGAAACAGCCTTTTGAGCCGTTGGCTGAGATTCCTTTAGTCTTACTGACAAGAAAATTGGTTTTCTTGGTCGCCATAGTTTCGGCCAGGAGAGTGTCAGAATTAGCAGCCTTATCGTGTAAGGAACCATATCTCGTTCTGCTTAAGGACAGGGCAGTTCTCCGGCCCCATCCTTCCTTTCTACCAAAGGTTATATCCAAATTTCACTTAAACCAGGATTTGGTACTTCCATCCTTCTTTCCAAAACCTACATCTAGAAAGGAGGGGTTGCTGCATACCTTGGATATTGTCAGGGCCATGAAGGCCTATCTTAAAGCTACAGAAAAGATCCGGAAAACAGATGTGTTGTTCGTTCTACCAGATGGCCCCAAGAAGGGGCAGGCAGCTGCAAAATCCACCATCTCGAGATGGATTAGACAATTAATCATTCAAGCCTACGGGTTGAAGAGGTTGCCTCCTCCGTTGTCGGTAAAGGCCCATTCTACCAGGGCCATGGGCGCCTCTTGGGCAGCACACCATCAGATCTCTATGGCTCAGATATGCAAGGCGGCAACGTGGTCATCAGTCCACACGTTTACAAGGTTTTATCAACTAGACGTGAGAAGAAATGCGGATGCTGCCTTTGGTCAGGCAGTACTACAGGCTGCAGTTTGAAATCCTCGGGATCAGAAACACCCTTGGTTATAAAAAAAAAAAAAAAAAAAGTTTTTTTCTTGACTAAGTTGGAATTATTATTATGATTTGAGTTTATCTCTAAATTGAATCCTTCTTTGGAAGATGTCTCCCTCCCCTCATTAAAGCATTGCTTTCGGACATCCCACATAGTAATGAATATGCCGCTCTGTGTCCCGTGATGTACGAGAAAGAAAAAGGGATTTTTAAATACAGCTTACCTGTAAAATCCTTTTCTTGGAGTACATCACGGGACACAGAGCTCCCACCCCTCTTTTGGGTGACCATTTTGGGAGGCATACTGCTTGCTACAAAACTGAGGGACTCCCTCTAGGGGAGGGGGTTATATAGGGAGGGGACTTCCTGTTTGAGATTGCCAGTGTCCACACCTGAAGGTACTCCATATAACCCACATAGTAATGAATATGCCGCTCTGTGTCCCGTGATGTACTCCAAGAAAAGGATTTTACAGGTAAGCTGTATTTAAAAATCCCTTTATTTTTTTCTTTTTCACCCTGAGTCTTTACACGTCACGGTCATTTGCTATGGCACAGGACGGTGTGTGCATATATCGGTCTTACTAATTATGTCCATACTGACAGACTATGAACACTACTTTTTCATTGCTAACCGAGATATTTCTTTTCACTGGTATCTTCACACACCCCATGAAGGGCAATTCACACATCCTATGAAGTGCTTTTCTCTATAAACTGAGATATCGCTTTTCAGGGATATCAATACTGCTTACACACCCCGTGAAAGGCAGTCCACACACCCTATGAAGTGCACTTCAAGCATTAGGCTAAGCACAGCTTTCTTTTGTGTGATTGTGGTTGGCGCTAGTGGAAAAAAAAAATATATATATAAAACTATTGGGTGTGCTGCAATTTAGAAAAAATGGGTCTGTTTGCCTAAAAAGGGAATCCAGTCCCAATAGTGTATAACGAATAAAGTGAAAACTGCGCTCCCCTATATTGTTATTATTCACCTCCTATTGTGTTGCTAGTGGAGTATTCTCCTTGTTGGGGGTGCTCTACCCTCTTAGTGCTATGTTTTACAGTGATATCGTGTCATACATGAAAAAATCTTAAAAGATCCAAATTATCATCTCATCAACATAAACAATAAAAAGTAAAAAAAAAAAATTTACTTTTATTGAGTTTTTTTTTTACCTCAGAAGCGATTTGGTTCTGATGCAGACGAGAGAAGGTCTTCAAATGTGGCTCTAGATACACAAATGTCTCTTTGATGAATGCTGGGTTTAGTCTCTAGCCACGTAGAGCGTCAGAACACGACCTTACGAGCTAGTAATCCACCCGTTGATACTGATAACCTTGAGGAGAAGACAACATAATAACCCACCCAATTCACCTGGCAGCAGGAGGAATAAAGCTATAGGATTGGTTATCCTGATCAATGAACCACAGGCCTGGAATATTACAACATCTGGTGAGTGTCCATTTTTAATGGTGATGGGATACCACATATTAAAGATAATCGAATAATAGTCTGAAACCACTGCAGAGGCACACTGCTGGGGCAGAATATTGGACGCTATATAAGAACTCTCACAAGACACGTTTTTGTAATTTACATAGGTGCTAAACTGTAAATGCATATATTTTTTCTTACATTTTTCAAAAAAAATGTTTTACTTTTTATTGTTAATGTTGATGAGATAATAATTTGGATCTTTTAAGGTTTTTTCATGTATGACACAATATCACTGTAAAACATAGCACTAAGAGGGTAGAGCACCCCCAACAAGGAGAATACTCCACTAGCAACACAATAGGAGGTGAATAATAACAATATAGGGGAGCGCAGTTTTCACTTTATTCCTTAAGCACAGCTTTCACTTTGCACTTGCTTCTTATTTTACATGTCTACACACCAGTTCATTACTTGTGTACAATATATATACAACTATGTACAACACATGACTCGCTTTTTTAGTAGCACATTATACGTTGAGATTTTGTTTTGTTTTTCACAGGTACTTCTATATTTTATATTTTACACAACCCTATGAAGAGCGATTCACATATTTCATGAAGCACAATTCATGCACTAGGTTTAGTGCAGCGTTTATCTTGCACTTCTCCCTGTTTCACGTACTATTAATGGTGATTCATTTATCCCATTAAATATAGTATATCTATTAGGCTAAATGTAGCACACACACCGCACTTTTTTACACTACTTGTGCTTTCACATTAGATCATTATCGATACATGACATATAGCGATGTTCCATTTATGCTTTATTTATTTGTTTATAGACATGCTGCTGTTGTTCTTTAAGAGGCTTCTTTTCATTTAACCAGTTAAGGACTGCCGCATGTACATTTACGTCGGCAGAATGACACCGACAGGCACATCAACGTATATATACGTTGGTGCCTTGAGGGGGTTTGGGGATGCGGCGGTCCCCGTAGCTGGCCGAGCGATCCGGGATGAGGGGGCGGCTATTAGTTTTTGTCCGCCCCCTCCGGATCGCTCTCAGCCAATCTGCACGCCCCCCTGCCCTGTCACCTCCTCCTCCACAGGAAGGAGGAAGCGATGTGATCTCTCCTTCAGCATGAGGAGAGATCACATCGCACAGTAAGTCTGCACTAACACTACACTGACACACACTACACATAGTCACATTAACCCCCCCCCCCACCCCCCGATCGCCCCCCCCTCCCCCCTGTCACAGTGTCACTGAAAGCAGTAATCATACATGTATGATTACTGTATTTAGTGGCAGTGTGACAGTCAGTTAGTGTTAGGTTCAGGGTAGCCCCCGTACCCCCCCTAATAAAGTTTTAACCCCTTGATCACCACCCTAGTTAACCCTTTCACTCCCTATTGCCAGTGTCACTAAGCGATCATTTTTCTGATGGCTGTATTAGTGTTGCTGTTCCCGCTAGGTAGCAAATTTTTTTTTTTATTGCGATTTTTTTTTTTTTACTAAAGACATGTGGCTGAATACATTTTGGCCTAAATGATTGACTAAAATTTAGTTTATTTGATTTCTCTTATAACAAAAAGTAAAAAATCGCAGAGGCGATCAAATACCACCAAAAGAAAGCTCTATTTGTGGGAGAAAAGGACGCAAATTTAGTTTGGGAGCCACGTCGCACGACCGCGAAATTGCCAGTTAAAGCGACGCAGTGCCGAATCGCAAAAAGGGGCAAGGTCATTTGGCAGCATTTTGGTCCGGGTCTTAAGTGGTTAATAAAATGTTCATTTCATATATATGTATTTATCCATTGTACACATGTTTTGAACCAACATTCATATTTATGGGTTATAGCAATCCTGGTTGCAATCAGATTGGCTGTGTTTTTTCAACCAGCAGATCTGCATATTATGCCTCCACCTGGCTGGGGTGGGTGTTGTTCTCCCCCTACCACTTTTCTGCAACAGGTGTGCTTGATTATGGACATTATCCAGGACCTATCACAAGGTGAACTGATCATCAGATGGTTTCAGGACTTTTTTTCCTATAAATGAGATTGTTTTCATTATTTTGTTTAGCTATGACTAAGCATCAGTTATTGATGTGAAACGCGTCAGCATTGTTACCCCACTGTTTGCTTTTTTATTGCTGTGGAGTGTCATTGTTTTACTGGTATTAAAGGCACCATTTTTTACATTTTTGGTATTGTGTTGCAGTGCCGCTGTCCATCTCCTTCTTTTCTTTGTTATTGGTGGTGTTCAGGTGCTTATCTAATAGTTCTATACTATCAATGCTCCCCGCTGAGACTACCACCTGTGGAAAGGAATTCCACATCATGTCACTTTTACAGTAAAGAACCCTCTACGTAGTTTAAGGTTAAACCTCTTCTCTACTAATTTTAACCACTTAAGACCTGAACCTTTACGCAGCCAAAGGACCCAAGGTGTTTTTACAATTTGGCACTGCGCTGCTTTAACTGGTAATTGCACGGCCAAGCAAAGTTGTACCAAAACAAAATTTGCGTCCTTTTCTTCCCACAAATAGAGCTTTATTTTGATGGTATTTGATTGCCTCTGCGATTTTTTTTTTTGTGATATAAATGGAAAAAAATATATATTTCTACTTTTTGTTATAAGAAAAATCGAATAAACTAAATTTTAGGCAAACATTTAGGCCAAAATGTATTCAGCCACATGTCTTTAGTAAAAAAAATCGCAATAGGCGTATATTTATTGGTTTTCGCAAAAGTTATAGCGTTTGCAAACTAGGGTACATTTTCTGGAATTTACACAGCTTTTAATTTACTTTCACATATTATAAAATCAGGTGATTTATTGGGTAAAAAAAAAATGGTAAACAACTCACATTTAAAATTAGTAGACAAGCCTTAAGCCGTTTGTGCCGGCCGGACGCTAAACGGACAACCCGTGCCCCGAGACGAAGTGATTTCTGACGAAACGTGTTGGGCAGAGCGAGCGGCGTGTTGACGTTATCCCCCTCTTTTGCTTGTTCTCCATGGACGGGTTGTCCGTTTAGCGTCGGGCCAGCGCAAACGGCTTAAGGCTTGTGTACTAATTTTAAATGTGAGTTGTTTACCACTTTTTTTTTACCCAATAAATAACCTGATTTTATACTATGTGAGGCGGTCTCTTTCCTTACATGATTGCCATGGACAGGTCCAATTTGAAAGTCCACTCACCGCTTACAACACTGCGGACGCAGCTGACAGTTCCCCTGTGCTGGGTATTCATATGCTGAGCTTGGTCCATGGGACCATCAGATCTGGTAAGCAGATTGATTGACCTCTGGTGGTGGCTTCACATTGGGTTCTATATGTCACATAAAAATAGCCATCTGGATTGTGCATGGGTGTTCCTTATTTATTACAACACACACTTTCTTCACTTGATTCAATGAATGGACATTTAATAGCACTTATTGATTACAAGTTTATTTACCTTTATTTTTTGGATCACATGTTTATTCATTTACCAATTTGAGTCACTGATGATTAAGCATTGTTTATGTCTCTCATATATTTAATTTTGTTATATATTGTCTTCACATGACAGTCTATTACCTGGGATACATTTATATGTAATGTACTTTTTCAGCGGTATTTCACTAATGGCCCTTTGTTTTACTGTTTATTACATAGACATACTATAGGGCTTCTCAAAATATTTGTACTCACGGGTTCAGTGGAATTTATATACTGTATTGGTCACACTTTGTTTATTTGCAGAATAAACAGTAGTATATGGTTTAGCGCTACTATATATTTTTCCTATTTTTGTTCACTGTTAGTTCACAGATTAGTGGCTAGGAATGAGCCGAACATACCCGCGTTCGGTTCGCACCAGAACGTTCGAACAGACCGCGGGTTCGCGCAAACATTTAGAACCCCATTGAAGTCCATGGGACTTGAACGTTCAAATTCAAAAACGATAATTTTAAAGACCAATATTCAATTAAATGTTGGAAAACGTCTTTCAGAACCCGGGTCTTGCCCCAGGGAACGTGTATCAATGGAATTTTTTTTTTAAAAACTAACGTTTTTTCCGGAGCAGCGATTTTAATGATGCTAAAAATGAAAAATTCCTTTAAATATCGTACCTGCTGGGTGTCTATAGTAGTGGCACGTGTTTAGAAATGTCCCTGTACAACATGAGATTACTCTCAGAAAAAAGTAATTTAATACTGCTTGCGCACATGCTGTGTGGCAACGATATGTTGATTATTTTAGAGGTGGTGTGGGGCCATTACAATGCCAGATCTTTGCTCAATCAATTATTTTTTTGTGAAAGAAAAATTGTAGAAAAGGGCACCCCTCAAACATACTGTATTTGGAGCGCAACAAAGAGCCACGTGCAAAGTATTGCATCAAAACTTGTTATAAGGCACCCCTGTTAAACAGGGGCAGAAAAATTATGCCTTAGGCACAACACAACACTGCAACCCCTTGCAATAACTGTAATTGGAGCGCAACAAAGAGCCATGTGCAAAGTATTGCATCAAAAATTGTTATTAGGCGCCCCTGTTAACCACTTGTCATCTGCCCACCGTCAAATGACGGTGGGCAGACGACTCCATTATCCTGACATCACGTCATATGACGTGATGTCCCTTTAAAGCCGCGGGCGGGCGCGCGCGGGGATCCCGTGCGAGTGCCCGGCGGCAACGATCGCCGCCGGGCACACGCGATTGCTCAGTAACTGAGCTGGGACGTGCAGCTCTGTATGTAAACACAGAGCTGCACGTCCCTGTCAGGGAGAGAGGAGATCGATTGTGTCCCTTGTACATAGGGACACAATCGGTCACCTCCCCCAGTCACTCCCCCCACAGTTAGAACACTCATAGGACACACATTTAACCCCTTCCCCGCCCCCTAGTGGTTAACCCCTTCACTGACAGTCACATTTATACAGTTATCAATGCATATTTATAGCATTGTTCACTGTATAAATGTAAATGGTCCCAAAAATGTCAGAAAAGTGTCCGAAATGTCCGCCATAACGTCGCAGTCCCAATAAAAAAATCGCAGATCGCCGCCATTAATAGTAAAAAAAAAAAAAATGCCATAAACGATCCCCTATTTTGTAAACGCTATAAATTTTGCGCAAACCAATCGATAAACGCTTATTGCATTTTTTTTTTACCAAAAATATGTAGAAGAATACGTATCGGCCTAAACTGAGGGAAAAAAAAATTTTTTTATATATTTTTTGGGTTATTTATTATAGCAAAAAGTAAAAAATATTGCATTTTTTTAAAATTGACGCTCTATTTTTGTTTATAGCGCAAAAAATAAAAACCGCAGAGGTGATCAAATACCACCAAAAGAAAGCTCTATTTGTGGGAAAAAAAGGACGCCAATTTTGTTTGGGAGCCACGTCGCACGATCGCGCAATTGTCAGTTAAAGCGACGCAGTGCCGGAAGCTTATATTTTGTCTGGGCAGGAAGGGGGTGTAGGTGCACAGTAGGCAAGTGGTTAAACAGGGGCACACAAATTTGGCCTTAGGCACTGGTGGTGGAACCCAGAAAGAAACACAACATTTCTTACTAGCTATCAGCAAGAAAAGTGAGGAGGAGAAGGATATTCCGTCAGCAGCATAACAGGACAGTCACTCAGCATACGCAGTCTCAAAGGGATCTGACATTTCAACAAAAAATTATTATTCAGTAGCATCAGCATCAGGTACTTGGTAGCTGGTGTTAATCCAAGCCTGATTAATTTTAATGAATGTCAGTCGATCAACAGTCAGTGGAGAGGCGCACCCTGTGATCGGTCACAAAGCCTCCAGCAGCACTGAATGTGCGTTCTGAAATGACACTGGATGCAGGGCAAGCCAGTAGCTCAATTGCGTACTGTGCAAGCTCTGGCCAGTGATCCATCCTCAAGACCCAGTAAGCCAGAGGATTTTCGGTGGGGAAGGTGTCCAAGTCGGATCTTGCCCCTAGGTATTCCTGGACCATGTAAACCAGACGCTGGCGATGGTTGCTGGAACTGGTCAGACCTTGGGGCTGCGGACTAAAATATTGTCTGAACGCATCGGTCAGATGGCCACCTTCTCCACCGCTCCTTCTGTGACTCACCGAAGCCTCAGCAAGACGTTGTCCAGAGCCAGGTTTTGGTAATCCCCCCCGGTTCTGGGAACACATTGCACAGACCCTTCTGCAAGGCCTCCCACAGAAGTTTCATCTTCTGCTCCCTCTGCGATGGCAACATAAGGTCCCCAACCTTACTCTTGTAACGTGGATCAAGGAGAGTTGCCAGCCAGTAATGATCCCTCTCCTTGATAGCACGTACACGAGGATCCTTACCCAGGCTTTGTAGGATCAGGGAGGCCATGCAGCGTAGGTTTGCAGAGGCATTCAGGGCACAGTCCTCTGGGTCACTGAGGACGACAGGATCCGCAGGCACCTCATCCCAGCCATGTAAAAGTCCACGTGTTCCTTAGGACTGTAAATGATCCCTTGAAGACTGCTGCTGCTGAATGCTAGGCTCCACCTCCATGCTGCTGATACAATCATCATCCTCCTCCTCCTCTTCCTGTGTGCTAGGTGGGCAAGCAGGACCACTGTCTGGATAAACGGGGCCTTGAGAGATAAGGAAGTCCTCCTCTTCCTCCCTCTGTTCTGCCTCAAGGGCCCTGTCCATTATTCCACGTAGCGTGTGCTCCAACATGTCAATAAGAGGGACAGTCTCACTGATGCATGCACTGTCACTGCTCGTGGCCTCCTCAAATGGTGACAGGACAGTGCATGCATCCCTGATCAAGGCCCACTGGCGTGGTGAAAAAAAAAACAAGCTCCCCTGACCCAGTTCTGCTGCCATATTGGCACAGGTACTCATTGATGGCCCTCTGCTGCGTGTGCAGCCGCTGCAGCATGGCCAACGTAGAGTTCCATCTGGTGGGCATGTCACAGATTAGGCGGTTCTTGGGCAGGTTGTATTCCCTTTGGAGGTCTGTCAGCCGAGCAGTGGCATTATATGACCTCCGGAAATGCACACAGACTTTCCTGGCCTGCTTCAGGACATCCTGTAAGCCCGGGTACCTACCCAAGAACTGCTGCACCACCAAATTGAGGACATGCGCAAAACAGGGCATGTGGGTGAGTTTTCCCTGTCGCAGGGCAGAGAGGTGGTTGGTGCCATTATCGCTGACCACCATTCCAGGCTTCAGCTGGTATGGCGTCAACCACCTCTGAGCCTGCCCCTGCAGAGCTGACAGAACCTCCTCCCCAGTGTGGCTCCTGTCTCCCAAGCACACCAGCTCTAGCACCGCATGGCATCTCTTGGCCTGCATTCCTGCGTAGCCCCTCGTACGCCTACGGAGGACGGCTGGTTCAGAGGAAACATCACCACAGGAAGAGGCCACAGAGGAAGAAGAGGAGGGGGGGGGGGTGGAGGAGAGAGGTGTGTCACAACCAGTAGTAGTGTTTTGGAGGCGTGGTGGCGAAACAACCTCCAAAACTACTGTACCTTGCCCTGCGTCCTTCCCAGCTGCCAGAAGAGTCACCCAATGCGCCGTAAAAGACAGGTAACGTCCCTGTCCATGCCTGCTGGACCATGAGTTAGCGGTAAGATGCACCTTACCACTGACCGCCCTGTCCAGCGAGGCATGGACATTGCCTTCCACATGCCGGTAGAGAGCCGGAATCGCCTTCCGTGAGAAAAAGTGGCATTTGGGTACTTGCCACTGAGGTACTGCACATTCCACAAACTCACGGAAGGGGGCAGAATCTACCAACTGAAAAGGTAGCAGTTTCGCTAAGCTAGCATTCAACCGCTGGGAATGTGGATGGCTGGGAGAGTACTTTTTTCGGCGCTGCAGCAGCTGGGGCAGGGAAATTTGTCTGGTACTATGAGATAGTGCCACTGTACGTGTGCTCCTATATACCACCTGAGCACAATTGGTGCCACTGTATGTGTGCTGGTATATACCACCTGAGCACAGATAGTGCCACTGTACATGTGCTCCTATATACCACCTGAGCGCAGTTAGTGCCACTGTACGTGTGTTGGTATATACCACCTGAGCACAGATAGTGCCACTGTACGTGTGCTCCTATATACCACCTGAGCACAGTTAGTGCCACTGTACGTGTGCTGGTATATACCATCTGAGCACAGATAGTGCCACTGTACGTGTGCTGGTATATACCACCTGAGCACAGATAGTGCCACTGTACGTGTGCTGGTATATACCACCTGAGCGCAGTTAGTGCCACTGTACGTGTGCTCCTATATACCACCTGAGCACAGTTGGTGCCACTGTACGTGTGCTGGTATATATAACACCTGAGCGCAGTTAGTGCCACTGTACGTGTGCTGGTATATACCACCTGAGCACAGATAGTGCCACTGTACGTGTGCTGGTATATACCACCTGAGCGCAGTTAGTGCCACTGTACGTGTGCTGGTATATGCCACCTGAGCACAGATAGTGCCACTGTACGTGTGTTCCTATATACCACCTGAGCGCAGTTAGTGCCACTGTACGTGTGCTTGTATATACCACCTGAGCACAGATAGTGCCACTGTACGTGTGCTGGTATATACCACCTGAGCACAGATAGTGCCACTGTACGTGTGCTCCTATATACCACCTGAGCACAATTAGTGCCACTGTACGTGTGCTGGTATATACCACCTGAGCACAGATAGTGCCACTGTATGTGTGCTGGTATATACCACCTGAGCACAGTTAGTGCCACTGTACGTGTGCTCCTATATACCACCTGAGCACAGATAGTGCCCCTGTACGTGTGCTCCTATATACCACCTGAGCACAGTTAGTGCCACTGTACGTGTGCTGGTATATACCACCTGAGCACAGATAGTGCCACTGTACGTGTGCTGGTATATACCACCTGAGCACAGATAGTGCCACTGTACGTGTGCTCCTATATACCACCTGAGCACAATTGGTGCCACTGTATGTGTGCTGGTATATACCACCTGAGCACAGATAGTGCCACTGTACATGTGCTCCTATATACCACCTGAGCGCAGTTAGTGCCACTGTACTTGTGTTGGTATATACCACCTGAGCACAGATAGTGCCACTGTACGTGTGCTCCTATATACCACCTGAGCACAGTTGGTGCCACTGTACGTGTGCTGGTATATACCACCTGAGCACAGATAGTGCCACTGTACGTGTGCTGGTATATACCACCTGAGCACAGATAGTGCCACTGTACGTGTGCTCCTATATACCACCTGAGCACAGTTAGTGCCACTGTACGTGTGCTGGTATATACCACCTGAGCACAGATAGTACCACTGTACGTGTGCTGCTATATACCACCTGAGCACAGATAGTGCCACTGTACGTGTGCTCCTATATACCACCTGAGCACAGATAGTGCCACTGTACGTGTGCTCCTATATACCACCTGAGCGCAGTTGGTGCCACTGTACGTGTGCTGGTATATACCACCTGAGCACAGATAGTGCCACTATACGTTTGCTCCTATATACCACCTGAGCACAGTTGGTGCCACTGTACGTGTGCTGGTATATACCACCTGAGCACAGATAGTGCCACTGTACGTGTGCTGGTATATACCACCTGAGCACAGATAGTGCCACTGTACGTGTGCTGGTATATACCACCTGAGCACAGATAGTGCCACTGTACGTGTGCTCCTATATACCACCTGAGCACAGTTAGTGCCACTGTACGTGTGCTGGTATATACCACCTGAGCACAGATAGTGCCACTGTACCTGTGCTGGTATATACCACCTGAGCACAGATAGTGCCACTGTACGTGTGCTCCTATATACCACCTGAGCACAATTGGTGCCACTGTATGTGTGCTGGTATATACCACCTGAGCACAGATAGTGCCACTGTACATGTGCTCCTATATACCACCTGAGCGCAGTTAGTGCCACTGTACGTGTGTTGGTATATACCACCTGAGCACAGATAGTGCCACTGTACGTGTGCTCCTATATACCACCTGAGCACAGTTAGTGCCACTGTACGTGTGCTGGTATATACCACCTGAGCACAGATAGTGCCACTGTACGTGTGCTCCTATATACCACCTGAGCACAGTTAGTGCCACTGTACGTGTGCTGGTATATACCACCTGAGCACAGATAGTGCCACTGTACGTGTGCTGGTATATACCACCTGAGCACAGATAGTGCCACTGTACGTGTGCTGGTATATACCACCTGAGCACAGATAGTGCCACTGTACGTGTGCTGGTATATACCACCTGAGCACAGATAGTGCCACTGTACGTGTGCTGGTATATACCACCTGAGCACAGATAGTGCCACTGTACGTGTGCTGGTATATACCACCTGAGCACAGATAGTGCCACTGTACGTGTGCTGGTATATACCACCTGAGCGCAGATAGTGCCACTGTACGTGTGCTGGTATATACCACCTGAGCACAGTTAGTGCCACTGTACGTGTGCTGGTATTTACCACCTGAGCACAGATAGTGCCACTGTACATGTGCTCCTATATACCACCTGAGCACAGTTAGTGCCACTGTATGTGTGCTGGTATATACCACCTGAGCACAGATAGTGCCACTGTACGTGTGCTCCTATATACCACCTGAGCACAGTTAGTGCCACTGTACATGTGCTCCTATATACCACCTGAGCACAGTTAATGCCACTGTATGTGTGCTGGTATATACCACCTGAGCACAGTTAGTGCCACTGTACGCGTGCTCCTATATACCACCTGAGCACAGTTAGTGCCACTGTACGTGTGCTGGTATAAACCACCTGAGCACAGATAGTGCCACTGTACGTGTGCTCCTATATACCACCTGAGCACAGATAGTGCCACTGTACGTGTGCTCCTATATACCACCTGAGCGCAGTTAGTGCCACTGTACATGTGCTCCTATATACCACCTGAGCACAGTTAGTGCCACTGTACGTGTGCTGGTATATACCACCTGAGCACAGATAGTGCCACTGTACGTGTGCTCCTATACATCACCTGAGCACAGTTGGTGCCACTGTACGTGTGCTGGTATAAACCACCTGAGCACAGATAGTGCCACTGTACGTGTGCTGGTATATACCACCTGAGCACAGATAGTGCCACTGTACGTGTGCTCCTATATACCACCTGAGCGCAGTTACTGCCACTGTACGTGTGCTGGTATATACCACCTGAGCACAGATAGTGCCACTGTACGTGTGCTCCTATATACCACCTGAGCACAGTTAGTGCCACTGTACGTGTGCTGGTATATACCACCTGAGCACAGATAGTACCACTGTACGTGTGCTGGTATATACCACCTGAGCACAGATAGTGCCACTGTACGTGTGCTCCTATATACCACCTGAGCACAGATAGTGCCACTGTACGTGTGCTCCTATATACCACCTGAGCGCAGTTGGTGCCACTGTACGTGTGCTGGTATATACCACCTGAGCACAGATAGTGCCACTATACGTGTGCTCCTATATACCACCTGAGCACAGATAGTGCCACTGTACGTGTGCTCCTATATACCACCTGAGCACAGTTGGTGCCACTGTACGTGTGCTGGTATATACCACCTGAGCACAGATAGTGCCACTGTACGTGTGCTGGTATATACCACCTGAGCACAGATAGTGCCACTGTACGTGTGCTGGTATATACCACCTGAGCACAGATAGTGCCACTGTACGTGTGCTGGTATATACCACCTGAGCACAGATAGTGCCACTGTACGTGTGCTGGTATATACCACCTGAGCGCAGATAGTGCCACTGTACGTGTGCTGGTATATACCACCTGAGCGCAGATAGTGCCACTGTACGTGTGCTGGTAT
This sequence comes from Rana kukunoris, assembly GCA_029574335.1. Lineage (NCBI taxonomy): Eukaryota > Metazoa > Chordata > Amphibia > Anura > Ranidae > Rana > Rana kukunoris. The sequence continues at coordinate 92,940 of JAJQKJ010000335.1, forward strand.
ATACCACCTGAGCACAGTTAGTGCCACTGTACGTGTGCTGGTATTTACCACCTGAGCACAGATAGTGCCACTGTACGTGTGCTCCTATATACCACCTGAGCACAGTTAGTGCCACTGTACTTGTGCTGGTATATACCACCTGAGCACAGATAGTGCCACTGTACGTGTGCTCCTATATACCACCTGGGCGCAGTTGGTGCCACTGTACGTGAGCTCCTATATAACCTGAGCACAGTTAGTGCCACTGTACGTGTACTGGTATATACCACCTGAGCACAGATAGTGCCACTGTAGTGTGCTCCTATATACCACTGAGCACAGTTAGTGCCACTGTACGTGTGCTGGTATTATACCGTCTGAGCACAGATAGTGCCACTGTACGTGTGCTGGTATTTACACCTGTGCACAGATAGTGCCACTGTACGCGTGCTCCTATTACCACCTGAGCACAGTTAGTGCCACTGTACGTGTGCTGGTATAAGAACCACCTGAGCAAGATAGTGCCACTGTACGTGTGCTCCTATATACACTGAGCACAGATAGTGCCACTGTACGTTGTGCTCCTATATACCACCTGAGCGCAGTCCAGTTAGTGCCACTGTACATGTGCTGGTATATGACCACCTGCCTGAGCACAGTTTGTGCCACTGTACGTGTGCTGGGTATTTACCACCTGAGCACAGATAGTGCCACTGTTACGTGTGCTCCTATACAGTCACGCTAGTGCCACTGCAGTTCTACCACCTGCACATGTTGTACGTGTGCTGGTTATAACCACCTGAGCACAGATAGTGCCACTGTACGTGTGCTGGTATATACCACACTGAGCACAGATAGTGC
>JAJQKJ010002858.1:0-62500 GCA_029574335.1 Rana kukunoris
ACTCCCTGCTGTCACTTTACCTCATTAGTCTTATTTCTGTGGAACCGCCGATCTGCAGCAGCTGGAAAACGTGAGAAATGTGGGAAATGAGTCGCTCCTGAGTTGCTCCTGATTCGCTTTTGAGTCGCTCCTGAGTTTCTTCTGAGTCACTCCTGAGTCACTTCTGTGTTGCTCCTGAGTCACTTCTGACTCGCTTCTGAGTCGCTCCTGAGTCACTTCTGAGTCGCTCCTAAGTCACTTCTGTCTCGCTTCTGAGTTTCTTCTGAGTCACTTCTGAGTCGCTCCTGAGTTTCTTCTGAGTCGCCCCTGAGTCACTTCTGTGTTGCTCCTGAGTCACTTCTGAGTCGCTTCTGATTCGCTTCTGAGTTGCTCCTAAGTCGCTCCTGAGTCACTTCTGTGTTGCTCCTGAGTCACTTCTGACTCGCTTCTGAGTTTCTTCTGAGTCGCTCCTAAGTCTCTTCTGAGTCGCTCCTGAGTTGCTCCTAATTCGCTTCTGAGTCGCCCCTGAGTCTCTTCTGAGTCGCTTCTGATTCGCTCCTGAGTCACTTCTGACTCGCTTCTGAGTCGCTCCTCAGTCACTTCTGAGTCGCCCCTGAGTCACTTCTGTGTTGCTCCTGAGTCACTTCTGACTCGCTTCTGAGTTTCTTCTGAGTCGCTCCTAAGTCTCTTCTGAGTCGCTCCTGAGTTGCTCCTAATTCGCTTCTGAGTCGCCCTGAGTCTCTTCTGAGTCGCTCCTGATTCGCTCCTGAGTCACTTCTGACTCGCTTCTGAGTCGCTCCTGAGTTTCTTCTGAGTCGCCCCTGAGTCACTTCTGTGTTGCTCCTGAGTCACTTCTGACTCGCTTCTGAGTTTCTTCTGAGTCGCTCCTAAGTCTCTTCTGAGTCGCTCCTGAGTCACTTCTGTGTTGCTCCTGAGTCACTTCTGACTCGCTTCTGAGTCGCTCCTAAGTCACTTCTGAGTCGCTTCTGAGTTTCTTCTGAGTCACTTCTGAGTCGCTCCTGAGTTTCTTCTGAGTCGCCCCTCAGTCACTTCTGTGTTGCTCCTGAGTCACTTCTGAGTCGCTCCTGAGTCACTTCTGTGTTGCTCCTGAGTCACTTCTGACTCGCTTCTGAGTTTCTTCTGAGTCACTTCTGAGTCGCTCCTGAGTTTCTTCTGAGTCGCCCCTGAGTCACTTCTGTGTTGCTCCTGAGTCACTTCTGAGTCACTTCTGTGTTGCTCCTGAGTTACTTCTGACTCGCTTCTGAGTCGCTCCTGAGTCACTTCTGTGTTGCTCCTGAGTCACTTCTGACTCGCTTCTGAGTTCTTCTGAGCTCGCTTAAGTCTCTTCTGAGTCGCTCCTGAGTTGCTCCTAATTCGCTTCTGAGTCGCACCTGAGTCTCTTCGGAGTCGCTTCTGATTCGCTCCTGAGTCACTTCTGACTCGCTTCTGAGTCGCTCCTCAGTCACTTCTGAGTCGCCCCTGAGTCACTTCTGTGTTGCTCCTGAGTCACTTCTGACTCGCTTCTGAGTTTCTTCTGAGTCGCTCCTAAGTCTTTCTGAGTCGCTCCTGAGTTGCTCCTAATTCGCTTCTGAGTCGCCCCTGAGTCTCTTCTGAGTCGCTTCTGATTCGCTCCTGAGTCACTTCTGACTCGCTTCTGAGTCGCTCCTGAGTTTCTTCTGAGTCGCCCCTGAGTCACTTCTGGTTGCTCCTGAGTCACTTCTGAGTCGCTTCTGAGTTGCTCCTAAGTCGTCCCTGAGTCACTTCTGTGTTGCTCCTGAGTCACTTCTGAGTCGCTTCTGATTCGCTTCTGAGTTGCTCCTAAGTCGCTCCTGAGTCACTTCTGTGTTGCTCCTGAGTCACTTCTGACTCGCTTCTGAGTCGCTCCTGAGTCACTTCTGTGTTGCTCCTGAGTCACTTCTGACTCGCTTCTGAGTTTCTTCTGAGTCGCTCCTAAGTCTCTTCTGAGTCGCTCCTGAGTTGCTCCTAATTCGCTTCTGAGTCGCCCCTGAGTCTCTTCTGAGTCGCTTCTGATTCACTCCTGAGTCACTTCTGACTCGCTTCTGAGTCGCTCCTCAGTCACTTCTGAGTCGCCCCTGAGTCACTTCTGTGTTGCTCCTGAGTCACTTCTGACTCGCTTCTGAGTTTCTTCTGAGTCGCTCCTAAGTCTCTTCTGAGTCGCTCCTGAGTTGCTCCTAATTCGCTTCTGAGTCGCCCCTGAGTCTCTTCTGAGTCGCTTCTGATTCGCTCCTGAGTCACTTCTGACTCGCTTCTGAGTCGCTCCTGAGTTTCTTCTGAGTCGCCCCTGAGTCACTTCTGAGTCGCTTCTGATTCGCTTCTGAGTTGCTCCTAAGTCGCTCCTGAGTCACTTCTGTGTTGCTCCTGAGTCACTTCTGACTCGCTTCTGAGTCGCTCCTGAGTCACTTCTGTGTTGCTCCTGAGTCACTTCTGACTCGCTTCTGAGTTTCTTCTGAGTCGCTCCTAAGTCTCTTCTGAGTCGCATCCTGAGTTGCTCCTAATTCGCTTCTGAGTCGCCCCTGAGTCTCTTCTGAGTCGCTTCTGATTCGCTCCTGAGTCACTTCTGACTCGCTTCTGAGTCGCTCCTCAGTCACTTCTGAGTCGCCCCTGAGTCACTTCTGTGTTGCTCCTGAGTCACTTCTGACTCGCTTCTGAGTTTCTTCTGAGTCGCTCCTAAGTCTCTTCTGAGTCGCTCCTGAGTTGCTCCTAATTCGCTTCTGAGTCGCCCCTGAGTCTCTTCTGAGTCGCTCCTGATTCGCTCCTGAGTCACTTCTGACTCGCTTCTGAGTCGCTCCTGAGTTTCTTCTGAGTCGCCCCTGAGTCACTTCTGTGTTGCTCCTGAGTCACTTCTGACTCGCTTCTGAGTTTCTTCTGAGTCGCTCCTAAGTCTCTTCTGAGTCGCTCCTGAGTCACTTCTGTGTTGCTCCTGAGTCACTTCTGACTCGCTTCTGAGTCGCTCCTAAGTCACTTCTGAGTCGCTTCTGAGTTTCTTCTGAGTCACTTCTGAGTCGCTCCTGAGTTTCTTCTGAGTCGCCCCTCAGTCACTTCTGTGTTGCTCCTGAGTCACTTCTGAGTCGCTCCTGAGTCACTTCTGTGTTGCTCCTGAGTCACTTCTGACTCGCTTCTGAGTTTCTTCTGAGTCACTTCTGAGTCGCTCCTGAGTTTCTTCTGAGTCGCCCCTGAGTCACTTCTGTGTTGCTCCTGAGTCACTTCTGAGTCACTTCTGTGTTGCTCCTGAGTTACTTCTGACTCGCTTCTGAGTCGCTCCTGAGTCACTTCTGTGTTGCTCCTGAGTCACTTCTGACTCGCTTCTGAGTTTCTTCTGAGTCGCTCCTAAGTCTCTTCTGAGTCGCTCCTGAGTTGCTCCTAATTCGCTTCTGAGTCGCACCTGAGTCTCTTCGGAGTCGCTTCTGATTCGCTCCTGAGTCACTTCTGACTCGCTTCTGAGTCGCTCCTCAGTCACTTCTGAGTCGCCCCTGAGTCACTTCTGTGTTGCTCCTGAGTCACTTCTGACTCGCTTCTGAGTTTCTTCTGAGTCGCTCCTAAGTCTCTTCTGAGTCGCTCCTGAGTTGCTCCTAATTCGCTTCTGAGTCGCCCCTGAGTCTCTTCTGAGTCGCTTCTGATTCGCTCCTGAGTCACTTCTGACTCGCTTCTGAGTCGCTCCTGAGTTTCTTCTGAGTCGCCCCTGAGTCACTTCTGTGTTGCTCCTGAGTCACTTCTGAGTCGCTTCTGAGTTGCTCCTAAGTCGTCCCTGAGTCACTTCTGTGTTGCTCCTGAGTCACTTCTGAGTCGCTTCTGATTCGCTTCTGAGTTGCTCCTAAGTCGCTCCTGAGTCACTTCTGTGTTGCTCCTGAGTCACTTCTGACTCGCTTCTGAGTCGCTCCTGAGTCACTTCTGTGTTGCTCCTGAGTCACTTCTGACTCGCTTCTGAGTTTCTTCTGAGTCGCTCCTAAGTCTCTTCTGAGTCGCTCCTGAGTTGCTCCTAATTCGCTTCTGAGTCGCCCCTGAGTCTCTTCTGAGTCGCTTCTGATTCACTCCTGAGTCACTTCTGACTCGCTTCTGAGTCGCTCCTCAGTCACTTCTGAGTCGCCCCTGAGTCACTTCTGTGTTGCTCCTGAGTCACTTCTGACTCGCTTCTGAGTTTTTCTGAGTCGCTCCTAAGTCTCTTCTGAGTCGCTCCTGAGTTGCTCCTAATTCGCTTCTGAGTCGCCCCTGAGTCTCTTCTGAGTCGCTTCTGATTCGCTCCTGAGTCACTTCTGACTCGCTTCTGAGTCGCTCCTGAGTTTCTTCTGAGTCGCCCCTGAGTCACTTCTGAGTCGCTTCTGATTCGCTTCTGAGTTGCTCCTAAGTCGCTCCTGAGTCACTTCTGTGTTGCTCCTGAGTCACTTCTGACTCGCTTCTGAGTCGCTCCTGAGTCACTTCTGTGTTGCTCCTGAGTCACTTCTGACTCGCTTCTGAGTTTCTTCTGAGTCGCTCCTAAGTCTCTTCTGAGTCGCTCCTGAGTTGCTCCTAATTCGCTTCTGAGTCGCCCCTGAGTCTCTTCTGAGTCGCTTCTGATTCGCTCCTGAGTCACTTCTGACTCGCTTTTGAGTCGCTCCTCAGTCACTTCTGAGTCGCCCCTGAGTCACTTCTGTGTTGCTCCTGAGTCACTTCTGAGTCGCTTCTGATTCGCTCCTGAGTCGCTCCTGAGTATCTTCTGACTCGCTTCTGAGTCGCTCCTGAGTCACTTCTGTGTTGCTCCTGAGTCACTTCTGACTCGCTTCTGAGTTTCTTCTGAGTCGCTCCTAAGTCTCTTCTGAGTCGCTCCTGAGTCACTTCTGACTCGCTTCTGAGTCGCTCCTAAGTCACTTCTGAGTCGCTTCTGAGTTTCTTCTGAGTCACTTCTGAGTCGCTCCTGAGTTTCTTCTGAGTCGCCCCTGAGTCACTTCTGTGTTGCTCCTGAGTCACTTCTGAGTCGCTCCTGAGTCACTTCTGTGTTGCTCCTGAGTCACTTCTGACTCGCTTCTGAGTTTCTTCTGAGTCACTTCTGAGTCGCTCCTGAGTTTCTTCTGAGTCGCCCCTGAGTCACTTCTGTGTTGCTCCTGAGTCACTTCTGAGTCGCTCCTGAGTCACTTCTGTGTTGCTCCTGAGTTACTTCTGACTCGCTTCTGAGTCGCTCCTGAGTCACTTCTGTGTTGCTCCTGAGTCACTTCTGACTCGCTTCTGAGTTTCTTCTGAGTCGCTCCTAAGTCTCTTCTGAGTCGCTCCTGAGTTGCTCCTAATTCGCTTCTGAGTCGCCCCTGAGTCTCTTCTGAGTCGCTTCTGATTCGCTCCTGAGTCACTTCTGACTCGCTTCTGAGTCGCTCCTGAGTTTCTTCTGAGTCGCCCCTGAGTCACTTCTGTGTTGCTCCTGAGTCACTTCTGAGTCGCTTCTGATTCGCTTCTGAGTTGCTCCTAAGTCGCTCCTGAGTCACTTCTGTGTTGCTCCTGAGTCACTTCTGACTCGCTTCTGAGTCGCTCCTGAGTCACTTCTGTGTTGCTCCTGAGTCACTTCTGACTCGCTTCTGAGTTTCTTCTGAGTCGCTCCTAAGTCTCTTCTGAGTCGCTCCTGAGTTGCTCCTAATTCGCTTCTGAGTCGCCCCTGAGTCTCTTCTGAGTCGCTCTGATTCGCTCCTGAGTCACTTCTGACTCGCTTCTGAGTCGCTCCTCAGTCACTTCTGAGTCGCCCCTGAGTCACTTCTGTGTTGCTCCTGAGTCACTTCTGAGTCGCTTCTGATTCGCTTCTGAGTTGCTCCTAAGTCGCTCCTGAGTATCTTCTGACTCGCTTCTGAGTCGCTCCTGAGTCACTTCTGTGTTGCTCCTGAGTCACTTCTGACTCGCTTCTGAGTCGCTCCTGAGTCACTTCTGTGTTGCTCCTGAGTCACTTCTGACTCGCTTCTGAGTTTCTTCTGAGTCGCTCCTAAGTCTCTTCTGAGTCGCTCCTGAGTTGCTCCTAATTCGCTTCTGAGTCGCCCCTGAGTCTCTTCTGAGTCGCTTCTGATTCGCTCCTGAGTCACTTCTGACTCGCTTCTGAGTCGCTCCTCAGTCACTTCTGAGTCGCCCCTGAGTCACTTCTGTGTTGCTCCTGAGTCACTTCTGAGTCGCTTCTGATTCGCTTCTGAGTTGCTCCTAAGTCGCTCCTGAGTATCTTCTGACTCGCTTCTGAGTCGCTCCTGATTCGCTTCTGAGTCGCTCCTGAGTTTCTTCTGAGTCTCTTCTGAGTCACTCCTGAGTCACTTCTGTGTTGCTCCTGAGTCACTTCTGACTCGCTTCTGAGTCACTCCTGAGTCACTTCTGAGTCGCCCCTGAGTCACTTCTGAGTCGCCCCTGAGTCACTTCTGAGTCGCTTCTGAGTCACTTCTGTGTTGCTCCTGAGTCACTTCTGAGTCGCTTTTGAGTTTCTTCTGAGTCGCTCCTAAGTCTCTTCTGAGTCGCTACTGAGTTGCTCCTGATTCGCTTCTGAGTCGCCCCTGAGTCTCTTCTGAGTCGCTTCTGATTCGTTCCTGAGTCACTTCTGACTCACTTCTGAGTCGCTCCTGAGTCACTTCTGAGCCGCCCCTGAGTCACTTCTGTGTTGCTCCTGAGTCACTTCTGAGTCGCTTCTGATTCGCTTCTGATTCGCTTCTGAGTTGCTCCTAAGTCGCTCCTGAGTATCTTCTGACTCGCTCCTGAGTCACTTCTGAGTCGCTTCTAATTCGCTTCTGAGTTGCTTTGAACTTCTTGTATAGTTGCTCTTGCACTAACATTGACTTGTATGAGAAGAATATCTGGGAGAGACTATCCTATGAACAGGGACCCCAAGTCCTCAAGCGCGGGGGGGGGGGGGGGGGGTCCAATCGCGGTGGGTTGGCCATAATAAGCCGGTAATAGCCAACAAATGTGTCTTCAGAATGCAAATTTTGTGCGATTTTCTCTCACTTATTATAATGCTTGACTGTGAATTTTGCCCCTTCCTTGTTTATAGGCATTAAAAACAACGCACTCCACGTGTGGCTGATATTGCAACGGTTGTCAAGAAAGAAAGTGATGTCCCTGTGATGCTGAGAGCGCCCCCTGGAGGGCATTTCTATATGGAAAATGTGACCACACCTATCAATTGCACTTACCATCGTACTGGTGGGATCAAAGTGTCCGGCGCCCCACTTGTAGATTAGGGGGGCGGCTCACACAAACGGTAGGGGAGCGGACACACGCAACGCACACACACGCAACGCACACACACGCAACGCACACAACGCACACACGCGCAACGCACACACACGCAACGCACACACACGCAACGCACACAACGCACACACGCGCAACGCACACACACGCAACGCACACAACGCACACACACGCAACGCACACACACGCAACGCACACAACGCACACACACGCAACGCACACACACGCAACGCACACACACGCAACGCACACAACGCACACACACGCAACGCACACACACGCAACGCACACAACGCACACACGCGCAACGCACACACACGCAACGCACACAACGCACACACACGCAACGCACACACACGCAACGCACACACACGCAACGCACACAACGCACACACACGCAACGCACACACACGCAACGCACACAACGCACACAACGCGCAACGCACACACACGCAACGCACACAACGCACAAACACACGCAACGCACACACGCAACGCACACAACGCACACACACGCAACGCACCACACACGCAACGCACACAACGCACACACACGCAACGCACACACACGCAACGCACACAACGCACACACACGCAACGCACACACACGCAACGCAGGCAACGCACACACACGCAACGCACACACACGCAACGCACACACGCAACGCACACACACGCAACGCACACAACGCACACACGCGCAACGCACACACACGCAACGCACGCAACGCACACACACGCAACGCACACACACGCAACGCACACACACGCAACGCACACACACGCAACGCAGGCAACGCACACACACGCAACGCACACACACGCAACGCACACACGCAACGCACACACACGCAACGCACACAACGCACACACACGCAACGCACACACGCGCAACGCACACGCACCCAATGCACGCTGTGCACACACATGCACGCAACGCACACACACGCAACGCACACACACACCCAATGCACGCAACACACACAACGCACACACACGCAACGCACACACACGCACACACGCAACGCACACAATGCACACACACCCAATGCACGCTATGCACACACGCGCACGCAATGCACGCAACACACACGCAAAGCACGCACACGCAACGCACACACACACACCCAATGCACGCAACACACACAACGCACACACACGCAACGCACACACACGCACACATGCAACCCACACACACGCACACACGCAACGCACACAATGCACACACACCCAATGCACGCTATGCACACACGCGCACGCAATGCACGCAACACACACGCAAAGCACGCACACGCAACGCACACACACACACCCAATGCACGCAACACACACAACGCACACACACGCAATGCACGCAACGCGCACACATGCAACGCACACACACGCACACACGCAACGCACACACACACACGCAACGCACACAACGCACACACACCCAATGCACGCTATGCACACACACGCACGCAATGCACGCAACACACACGCAAAGCACGCAAAGCACACACACACACCCAATGCACGCAACACACACAACGCACACACACACAATGCACGCAACACACACGCAAAGCACGCACACGCAATGCACACACACCCAATGCACGCTATGCACACACACCCAATGCACACAGCGCACATGAACGCAATACTCCCGGGTTGCAAAAGTGAGTTTCAGCCTTTTGGGTGCGATTGTGGTGAGTTCATTCATGCTGCACGCCATGCGACATAAGACGCAATTGCTGCACCACATGGGACCACACAGGTAGGGAGGGGCCCTTAACCGCTTCCTATCCGGGGGGCCAATTCTGTCACTTCTCTCCTACATGTAAAAATCATCATTTTTTTTTCTAGAAAACGACACAGAAACCCATAAAGATTATACAGAGGAACCTCCCATTAGGAGGATAATCCGTCCCAGGAGAACGCTTGTAATCCAAAGCACTCGCATATCAAAGCGAGTTTCCCCATAGAAGTCAATGGAAATAGAGATAATTTGTTCCACATTGATTTCAATCGGTTGCAATACCTCTTGTGGCCAGAGGTGGGGGTGGGGCGCCAGGGAGCCTCGAAAATGTTCGGGGACAGCTCGGCTGACCTCGGCAAACCTCGGAAAGGCTCGGGAACGGAGTATTTCCGAGTCTTTCCAATCATTTACGAACTGCTCCAAACGGCGCAGATCGCCCCCCCCACATCAGGCCAAACGCGGTGCTGCACACTCCTTTGGTGTGAATTCGGCTTGTTTTGCGTGACAGCGCTCGCAAAGCCGAGTCAGGAATTAAAAAAATACACAGCGCTCGTCTTGCGAAATGCTCGTTGGCCGCGTTACTCGCAATCCGAGGTTCCGCTGTACAGGGAAACCTCCGTTTACGAGTAACGCGGTCAACGAGCATTTTGAAAGACGAGCGACTTTTTTTTTTAAATCCTGATTTGTGAGCGTTGTCACGCAAAACAAGCCGAATTCCAGCGAACGGGATGTGCAGTACCGCGTTTGGCCCGAGGAGCGGAGGAGGGGGGGGGGCGGTGACACGCGGAATGGTTCAGAGCCATTCGGAAATACTCAGAATCACTCGGAAATACAAATATCCCGAGCGTTTACGAACCTTTCCGAAATCAGCCGAGCATTTCTGAGGCTCTCCGGCCCCCCCCCCCGGCCTATGGCCACAAGCGGTATCGCACGCCATAGAAGTCAATGCGGAACAAATTATTTTCGTTTCCATTGACTTCTACGGGGAACCTCGCTTTGATATGCAAGTGCTTTGTATTACAAGCGTTCTCCTCTAACGGATTATCCCCGTACTGCGCCTTTAAGGCTCCATTCACACCTGCGTGACTCCGAAGTCGAGCGACAACTTTGACGCAACTTTGGATTTGGCTGCCACGTTGAGCCGTGTAAATGGACAATTTTTCGCGCCGCTGTCCAGGGGCGACTTTTTGAGGGTTTGCTGCGCAGTCTGAGGGCAATAAAGTCGCATGTCCATCTATTTGAACGGTTGTTATTGGGCAACATGGGGGGCAACTTGTCATGCGGCTTTCGTGCCCAAAGTTGGTGACATATAACCAAGGGCCATATAAAGGCAAGCAAAGGGCCGCATCCGGCCCCCGGGCCGCAGTTTGGAGACCGCTGCTCTAATCTAATGCATCCGCCCTGCTGGAAAGGATCCCCAACCTTTACTGAAATGGGAATTTTATCGGAGGTGTTCTGCTGCCACCCGGTGGTGAATTATATGAAGTGCACTCTGATAAATGTCATTCTGTGTGATCAGAGATGTTACAATTGTTTTGTTTTTTTTTTAGGGTCTTCTTTATTGGTCGTCCTTTATTGGAGGGGGGGGGTTTGGGACGGGGTCACCTAGGGGGGGGGGGGGGGGGGGGGAGGGGGGGGGGGACACATGCCCAACTGCGGACCCCCCCACCCCCCCCAAGATGCATGAGCATTATGTGTGAGAAAAAATCCCACCCCCTCCAAAAAAATTGGGCATAAATCTTGCATGATTACCCCCTAAGCACAAATCCCCCCACCTCCCAGGACAAATGCCCCTCCTAAAATCCCCCCCCCCAAGCACAAGCCTCCCACCCCCAATCCCCCCCCCCAAAAAAAAATATCACCCCTCCTAGCACAAATCCTCCACCTGTCCCCTCCAAGAACACACTCTCTCCTACCTACTCAAATCTCCCCCTAGCACAAATATCCCCCTCCTAGCACCTCCTTACTAGCGCAAATCCCCCCCCCCAAAAATCTCATCCTAGTACAAATATCCCCCTAAACCCATCCCCCTCCAAGCCACCCCCTATTCATTCTCCTTAATAGCGCAAATATCCCCCCCCCCAAAAAAATCTCCCCTTACTAGCACAAATACCCCCCCCCCTCCCTCCTTGCACAAGCACCCCCTAATTCTCCTTACTAGCGCAAATCCCCCCTCCCCCACCCAAAAAAACAATTCTCCTTAGTTCTATACTTAACTGCGCGCAAATAAGTACCCCCCCCCAAAATTCTCCTCCTACAAGTACAAATATCCCCCCATCCTCCCTCCCAGCACCCCCTAATTCTCCTTACTAGCGCAAATCCCCCTCCCCCCTCAAAAAAAACAATTCTCCTTACTAGCGCAAATCCCCCCCCCTTTAATTGTAAAAATCTCCTCCTAGCACAAATAGTCCCCCCATCCTCCCTCCCAGCACAAGCACCCCCTAATTCTCCTTACTAGCGCAAATCCCCCCCCCCAAAAAAAATCTCCTCCTAGTACAAATTCCCCCCACCCTCCCTCCCAGCACAAGCACCCCCTAATTCTTCTTACTAGCGCAAATCCCCCCCCATCCCCCTCCCCCCCCAATTCTTCTTACTAGCGCAAATCCCCCCCTCCCCCTCCTAGCACCCCCTAATTCTCCTTACTAGCGCAAATCCCCCCCCCCAAAAAATCTCCTCCTACACAAATATCCCCCCATCCTCCCTCCCAGCACAAGCACCCCCTAATTCTTCTTACTAGCGCAAATCCCCCCCCAAAAAATCTCCTCCTAGCTCAAATATCCCCCCATCCTCCCTCCCAGCACAAGCACCCCCTAATTCTCCTTACTAGCGCAAATCCCCCCCCCAAAAAATCTCCTCCTAGTACAAATATCCCCCCACCCTCCCCCTCCCAGCACAAGCACCCCCTAATTCTTCTTACTAGCTATTTGCAAATCCCCCCCCCCAAAAAAAAATCTCCTCCTAGTACAAATATCCCCCCACCCTCCCTCCCAGCACAAGCACCCCCCTAATTCTTCTTACTAGCACACAAATCCCCCCCCATCCCCCTCCTAGCACCCCCCTAATTCTTCTTACTAGCGCAAATCCCCCCCCCCCCTCCTATCCCCCTCCCTAGCACCCCTAATTCTCCTCCGCAAATAAAAAATCTCCTCCTAGCACAAATATCCCCCCATCCTCCCTCCAGCACAAGCACCCCCTAATTCTCCTTACTATCGCAAATATCCCCCCCAAAAATCTCCTCCTAGCACAAATATCCCCCCCTCAATAATTTCCATCCTCCTTCCCAGCACCCCCTAATTTCTCCTCCCCCCCCAAAAAATCTCCTCCTACTATCCCTCCCTCCCCAGCACCCCTAATTCTCCTTACTAGCGCAAATCCCCCCCCAAAAAAATCTCCTCCTAAAAAATCCCCCCACCCTCCTCCCAGCACAGCAGCCCCCTCCTAATTCTTCTTACTAGCACAAATCCCCCCCACCCCCTTAAACCCCCTATCCCCCCCCCCCCCAAAAAATCCCTCCCTCCCACATCCTCCCTCCAGCACAAAAACACCCCTAATTCTCCTTTCTATCGCAAATCCCCCCCCCCAAAAAATAATTCCCCCCTCCCAGCACCCCTCTTACTAGCGCAAATCCCCCCCCCAAAAAATCCCCTCCCCCTTTTTTCCTTCCCAGCACAAACCCCTAACCCTCCCTCCCAGCACAAGCACCCCCTAATTCTCCCCCCCCAAAAAAAATCCTCTCCTACCCCCCCCAAAAAAAATCTCCTCCTAGTACAAATATCCCCCCACCCCCCCCATCCCTCCCAAATATCCCCCCACCCTCCCCCAGCACAAGCACCCCCTAATTCCCCCCCCAAAATCCCATCTTCTTACTAGCCCTCCCTCTTCCTCTCAAACCCCTTAATTCTTCTTTATATCGCAATTCCCCCCCCCCCCAAAAAAAAATATCCTCCTAAAATATCTCCTCCCTAGTACAAATATCCCCCCCACCCTCCCAGCACCCCCTAATTCTCCTTACTAGCGCAAATCCCCCCCCCAAAAAATCTCCTCCTAGTACAAATATCCCCCCTCCCAGCACCCCCTAATTCTTCTTACTAGCGCTAAATCCCCCCCCCCCAAAAAATCTCCTCCTAGTACAAATATCCCCCCTCCCAGCACCCCCTAATTCTTCTTACTAGCGCTAAATCCCCCCCCCACCCTCCCTCCTGAAAAAAAAATATCCTCCCCCCCCCAAAAAAATAGTACAAATATCCCCCACCCTCCCTCCCAGCACAAGCACCCCCTAATTCTTCTTACTAGCGCAAATCAACCCCCCCCCCAAAAAAATCTCCTCCTAGTACAAATATCCCCCCACCCCCCTCCCAGCACCCCCTAATTCTCCTTACTAGCGCAAATCCCCCCCCCCAAAAAATCTCCTCCTAGTACAAATATCCCCCCTCCCAGCACCCCTAATTCTTCTTACTAGCGCTAAATCCCCCCCCCCCCCAAAAAAAATATCCTCCTAGTACAAATATCCCCCCACCCTCCCTCCCAGCACAAGCACCCCCTAATTCTTCTTACTAGCGCAAATCAACCCCCCCCAAAAAAATCTCCTCCTAGTACAAATATCCCCCACCCCCCTCCAGCACCCCCTAATTCTCCTTACTAGCGCAAATTCCCCCCCCCAAAAAATCTCCTCCTAGTACAAATATCCCCCTCCCAGCACCCCTAATTCTTCTTACTAGCGCTAAATCCCCCCCCCCCCAAAAAAAATATCCTCCTAGTACAAATATCCCCCACCCTCCCTCCCAGCACAAGCACCCCTAATTCTTCTTACTAGCGCAAATCAACCCCCCCACAAAAAAATCTCCTCCTAGTACAAATATCCCCCACCCCCCTCCCAGCACCCCCTAATTCTCCTTACTAGCGCAAATTCCCCCCCCCCCAAAAAAATCTCCTCTAGTACAAATATCCCCCCTCCCAGCACCCCCTAATTCTTCTTACTAGCGCTAAATCCCCCCCCCCCCAAAAAAAATATCCTCCTAGTACAAATATCCCCCACCCTCCCTCCCAGCACAAGCACCCCTAATTCTCCTTACTAGCGCAAATCCCCCCCCAAAAAAATCTCCTCCTAGTTTAAATATCCCCCCATCCTCCCTCCCAGCACCCCCTAATTCTCCTTACTAGCGCAAATTACTAGCAGTATTTCCGTGGCTCTCCAGCGCCCCCCCTCCAGCCTCTGGCCACATGCGGTATTGCATGCCATGGAAGTCAATGTGGAACAAATTATCTAGAGGGGGGGCCCTGATCCTGAGAGCTTACAATCTAGAGGGGGGGGCCCTGATCCTGAGAGCTTACAATCTAGAGGGGGGGCCCTGATCCTGAGAGCTTACAATCTAGAGGGGGGGGCCCTGATCCTGAGAGCTTACAATCTAGAGGGGGGGCCCCTGATCCTGAGAGCTTACAATCTAGAGGGGGGGCCCTGATCCTGAGAGCTTACAATCTAGAGGGGGGGCCCTGATCCTGAGAGCTTACAATCTAGAGGGGGGGCCTGATCCTGAGAGCTTACAATCTAGAGGGGGGGCCCTGATCCTGAGAGCTTACAATCCAGAGGGGGGGGCTGATCCTGAGAGCTTACAATCTAGAGGGGGGGCCATGATCCTGAGAGCTTACAATCTAGAGGGGGGGCATGATCCTGAGAGCTTACAATCTAGAGGGGGGGGCCCTGATCCTGAGAGCTTACAATCTAGAGGGGGGGCCCTGATCCTGAGAGCTTACAATCTAGAGGGGGGGCCCTGATCCTGAGAGCTTACAATCTAGAGGGGGGGCCTGATCCTGAGAGCTTACAATCTGAGAGAGCTTACAATCTAGAGGGGGGGCCATGATCCTGAGAGCTTACAATCTAGAGGGGGGGGGCATGATCCTGAGAGCTTACAATCTAGAGGGGGGGGGGCCTGATCCTGAGAGCTTACAATCTAGAGGGGGGGCCTTATCCTGAGAGCTTACAATCTAGAGGGGGGGCCATGATCCTGAGAGCTTACAATCTAGAGGGGGGGCCATGATCCTGAGAGCTTACAATCTAGAGGGGGGGGCATGATCCTGAGAGCTTACAATCTAGAGGGGGGGGGGCCCTGATCCTGAGAGCTTACAATCTAGAGGGGGGGCCCTGATCCTGAGAGCTTACAATCTAGAGGGGGGGGCCTGATCCTGAGAGCTTACAATCTAGAGGGGGGGCCCTGATCCTGAGAGCTTACAATCTAGGGGGGGGCCCTGATCCTGAGAGCTTACAATCTAGAGGGGGGGGCCTGATCCTGAGAGCTTACAATCTAGAGGGGGGGCCATGATCCTGAGAGCTTACAATCTAGAAGGGGGGGGAGGGGTCAAGTGTAATAAAAGGTAATAACCATGTGGGGGGGGGGGTGAGATACAATTTTTATTACAGAATGGATATTTCCCCTCCCCCCAGGTTGCTGTAATTCAGGGGTTCTCATCCCACGTCCTCACGTACCCCCAGGGCTGTCTTAATGAGAGGGCACTGCCCAGGGGCCCCAGCTGCATGGGGGGGCCCCTGCACTTCCCCCAAAGCTACTGGTCCTTGAGCCCACGCTGCCCGAAATTGGGGGCCCCATGATGGCACTGAGAGTGATGGATACACAGGGGGGGGGGCAGTCTGCCTCCTACCTACATGATTTCTGTTTCCCTGCACTGTCATCACTGTAGGGGCCCCAGAGCATTACTTCGCCCCCGGGGGCCCGTGATACTACTAAGACGGCCCTGCGTACCCCCAACAGGCCAGGTTTGCAGGATTCCCCTTGCCTTGGTGCTTGGCATCGGAGTCAGTGGGTTGGGATGTTGGACAGATATTTTATATCCAAGAGAAATTCCCAAGACATGGCCTGTTGGGGACACTCGAGGACGGGGAGGAGAAGCGCTGCACACCGTGTGCGGATCAGAGGATATTTCCAGGTAACGGGATTGGGAAGGTGTGCATTATGTGATGGTCGGGGGATGGGATGATGGGGTGGGGGGTGTTATTAGTGGGGGAGGGGGGGGTGTTATTAGTGGGGGGGGTTGTTATTAGTCGGGGGGAGGGGGGGGTGTTATTAGTGGGGGAGGGGGGGTGTTATTAGTGGGGGGGTGTTATTAGTCGGGGGGAGGGGGGGGGGTGTTATTAGTGGGGGAGGGGGGGGGTGTTATTAGTGGGGGGGTGTTATTAGTGGGGGGAGGGGGGGTGTTATTAGTGGGGGGTGTTATTAGTGGGGGGGGTGTTTTTAGTGGGGGGGGGTGTTATTAGTGGGGGAGGGGGGTGTTATTAGTAGGGGGGTGTTACTAGTGGGGGAGGGGGGGTGTTATTAGTCGGGGGGGGTGTTATTAGTGGGGGAGGGGGGCTGTTATTAGTCGGGGGGAGGGGGGTGTTATTAGAGGGGGGAGGGGGGTGTTATTAGAGGGGGGTGTTATTAGTGGGGGGTGTTTTTAGTGGGGGGGGGTGTTTTTAGTGGGGGGTGTTATTAGTGGGGGAGGGGGGGGAGTTATTAGTAGGGGGGTGTTACTAGTGGGGGAGGGGGGGTTTTATTAGTGGGGGGGGGTGTTATTAGCGGGGGAGGGGGTGTTATTAGTGGGGGGGTGTTATTAGTGGGGGAGGGGTGGTGTTGTTAGTGGGGGGGGGAGGGGGGTGTTATTAGCGGGGGAGGGGGGTGTTACTAGTGGGGGAGGGGGGGTGTTATTAGTGGGGGAGGGGGGTGTTACTAGTGGGGGAGGGGGGGTGTGGGGGAGGGGGGGGTATTAGTGGGGGAGGGGGGGTGTTATTAGTGGGGGAGGGGGGGTGTTATTAGTGGGGGTGTCCGGATCAGACATGAACAGCTCCATCCTGCTCCCCCCATAATTATAAATCTCGGATTTGTTTTGTCTAAACATCTGACTTCATGCTTTGCTGTCACACAACAAACGTGGCCGCGGTCTAGGGAGCCGCCATGACACGTGACCCGCCTTCCTCCTCAGGTCTGTCCTGATCCGATACCCCCCCCCCCATTGTCTGTGTTGGGTTTGGGGGGGGGGGCACAGATACTTCTGGGGGCCGATCTACAAAAACTGGAGCGGAGAAGAGACCGCCAACCGAGTGCGATGGTTCCGTCCGTTCCTGAATCTGGGGGATGGGAGGAGGAGGAGGGTTCCCTGCGCTCTGATAGCTCCGCCCTCATTAGAGAAGCTCCCTGATACATTGTATTGTTACATTGTTACATTGTATTGTTACCCTTACATTGTTACATTGTATTCATTTCACCTCTCAGAGATTATTTCTATTATTTTTAGCGTTCAATTCCTGTGCAGATTAATAATAATAATAATAATAATAATAATAATAATAATAATAATAATAAATCCTCTTCTGGAGATTTTACGTTTTCCGTGGTTCTGAACTTCGCACGTCTGACGTTTTCCTTTATCCGGTGTAGAGATCTATTTCTCTGCCTTGTAGTGCCGGTGGTGGTGCCGGCTCACCGGAGGGGCGGGGTCTAAGAGCACCTGATGGTGGAGATGGGCGGAGACCCGCGTGCTCCCGGTTTCCTTCGCTGCAAATTGTCACCAACAGGGGGTGCCGGAAAGTAGTCGTGTCCAGAGTGGGGGCTTGGCAGGCGGAAGAGGAGTCAGGCCCCCCGGTATGTCTCCGATGGCCCCCCAGTATGTCTCCGATGGCCCCCCAGTATGTCTCCGATGCCCCCCCAGTATGTCTCCAATGGCCCCCCAGTATGTCTCTGATGGCCCCCCAGTATGTCTCTGATGGCCCCCAGTATGT
Source organism: Rana kukunoris (assembly GCA_029574335.1). Taxonomy (NCBI): domain Eukaryota; kingdom Metazoa; phylum Chordata; class Amphibia; order Anura; family Ranidae; genus Rana; species Rana kukunoris. Next base: position 17,691 of record JAJQKJ010002858.1, read on the forward strand.
CTCTGATGGCCCCCCAGTATGTCTCTGATGGCCCCCAGTATGTCTCTGATGGCCCCCAGTATGTCTCTGATGGCCCCCCAGTATGTCTCTGATGGCCCCCCGGCATGTCTCTGATGGCCCCCCGGCATGTCTCTGATGGCCCCCCGGCATGTCTCTGATGGCCCCCTGGTATGTCTCTAATGGCCCCCCAGTATGTCTCTGATGTCTCATATGTCCCCCCAGTATGTCTCTGATGGCCCCCAGATGGCCGCTCGGTGTGTCTCTGATGACCCCCAGTATGTCTCTGATGGCCCCCCAGCATGTCTCTGATGTCTCTGATGGCCCCCCGGTATGTCTCTGATGGCCCCCCCGGTATGTCTCCGATGGCCCCTCGGTATGTCTCTGATGTCTCCGATGGCCCCTCGGTATGTCTCTGATGTCAGGTTCCCTGTAAGTATTGGTGGGGGAATGTCTTTCCTCTCTCCAGTCTGTACAAGTGTGAAAGATCACCCCCCCCCCCAGCATAAATCTCCCCAAATCCCCTCCTCCTATAGCACAACCTCCTCTCCTCTTAGTACAACCCCCCTCCCCTACAAGCCCTCCTCCTAGCACAAAAAAAAGCCCCTCCCAGGATAAATGACCCCCCCCTTCCCAGCATCAATCCCCCCCAAGTCCTCCCTCTTAGTACAAATCCCCTCTCAGAGAATTTTTATTTTTTACAGAACGAAAAACAGCAAAAATAAATATCCAATATTCTGTATCCGATATATACAACATAAAAAAAAAAAAAAACACTAACACAAATATTAATTAAAATGTTTCAATTATTTGTTATTAAATTATTATGTACATATAAAACTTTCCAATCATGTAAATAAAAACACATTTAGACAAAGTGGATGTACGGCACATCACCCCTTCCCCCCCGAAGGGCACATTCAGTTCTCTCTTCCCTTCCTCTCCTCTTTCTCCTTCTCTCACAAATATTTTTTAAATAATATGTCTCTGATGCCCCCCCGGTATGTCTCTGATGTCTCTGGCCCCCAGTATGTCTCTGATGGACACCTGTTATGTCTCTGATGTCCCCCAGGTATGTCTCTGATGTCTCTGGTCCCCGGTATGTCTCTGATGGACCCCTGGTATGTCTCTGGTCCCCGGTATGTCTCTGATGGACCCCTGGTATGTCTCTGATGTCCCCCCGGTATGTCTCTGATGGACCCCCAGTATGTCTCTGATGGCCCCCTGGTATGTCTCTGATGTCTCCGATGGCCCCCCAGTATGTCTCTGATGGCCCCCTGGTATGTCTCTGATGTCCCCCCGGTATGTCTCTGATGGACCCCCAGTATGTCTCCGATGGCCCCCTGGCATGTCTCTAATGTCTCTGATGTCCCCCCGTTATGTCTCTGATGGCCCCCCGGTATGTCTCTGATGTCTCTGGCCCCCGGGATGTCTCTGATGTCTTTGATGGCCCCCGGTATGTCTCTGATGGCCCCCCGGTATGTCTATGATGTCTCTGGCCCCCAGTATGTCTCTGATGGACCCCCGTTATGTCTCTGATGTCCCCCAGGTATGTCTCTGATGTCTCTGGTCCCCGGTATGTCTCTGATGGACCCCTGGTATGTCTCTGATGTCCCCCCGGTATGTCTCTGATGGACCCCCAGTATGTCTCTGATGGCCCCCTGGTATGTCTCTGATGTCTCCGATGGCCCCCCAGTATGTCTCTGATGGCCCCCTGGTATGTCTCTGATGTCTCTGATGTCCCCCCGGTATGTCTCTGATGGCCCCCTGGTATGTCTCTGATGTCTCCGATGGCCTCCCAGTATGTCTCCGATGGCCCCCTGGTATGTCTCTAATGTCTCTGTTGGCCCCCCCGGTATGTTTCTGGTGTCTCTGATGTCCCCCCAGTATGTCTCTGTTGGCCCCCCCGGTATGTCTCTGGTGTCTCTGGCCCCCAGTATGTCTCTGATGTCTCTGGCCCCCCAGTATGTCTCTGATAACCCCCCAGTTTTTGTTTCATTTTGTTCTTGTTAATGATGATGATGATGAGCGCCGCGGTCGCCCCTCCCCCTCCTAAGGGAATTCGATACTCGGATTTATTTGTCTTTCTTTCATGTTTTCTCGGTGAGATAAAATGTAACCGCAAGAAAATCCCCTCCGCCTGACTCAGCCGATGGGGCCCCGGGGCGGAGGGGGGGGGGGGGGGTTATGCCAGCTCACCTGTGCCACCTGTGTGCCCGCTCTGCCTCATGGGGGGGGGGGGGGAGAACTGGTTTTACACGATGAACCCGATGATTATACAACAGACACCAATCAGGTATAAATTATTCCTCATTTCTGCGCCACACCCCACCGCGAGGACTCCGCACACACCAATCATCTGTCTCCCATCACTCAGTGTATAAAGCTGATAATGTACAGTATGTGACAAAAGTAAGTACACCCCTCAGTGACATTTCATGTGACAACACTGGAGAAATGACACTTTGTATCTACAATGTTGTGTAGTGAGTGTACATGGGGGGGAGGGGTGTACATGGGGGAGGGGTCTTTGTATCTCCAATGTTATGTAGTGAGTGTACATGGGGGGGGGGAGGGTGTACATAGGGGGAGGGGTCTTTGTATCTCCAATGTTGTGTAGTGAGTGTACATGGGGGAGGGGTGTACACAGGGGGGAGGGGTTGTGTAGTGAGTGTACATGGGGGGGGAGGGGTGTACACAGGGGGGAGGGGTCTTTGTATCTCCAATGTTGTGTAGTGAGTGTACACGGGGGGAGGGGTGTACACAGGGGGGAGGGGTCTTTGTATCTCCAATGTTGTGTAGTGAGTGTACATGGGGGAGGGGGTGTACACAGGGGGGAGGGGTTGTGTAGTGAGTGTACATGGGGGGAGGGGTGTACACAGGGGGGAGGGGTCTTTGTATCTCCAATGTTGTGTAGTGAGTGTACACGGGGGGAGGGGTGTACACAGGGGGAGGGGTCTTTGTATGTACAATGTTGTGTAGTGAGTGTACATGGGGGGGAGGGGTGTACACAGGGGGAGGGGTTGTGTAGTGAGTGTACAGCTTGTATAATAAATAACTCAACACACAGCCATTCATGTCTAAACCTCCGGCAAAATAGTGAAGCAGAGCATGATCCCCTCCCTTCGGAGACTGGGCCGCAGGGTAGTATTCCAACATGATAATGACCCCAAACACACCTCCAAGACCACCACTGCCTTGCTAAAGAAGCTGAGGGTGAAGGTGATAGACTAGACAATCATGTTTTGATATCTAATCTTACAGATACAGCTTTCCGTTTGAGGGCAACCATGATGCTGATGTGGCCTGTGATGGAATTGAGCATTGCACCCTGGCACAGCCCCGGCTTTGGAGGGACTGTGCCGGCTTTGGAGGGACTGTCCCGGCTTTGGAGGGACTGTCCCGGCTTTGGAGGGACTGTCCCGGCTTTGGAGGGACTGTGCCGGCTTTGGAGGGACTGTCCCGGCTTTGGAGGGACTGTGCCGGATTTGGAGGGACTGTCCCGGCTTTGGAGGGACTGTCCCGGCTTTGGAGGGACTGTGCCGCATTTGGAGGGACTGTCCCGGCTTTGGAGGGACTGTCCCGGCTTTGGAGGGACTGTGCCGGCTTTGGAGGGACTGTCCCGGCTTTGGAGGGACTGTCCCGGCTTTGGAGGGACTGTCCCGGCTTTGGAGTGACTGTGCCGGATTTGGAGGGACTGTCCCGGCTTTGGAGTGACTGTGCCGGATTTGGAGGGACTGTCCCGGCTTTGGAGGGACTGTCCTGGCTTTGGAGGGACTGTCCCGGCTTTGAATGAATGAATGAATGAAAACTTGTATACCGCGGCACATGCGAACTGAATCGCCTCTGGGCGCTTGTTGTTCCTGTCTCCTTTGATATCAAAAGAGATGTGTCTTGATCTTTTTCCTGAATGCTAAGTAGTTCTCCTCCAACCGAATGCTGGTTGGTAAAGCGTTCCATAGTCTGGGACCTTGGACCGCGAATCTTCTATCTCCTTTGGATTTGTATCCGGCTTTCGGTATCTGCAGGAGATTTTGATCAGTGGATCGCAGCACGCGATTGGGGTTATGGGCTTTTATTTTTTCGCGTAGATAATGGGGAGCATTCCCATGGATGCATCTGTGCGTTTAGACAGAGAGCTTTAAAAGTGATTCTGTCTTTGACTGGTAGCCAGTGAAGGGATCTCAGTGAAGGGATCTCAGTGAAGGGCTCTCAGTGAAGGGCTCTCAGTGAAGGGCTCTCAGTGAAGGGCTCTCAGTGAAGGGCTCTCAGTGAAGGGCTCTCAGTGAAGGGCTCTCAGTGAAGGGATCTCAGTGAAGGGATCTCAGTGAAGGGCTCTCAGTAAAGGGATCTCAGTGAAGGGATCTCAGTGAAGGGCTCTCAGTGAAGGGATCTCAGTGAAGGGCTCTCAGTGAAGGGATCTCAGTGAAGGGCTCTCAGTGAAGGGATCTCAGTGAAGGGATCTCAGTGAAGGGCTCTCAGTGAAGGGCTCTCAGTGAAGGGATCTCAGTGAAGGGCTCTCAGTGAAGGGATCTCAGTGAAGGGATCTCAGTGAAGGGATCTCAGTGAAGGGATCTCAGTGAAGGGCTCTCAGTGAAGGGCTCTCAGTGAAGGGATCTCAGTGAAGGGCTCTCAGTGAAGGGATCTCAGTGAAGGGATCTCAGTGAAGGGATCTCAGTGAAGGGCTCTCAGTGAAGGGCTCTCAGTGAAGGGCTCTCAGTGAAGGGATCTCAGTGAAGGGATCTCAGTGAAGGGATCTCAGTGAAGGGATCTCAGTGAAGGGCTCTCAGTGAAGGGATCTCAGTGAAGGGCTCTCAATGAAGGGCTCTCAGTGAAGGGATCTCAGTGAAGGGCTCTCAGTGAAGGGCTCTCAGTGAAGGGCTCTCAGTGAAGGGATCTCAGTGAAGGGATCTCAGTGAAGGGCTCTCAGTAAAGGGATCTCAGTGAAGGGCTCTCAGTAAAGGGATCTCAGTGAAGGGATCTCAGTGAAGGGCTCTCAGTGAAGGGATCTCAGTGAAGGGATCTCAGTAAAGGGATCTCAGTGAAGGGATCTCAGTGAAGGGATCTCAGTGAAGGGCTCTCAGTGAAGGGATCTCAGTGAAGGGATCTCAGTGAAGGGATCTCAGTGAAGGGATCTCAGTGAAGGGCTCTCAGTGAAGGGCTCTCAGTGAAGGGATCTCAGTGAAGGGCTCTCAGTGAAGGGATCTCAGTGAAGGGATCTCAGTGAAGGGCTCTCAGTGAAGGGATCTCAGTGAAGGGCTCTCAGTGAAGGGATCTCAGTGAAGGGATCTCAGTGAAGGGATCTCAGTGAAGGGATCTCAGTGAAGGGATCTCAGTGAAGGGATCTCAGTGAAGGGCTCTCAGTGAAGGGATCTCAGTGAAGGGCTCTCAATGAATGGCTCTCAGTGAAGGGCTCTCAGTGAAGGGATCTCAGTGAAGGGATCTCAGTGAAGGTGAGATTGATTCCCAGGGTTTTTTCCCAGTCACAAGTCTGGCGGCCGTATTTTGAACGACTTGCAGACGAGCGATTTGGTACTTTGGGAGTCCGAAGGTAAAGGGCATTTGCATAGTCCAATCTGGAGTTAACAATTGCTCCACCACGACTGCTATGTCTTCTTTGGGGATAAAAGGGATAAGTCTGCGTAGTAGGCGCAGCAGATGGTGAGATCCGCTGACTACTGACCCTATTTGTGCGTCCATTGTCATGTAGGTGTCGAAAATGACCCCGAGACTTTTGACTTTGGCGCTAGGGGAGATGATTTTGCCCAGAATAGGCGGGGGTGTCCAAGTTGTTGCAGGTAGATTCTTACGTTTGGCGTGAAACAGGAGAAGTTCTGTTTTCGCTCCGTTGAGGTTAAGGTAACTCTTTGTCATCCAGTCCTCTATCAAAGAGAGACATGTCTCTAGATTGAGGTGGTGATCCTTTTTATTGCAGATGCGGAAATACAGTTGCGTGTCGTCTGCATATGAGTGGTAGAGCAGTTTTTGGCTGCTGATGAGATCAAAAAGCGGACGAAGATAGATGTTAAACAACACCGGTGACAGAGGGGATCCTTGAGGGACTCCATATGATACCGTGCGTTTTTCCGAAAAGAAAGGTCCTAACTTCACTATTTGCGATCTGTTTTTCAAAAAGGAGGAAAACCAAGATAAATCGCCTTCTGCGACTTTGGCTACTTCAGCTAGCCGAGTCAATAAAAGTTTGTGGTCTACAGTGTCGAAAGCTGCGCTCAGGTCTAACAGAACCAGAAGACAAGATTCTCCTTCGTCTGCGGCCTCGAGAGCGTCGTCCCATATCTTGAGCAATGCTGTTTCCGTCCCGTGTCCGGGGCGGAAACCTGATTGAAATGGGTCGAGTAGGTTGTGGGTGTCTAGATGCTGTTGCACCACTGCTTTCTCCATAATCTTGGAAAAAGTGTTTAAGCTTGTTATAGGGTGGCGGTGGAGTGGATCCTTGGGGTCCAGGGTAGATTTCTTCAAGATGGGTCTAATTATACCCTCCTTCAACTGGGAGGGCACTATGCCCTCCATGAAAGATTGGTTAATAAGCTGTGTGATAGGAGGTGCTGTGCCGGATTTGGAGGGACTGTGCTGGATTTGGAGGGACTGTGCCGAATTTGGAGAGACTGTCCCAGATTTGGAGGGACTGTCCCAGATTTGGAGGGACTGTGCTGGATTTGAGGGACTGTGCTGGATTTGGAGGGACTGTGCTGGATTTGAGGGACTGTCCCGGCTTTGGAGGGACTGTGCCGGATTTGGAGGGACTGTCCTGGATTTGAAGGGACTGTCCCTCATTCAGGACAATGTCCCTCTGTCCCTCTTTTCTCCTCATTTGTCCCTCATTTTGTCCCTCATTTTGGTCGGATCTCTATAGATGTACAGTACAGACCAAAAGTTTGGACACACCTTCTCATTCCAAGAGTTTTCTTTATTTCCATGACTATGAGAATTGTAGAGTCACACTGAAGGCATGAAAACTATGAAGTAACACATGTGGAATTCTATACATAACACCTGAAAATCTGTCCTATTCTCGGTCCTTTTGCAGCAGACACGTCTCTAGAAGAACTGATAAGAGACTCCGGGGTGAATCCGGCCTTCATGGTAGAATATCTGCTAAAGAAAGGCAACAAGCACAAGAGACTTGTTTGAGGTAAAGAACACAAGGAATGGACATTAGACCGGTGGAAATCTGTGCTTTGGTCTGATGAGTCCGAGATCTTTGGTTCCAACCAGCGTGTCTTTGTGCAACGCAGAAAAGGTGAACGGATGGACTCTACATGCCTGGTTCCCACTGTGAAGCATGGTGGAGGAGGGGTGATGGGGGGGGGGGTGCTTTGCTGGTGACACTGTTGGGGATTTATACTAAACCAGCATGGCTACCGCAGCATCTTACAGCGGCATGCTATTCCATCCGCTTTGTGTTTAGTTGGACCATCAACAGAACAATGACCCCAAACACACCTCCAGGGGGGGGAAGGGCTATTTGACCAAGAAGGAGAGTGATGGGGTGCTGCGCCAGATGACCTGGCCTCCACAGTCACCGGACCTGAACCCAATCCAGATGGTTTGGGGTGAGCCGGACCGCAGAGTGAAGGCAAAAGGGCCAACAAGTGCCGAGCACCTCTGGGAACTCCTTCAAGACTGTTGGAAGAGCATTTCAGGTGACAAGAGAATGCCGAGAGTGCAAAGCAAAAGGACCGAGAATACGACAGATTTTCAGGTGTGTCACACTTTTCTGGTATTTATATAATTCCACATGTGTTACTTCATAGTTTTCATGCCTTCAGTGTCACTCTACAATTCTCATAGTCATGAAAATAAAGAAAACTCTTGGAATGAGAAGGTGTGTCCAAACTTTTGGTCTGTACTGTATATAAAATGCACTTCTTATATATCAAAAAAATCTCTACTGCCCTGGACACTGTGGACCACCCACTCCTCCTCAAAAAACACCACACCTTTGGTCTCCATGACTGTACTCTTCACTCGTTCTCTTCCTACTTATCCAACCGCACCTTTTAGTGACACTTACAACTCTACTGCCTCCTTTGCTCTTTCTCTGGTGAGGGTTGGGTATGGATGGTGATGGTTGGGTACGGATGGTGATGGTTGGGTACGAATGATGATGGTTGGGTACGGATGGTGAGGGTTGGGTATGGATGGTGATGGCTGGGTATGGATGGTGATGGTTGGGTACGGATGGTGATGGTTGGGTATGGATGGTGATGGTTGGGTATGGATGGTGAGGGTTGGGTATGGATGGTGATGGTTGGGTACGGATGGTGATGGTTGGGTATGGATGGTGATAGTTGGGTATGGATGGTGAAGGTTGGGTATGGATGGTGAGGGTTGGGTATGGATGGTGATGGTTGGGTACGGATGATGATGGTTGGGAACGGATGGTGATGATTGGGTACGAATGATGATGGTTGGGTACGGATGGTGAGGGTTGGGTATGGATGGTGATGGCTGGGTATGGATGGTGATGGTTGGGTACGGATGGTGATGGTTGGGTATGGATGGTGAGGGTTGGGTATGGATGGTGATGGTTGGGTACGGATGGTGATGGTTGGGTATGGATGGTGATAGTTGGGTATGGATGGTGAAGGTTGGGTATGGATGGTGATGGTTGGGTACGGATGGTGATGGTTGGGTACGGATGATGATGGTTGGGTACGGATGGTGATGATTGGGTACGGATGGTGAGGGTTGGGTACGGATGGTGAGGGTTGGGTATGGATGGTGAGGGTTGGGTATGTATGGTGATAGTTGGGTACGCATGGTGATGGTTGGGTACGGATGGTGATGGTTGGGTATAGAGAGCCGTATTCTTGGCTGAGATGGTGATGGTCGGGTATGGATGGTGATGGTTGGGTACGGATGGTGAGGGTTGGGTATAGAGAGCCGTATTCTTGGCTGAGATGGTGATGGTCGGGTATGGATGGTGATGGTTGGGTGTAGAGAGCCGTATTCTTGGCTGAGATGGTGAGGGTTGGATACGGAGGGTGATGGTTGGGTACGGATGATGATGGTTGGGTATGGAAGGTGATGGTTGGGTATGGATAGTGATGGTTGGGTACGGATGGTGAGGGTTGGGTATAGAGAGCCGTATTCTTGGCTGAGATGGTGATGGTCGGGTATGGATGGTGATGGTTGGGTGTAGAGAGCCGTATTCTTGGCTGAGATGGTGAGGGTTGGATACGGAGGGTGATGGTTGGGTACGGATGATGATGGTTGGGTATGGAAGGTGATGGTTGGGTATGGATAGTGATGGTTGGGTATGGATAGTGATGGTTGGGTACAGATGGTGATGGTCGGGTATGGATGGTGAGGGTTGGGTATGGATGGTGAAGGTTGGGTACGGATGGTGAGGGTTGGGTATGGATGGTGATGGTTGGGTACGGAGGGTGATGGTTGGGTATGGATGATGATGGTTGGGTACGGATGGTGAGGGTTGGGTATGGATGGTGATGATTATGGATGGTGAGGGTTAAGTACGGATGGTGAGGGTTGGGTATGGATGGCGATGGTTGGGTGTAGAGAGCCGTATTCTTGGCTGAAATGGTGAGGGTTGGGTATGGATGGTGACGGTTGGATACGGATGGTGAGGGTTGGGTACGGATGGTGAGGGTTGGGTATGGATGGTGACGGTTGGGTACAGATGGTGATGTTTGGGTATGGATGGTGATGGTTGGGTACGGATGGTGAGGGTTGGGTATGGATGGTGATGGTTGGGTATGGATGGTGATGGTTGGGTACGGAGAGTGATGGTTGGGTACGGATGATGATGGTTGGGTATGGAAGGTGATGGTTGGGTACGGATGGTGAGGGTTGGGTATGGATGGTGATGGTTGGGTACGGAGAGTGATGGTTGGGTACGGATGATGATGGTTGGGTATGGAAGGTGATGGTTGGGTACGGATGGTGAGGGTTGGGTATGGATGGTGATGATTGAGTATGGATGGTGAGGGTTGAGTACGGATGATGAGGGTTGGGTATGGATGGCGATGGTTAGTTATGGATGGCGAGGGTTGGGTACGGATGGTGATGGTTGGGTACGGATGGTGATGGTTGGGTATGGATGATGATGGTTGGGTACGGATGGTGATGGTTGGGTATGGATGGTGAGGGTTGGGTATGGATGGTAAGGGTTGGGTACGGATGGTCATGGTTGGGTATGGATGGTGATGGTTGGGTACGGATGATGATGGTTGGGTACGGATGGTGATGGTTGGGTACGGATGGTGATGATTGGGTATGGATGGTGAGGGTTGGGTACGGATGGTGAGGGTTGGGTACGGATGGTGATGGTTGGGTACGGATGGTGATGGTTGGGTACGTATGGTGATGGTTGGGTACGGATGGTGATGGTTGGGTACGGATGGTGAGGGTTGGGTACGGATGGTGAGGGTTGGGTATGGATGGTGATGGTTGGATATGGATGGTGATGGTTGGGTATGGATGGTGATGGTTGGGTGTAGAGAGCCGTCTTCCTGGCTGAGATGGTGATGGTTGTTTACGGATGGTGAGGGTTGGGTATAGAGAGCCGTATTCTTGGCTGAGATGGTGATGGTCGGGTATGGATGGTGATGGTTGGGTGTAGAGAGCCCTATTCTTGGCTGAGATGGTGAGGGTTGGGTATGGATGGTGATGGTTGGGTATGGATGGTGAGGGTTGTGTACGGAGGGTGATGGTTGGGTACGGATGATGATGGTTGGGTATGGAAGGTGATGGTTGGGTATGGAAGGTGATGGTTGGGTATGGATAGTGATGGTTGGGTACAGATGGTGATGGTTGGGTACGGAGAGTGATGGTTGGGTACGGATGGTGATGGTTGGGTATGGATGGTGATGGTTGGGTACGGATGATGATGGTTGGGTACGGATGGTGATGGTTGGGTACGGATGGTGATGGTTGGGTACGGATGGTGAGTGTTGGGTACGGATGGTGATGGTTGGGTACGGATGGTGATGGTTGGGTATGGATGGTGATGGTTGGGTATGGATGGTGAGGGTTGGGTACGGATGGTGAGGGTTGGGTATGGATGGTGATGGTTGGGTACGGATGGTGATGGTTGGGTATGGATGGTGATGGTTGGGTACGGAGGGTGATGGTTGGGTATGGATGATTATGGTTGGGTATGGAAGGTGATGGTTGGGTACGGATGGTGAGGGTTGGGTATGGATGGTGATGATTATGGATGGTGAGGGTTGAGTACGGATGGTGATGGTTGGGTATGGATGGCGATGGTTGGGTGTCGAGAGCCGTATTCTTGGCTGAGATGGTGAGGGTTGGGTATGGATGGTGATGGTTGGGTACGGATGGTGAGGGTTGGGTATGGATGGTGAGGGTTGGGTATGGATGGTGAGGGTTGGGTATGGATGGTGATGGTTGGGTATGGATGGTGAGGGTTGGGTATGGATGGTGAAGGTTGAGTACGGATGGTGACGGTTGGGTACAGATGGTGATGGTTGGGTATGGATGGTGATGGTTGGGTATGGATGGTGAGGGTTGGGTATGGATGGTGATGGTTGGGTACGGAGAGTGATGGTTGGGTACGAATGATGATGGTTGGGTACGGATGATGATGGTTGGGGATGGATGGTGATGGTTGGGTACCGATGGTGAGGGTTGGGTATGGATGGTGATGATTGAGTATGGATGGTGAGGGTTGAGTACGGATGGTGAGGGTTGGGTATGGATGGCGATGGTTGGGTACGGATGGTGAGGGTTGAGTACGGATGGTGAGGGTTGAGTACGGATGGTGATGGTTGGGTACGGATGGTGATGGTTGGGTATGGATGGTGAGGGTTGGGTACGGATGGTGAGGGTTGGGTATGGATGGTGATGGTTGGGTATGGATGGGATGGTGATGGTTGGGTACGGATGATGATGGTTGGGTATGGATGGTGAGGGTTGGGTACGGATGGTGAGGGTTGGGTATGGATGGTGATGGTTGGGTACGGATGGTGAGGGTTGGGTACGGATGGTGATGGTTGGGTACAGATGGTGATGGTTGGGTACGGATGGTGATGGTTGGGTACGGATGGTGATGGTTGGGTACGGATGATGATGGTTGGGTACGGATGGTGATGGTTGGGTACGGATGGTGAGTGTTGGGTATGGATGGTGATGGTTGGGTATGGATGGTGAGTGTTGGGTATGGATGGTGATGGTTGGGTATGGATGGTGATGGTTGGGTATGGATGGGATGGTGATGGTTGGGTACGGATGATGATGGTTGGGTATGGATGGTGATGGTTGGGTACGGATGGTGATGGTTGGGTACGGATGGTGATGGTTGGGTACGGATGGTGATGGTTGGGTACGGATGGTGAGGGTTGGGAATGGATGGTGATGGTTGGATATGGATGGTCATGGTTGGGTATGGATGGTGATGGTTGGGTGTAGAGAGCCGTCTTCCTGGCTGAGATGGTGATGGTTGTTTACGGATGGTGAGGGTTGGGTATAGAGAGCCGTATTCTTGGCTGAGATGGTGATGGTCGGGTATGGATGGTGATGGTTGGGTGTAGAGAGCCGTATTCTTGGCTGAGATGGTGAGGGTTGGGTATGGATGGTGATGGTTGGGTACGGATGGTGAGGGTTGGGTACGGATGGTGATGGTTGGGTACGGATGGTGATGGTTGGGTACGGATGGTGATGGTTGGGTACGGATGGTGATGGTTGGGTACGGATGGTTATGGTTGGGTACGGATGGTGAGGGTTGGGTACGGATGGTGAGGGTTGGGTATGGATGGTGATGGTTGGATATGGATGGTGATGGTTGGGTATGGATGGTGATGGTTGTGTGTAGAGAGCCGTCTTCCTGGCTGAGATGGTGATGGTTGTTTACGGATGGTGAGGGTTGGGTATAGAGAGCCGTATTCTTGGCTGAGATGGTGATGGTCGGGTATGGATGGTGATGGTTGGGTGTAGAGAGCCGTATTCTTGGCTGAGATGGTGAGGGTTGGGTATGGATGGTGATGGTTGGGTATGGATGGTGAGGGTTGTGTACGGAGGGTGATGGTTGGGTACGGATGATGATGGTTGGGTATGGAAGGTGATGGTTGGGTATGGAAGGTGATGGTTGGGTATGGATAGTGATGGTTGGGTACAGATGGTGATGGTTGGGTACGGAGAGTGATGGTTGGGTACGGATGTGATGGTTGGGTATGGATGGTGATGGTTGGGTACGGATGATGATGGTTGGGTACGGATGGTGATGGTTGGGTACGGATGGTGATGGTTGGGTACGGATGGTGAGTGTTGGGTACGGATGGTGATGGTTGGGTACGGATGGTGATGGTTGGGTATGGATGGTGATGGTTGGGTATGGATGGTGAGGGTTGGGTACGGATGGTGAGGGTTGGGTATGGATGGTGATGGTTGGGTACGGATGGTGATGGTTGCGTATGGATGGTGATGGTTGGGTACGGAGGGTGATGGTTGGGTACGGATGATTATGTTGGGTATGGAAGGTGATGGTTGGGTACGGATGGTGAGGGTTGGGTATGGATGGTGATGATTATGGATGGTGATGGGTTGAGTACGGATGGTGATGGTTGGGTATGGATGGCGATGGTTGGGTGTCAAGAGCCGTATTCTTGGCTGAGATGGTGAGGGTTGGGTATGGATGGTGATGGTTGGGTACGGATGGTGAGGGTTGGGTATGGATGGTGAGGGTTGGGTATGGATGGTGAGGGTTGGGTATGGATGGTGATGGTTGGGTATGGATGGTGAGGGTTGGGTATGGATGGTGAAGGTTGAGTACGGATGGTGACGGTTGGGTACAGATGGTGATGGTTGGGTATGGATGGTGATGGTTGGGTATGGATGGTGAGGGTTGGGTATGGATGGTGATGGTTGGGTACGGAGAGTGATGGTTGGGTACGGATGATGATGGTTGGGTACGGATGATAATGGTTGGGGATGGATGGTGATGGTTGGGTACCGATGGTGAGGGTTGGGTATGGATGGTGATGATTGAGTATGGATGGTGAGGGTTGAGTACGGATGGTGAGGGTTGGGTATGGATGGCGATGGTTGGGTACGGATGGTGAGGGTTGAGTACGGATGGTGAGGGTTGAGTACGGATGGTGATGGTTGGGTACGGATGGTGATGGTTGGGTATGGATGGTGAGGGTTGGGTACGGATGGTGAGGGTTGGGTATGGATGGTGATGGTTGGGTATGGATGGGATGGTGATGGTTGGGTACGGATGATGATGGTTGGGTATGGATGGTGAGGGTTGGGTACGGATGGTGAGGGTTGGGTATGGATGGTGATGGTTGGGTACGGATGGTGAGGGTTGGGTACGGATGGTGATGGTTGGGTACAGATGGTGATGGTTGGGTACGGATGGTGATGGTTGGGTACGGATGGTGATGGTTGGGTACGGATGATGATGGTTGGGTACGGATGGTGATGGTTGGGTACGGATGGTGAGTGTTGGGTATGGATGGTGATGGTTGGGTATGGATGGTGAGTGTTGGGTATGGATGGTGATGGTTGGGTATGGATGGTGATGGTTGGGTATGGATGGGATGGTGATGGTTGGGTACGGATGATGATGGTTGGGTATGGATGGTGATGGTTGGGTACGGATGGTGATGGTTGGGTACGGATGGTGATGGTTGGGTACGGATGGTGATGGTTGGGTACGGATGGTGAGGGTTGGGTATGGATGGTGATGGTTGGATATGGATGGTGATGGTTGGGTATGGATGGTGATGGTTGGGTGTAGAGAGCCGTCTTCCTGGCTGAGATGGTGATGGTTGTTTACGGATGGTGAGGGTTGGGTATAGAGAGCCGTATTCTTGGCTGAGATGGTGATGGTCGGGTATGGATGGTGATGGTTGGGTGTAGAGAGCCGTATTCTTGGCTGAGATGGTGAGGGTTGGGTATAAATGGTGATGGTTGGGTATGGATGGTGAGGGTTGTGTACGGAGGGTGATGGTTGGGTATGGAAGGTGATGGTTGGGTATGGAAGGTGATGGTTGGGTATGGATAGTGATGGTTGGGTACAGATGGTGATGGTTGGGTACGGAGAGTGATGGTTGGGTACAGATGGTGATGGTTGGGTATGGATGGTGATGGTTGGGTACGGATGATGATGGTTGGGTACGGATGGTGATGGTTGGGTACGGATGGTGATGGTTGGGTACGGATGGTGAGTGTTGGGTACGGATGGTGATGGTTGGGTACGGATGGTGATGGTTGGGTATGGATGGTGATGGTTGGGTATGGATGGTGAGGGTTGGGTACGGATGGTGAGGGTTGGGTATGGATGGTGATGGTTGGGTACGGATGGTGATGGTTGGGTATGGATGGTGATGGTTGGGTACGGAGGGTGATGGTTGGGTACGGATGATTATGGTTGGGTATGGAAGGTGATGGTTGGGTACGGATGGTGAGGGTTGGGTATGGATGGTGATGATTATGGATGGTGAGGGTTGAGTACGGATGGTGATGGTTGGGTATGGATGGCGATGGTTGGGTGTAGAGAGCCGTATTCTTGGCTGAGATGGTGAGGGTTGGGTATGGATGGTGATGGTTGGGTACGGATGGTGAGGGTTGGGTATGGATGGTGAGGGTTGGGTATGGATGGTGAGGGTGGTTGGGTATGGATGGTGATGGTTGGGTATGGATGGTGAGGGTTGGGTATGGATGGTGAAGGTTGAGTATGGTGAGGGTTGGGTACGGATGGTGACGGTTGGGTACAGATGGTGATGGTTGGGTATGGATGGTGATGGTTGGGTATGGATGGTGATGGTTGGGTATGGATGGTGAGTGTTGGGTATGGATGGTGATGGTTGGGTATGGATGGTGAGTGTTGGGTATGGATGGTGATGGTTGGGTATGGATGGTGATGGTTGGGGATGGATGGTGAGTGTTGGGTACGGATGGTGATGGTTGGGTACGGATGGTGAGGGTTGGGTACGGATGATGATGGTTGGGGATGGATGGTGATGGTTGGGTACCGATGGTGAGGGTTGGGTATGGATGGTGATGATTGAGTATGGATGGTGAGGGTTGAGTACGGATGGTGAGGGTTGGGTATGGATGGCGATGGTTGGGTACGGATGGTGAGGGTTGAGTACGGATGGTGAGGGTTGAGTACGGATGGTGAGGGTTGAGTACGGATGGTGATGGTTGGGTACGGATGGTGATGGTTGGGTATGGATGGTGAGGGTTGGGTACGGATGGTGAGGTTGGGTATGGATGGTGATGGTTGGGTATGGATGGGATGGTGATGGTTGGGTACGGATGATGATGGTTGGGTATGGATGGTGAGGGTTGGGTACGGATGGTGAGGGTTGGGTATGGATGGTGATGGTTGGGTACGTATGGTGAGGGTTGGGTACGGATGGTGATGGTTGGGTACAGATGGTGATGGTTGGGTACGGATGGTGATGGTTGGGTACGGATGGTGATGGTTGGGTACGGATGGTGATGGTTGGGTACGGATGGTGAGTGTTGGGTATGGATGGTGATGGTTGGGTATGGATGGTGAGTGTTGGGTATGGATGGTGATGGTTGGGTATGGATGGTGATGGTTGGGGATGGATGGTGAGTGTTGGATTGGGTTGGGGATGTAGTGGATGGTGATGGTTGGGTACGGATGGGGTTGGGTATGAGGGTTGGGTACGGGATGGTGATGGTTGGGTACGGATGGTGAGGGGATGGTGAGGTTGGGTACGGATGGTGATGGTTGGGTATGGATGGTGAGTTGGGTTGGATGGGTGGTTGGGTATGGATGGTGATGGTTGGGGATGGATGGTGAGTGTTGGGTACGGATGGTGATGGTTGGGTACGGATGGTGAGGGTTGGGTACGGATGATGATGGTTGGGTACGGATGATGATGGTTGGGTACGGATGATGATGGTTGGGTACGGATGGTGATGGTTGGGTACGGATGGTGATGGTTGGGTACGGATGGTGATGGTTGGGTACGGATGGTGATGGTTGGTTGGGTACGGATGGTGATGGTTGGGTACGGATGGTGATGGTTGGGTACGGATGGATGGTTGGGTACGGATGGTGATGGTTGGGTACGGATGGTGATGGGGTATGGGTACGGTTGGTGATGGTGATGTTGGGTATGGATGGTGATGGTTGGGTATGGGATGGTGGGTATGGATGGGAGTGATGGTTGGGTATGGATGATGGATGGTTGGGTACGGATGGTGATGGTTGGGTACGGATGATGATGGTTGGGTATGGGTATGGTGATGGGTTGGGTATGGATGGTGATGGTTGGGTATGGATGGTGATGGTTGGGTACGGATGGTGATGTTGGTACGGATGGTGATGGGGTTGGGTATGATGATGGTGGGTACGGATGATGATGGTTGGGTACGGATGGTGATGGTTGGGTACGGATGGTGATTGGGTATGGGTACGATGGTGAGGATGGGTACGGATGATGATGGTTGGGTACGGATGGATGGTGAGGGTTGGGTACGGATGATGAGGGTGGTTGGATGGGTGGTTGGGTACGGATGATGATGGTTGGGTACGGATGATGATGGTTGGGTACGGATGGTGATGGTTGGGTACGGATGGTGAGGGTTGGGTATGGATGATGATGGTTGGGTACGGATGGTGATGGTTGGGTATGGATGGTGATGGTTGGGTAGGGATGGTGATGGGTATAGAGAGCCGTCTTCCAGGTGGCCAGCGTAGAGTGATGCAGCAGTACATCGCCCGTTCGCCATACCTGCACATTCTTATCTGTAGAATTCCAGCTCAGGTGGTGTCCTGGCATGACCTCCCCCTTCACACCCGCACATATCTCTCCAGGTTTTCAGGTTTGTTATGTACAGTATGTGGGAGCAGCTTGTGCTCAGATGCTTTTTAGCCCAAGGCCAGGCAAAGTTGGCACAGTCTTACCCACTGAACATCGCAGTGTCAGTATTGGGAACCTCCAGCAGAGGGCGCTGTGCACTCATAGAAGAGGATGGGCGCCTTGGTATCTGCAGGTGCTGCAGTAATAAAAGGTGCGCTCAGCGGAGAGGATGTCATTGCTGATCTACTTCTGATCTGAGGGGGCTTCGCAATGCCAGATCTCCTTCTTCTCCTGCAGGCTGCCTCTGAAAATGCTAATTTCCTGGCAGTCTCTGTCTTCCTCACATCGCATACCAGGAATGCAGACAGCTGAACCCAAATCCCGGTCTGCATGATGGCTGCACCTCTGGGACTCAGAAGGGACTGAAACCGAAGGATGGGCATAGCAGCCAGGCAGCTGGCATTTTCAGGTGTTTGCTGGGAAGAAGAAATAGTTAGACATTGTTGTATTTCCCTGGCAGAAAAGGGTGGCAGCGCTCTCACAGTTGCACGCTTGCTGTTCCATATTTCTATGACCGTATTTAACGTAAAGAAATGTAGGATATCCCCCCCCCGGTGGCTCTTGGTATCATCAGGCAGTACAGTCGGCATCCCTTCTGAACAACTGCTGAGAGGAGAATAATTAGCCCATAAGAGCACCTGTTGTTCTCAGTGAGTGTCAGCAGCCTGGTACAGAGAGGAACAGCGAAGCACAATCACCGCACAGTGCTGCTAAGTACATAAAGAAAGAGAAAATGCAGCTGCCTCCATTTACATACAACATCTATACACTAACACACTTTGAAAGGTTCATTTACATCATCCAATATACATTAAAGTGGAGCTAGATTAGGGATCAGGGTGTGGGATCAGGGTCAGGGGTCTGGGATCAGGGTCAGGGATCAGGGTCTGGGATCATGTTTGAGGATCAGGGTCTGGGATCAGGGTCTGGGATCAGGGTTGAGGATCAGGGTCTGGGATTAGATTCTGGGATCAGGGATCAGGGTGGAGGATCATGGTTTGGGATCAGGGTCTGGGATCAGGGTCTGGGATCAGGGTTTACAATCTGGGATTAGGGTCTGGGATCAGGGTCTGGGATCAGGGTTTGGGATCAGGGTCTGGGATCAGGGTCTGGGATCAGGGTTTAGGATCTGGGATCAGGGTTGAGGATCTGGGATCAGGGTTGAGAATCAGGGTCTGTGATCAGGGTCAGGAATCAGTATCTAGGATCAGGGTTGAGGATCAGGAATCAGGGTCTGGGATCAGGGTTTGAGATCAAGGCCTGGGATCAAAGTCTGGGATCGGGGTCTGGGATTAGGGCCTGGGATCGGGGTCTGGGATTAGGGTCTGGGATTAGGGTTTGGGATCAGGGTTTGGGTTGGGTCTGGGATCAGGGTCTGGAATCAAGCTCTGGGATCAGGTTCTAGAATCAGGGTTGGGGATCAGGGTCTGGGATCAGGGTCTGGGATCAGGGTTAGGGTTGCCACCTCATCCCTTTAAAACAGAACACATATGAATTACACAGGTTCTGAGGCTCAGGCTAATGCAGATTAGGCACCGAGTGAGTTTAATTACCACCATAATCAGCCCCAGAACCTGTGTAATTCATATGTGTTCTGGTTTAAAGGGATGAGGTGGCAACCCTAATCAGGGTTGAGGATCAGGGTTTGGGATCAGGGTCTGGGATCAGGGTCTGGGATTATAGTCTGGGATCAGGGTTTGGGATCAGGGTCTGGGATCAAGGTCTGGGATCAGGGTTGAGGATCAGGGTCTGAGATCAGGGTTCAGGATCTGGGATTACTGTCTGGGATCAGGGTTGAGGATCAGGGTTGAGGATCCAGGGTTCAGGATCTGGAATTAGGGTCTGGGATCAGGGTTGAGGATCAGGGATCAGGGTTGAGGATCAGGGTCTGGGATTAGATTCTGGGATCAGGGATCAGGGTCTGGGATCATGGTGGAGGATCAGTGATCAGAGTCTGGGATCAGGGTCTGAGATCAGGGTCTGGGATCAGGGTCTGGGATCAGGGTTCAGGATCTGGGATTAGGGTCTGGGATCAGGGTTGAGGATCAGGGATCAGGGTTGAGGATCTGGGATCACGGTTGAGGATCAGGGTCTGGGATCAGGTTCAGAAATCAGTATCTAGGATCGGGGTTGAGGATCAGGAATCAGGGACTGGGATCAGGGTTTGAGATCAGGGTCTGGGATCAAAGTCTGGGATTAGGGTTTGGGTTGGGTCTGGGATCAGACTCTGGGATCAGGTTCTAGGATCAGGGTTGGGGATCAGGGATCAGGGTCTGGGATCAGGGTTTGGAAGGTCCACTGATGGATCTTCTCTAAGGGTTGGCATATCAAGTGGCTTCACTGATGAAACCCAACAGCCACCAGGAACGAAATACGATTCCCTGACCCCCCCCCCCCCTCGGGTGGACTCTTCTTCAACAATCTGTGGGAAAACTCTGGATTCCCCCCCATTGTTCCTGTACAATACTGCTGCTAATTTTCGGTGATTGTTGAGGGCAGTTTTGCACACAGACGGGGCAGAGGAGTCGTTGGACCAAATTGGGACAACCCAACCTCCTATTTTTATTTTTAGCTTTCAATGGGGTTTTCTGCAAAGCTCACCATCTCAGATCCGGATCTGGGGAACTGATTGTGAACTGAAAACCAAGGAGATCCACTCACCCCCAGTCCTGGCCAATGTTCAGGGAGGACACGGCCTTAAAGTCATCCCTCTTTGGCCAACGGTGTCAAGAAGATCCCTTTCTGGCCAACTGCATTAAGGTGATCTCAATCAACCACTACATCCAAGTGAACTATTATGATCAACTGCCTCAAAGGGATCCCTCTCTGGCCAACTGCCTCAAAGGGATCCCTCTCTGGCCAACTGCCTCAAAGTGATCCCTCTCTGGCCAGCTGCATCAAAGTGATCTCTTTCTGGCCAATTGCCTCAAAGTGATCCCTCTCTGGCCAACTGCATCAAAGTGATCCCTCTCTGGCCAACTGCCTCAAAGTGATCCTTCTCTGGCCAGCTGCATCAAAGTGATCTCTTTCTGGCCAATTGCCTCAAAGTGATCCCTCTCTGGCCAACTGCCTCAAAGTGATCCTTCTCTGGCCAACTGCCTCAAAGTGATCCCTCTCTGGCCAGCTGCATCAAAGTGATCTCTTTCTGGCCAACTGCCTCAAAGTGATCGCTTTTTGGCTAACTGCGTCAAAGTGATCCCTCCCTGGCCAGCTGCGTCAAAGTGATCCCTCTCTGATGAACTGCACCTAAGTGATCCCTCTCTAGCCAACTGCTTTAAAGGTTCTCTTCTCTGGCCTTCTGTGTCAAAGTGAATTCCCTCTGACCAAATGCATGAAGAAGATCCTTCTCTGGCCATCTGCATCAAAGTGATCCCTCTCTAGCCAAATGCATTAAAGTGATCTTACTTTAGCCAACTGTCTCAAAGTAACCCTTCTATGGCCAGCTGCGTCAAAGAGATCTCTCCTTAGCCAGGTGCCTCAAAGGTATCCCTCTCTGGCCAACTGGGTCAAAGTGAATCCCTTTTTGGCTAACGGCATCAAGAAGATCCCTCTCTTGCCAGCTGCATCAAAGTTATACCTCTGTTGCCAACTGCCTTAAAGCGGATCTCCACCCTAAAGTGAAGATCCGCTGATCGGAACCCTCCCCCCCTCCGGCGTCACATTTGACACCTTTCAGGGGGGAGGGGGGTGCAGATACCTGTCTAAAGACAGGTATCTGCACCCACTTCCGGCCCGCAGTCTCGGGCAAAAGACGGGCTTTTCCCGTTGTATGCTGGGAACTCTCGGCTCCCAGCACACAGCGGGAGCCAATCGCGGGCGCAGCGCGACTCGCGCATGCGCCGTAGGGAACCGGGCAGTGAAGCCGCAGCGCTTCACTTCCTGGTTCCCTCACCGTGGATGGAGGGGGGAGCAGCAGGGTGACGAGCGATCGCTCGTCCTCTGCTACGGACGCCGCTGGACTCCAGGACAGGTAAGTGTCCTAATATTAAAAGTCAGCAGCTGCAGTATTTGTTGCTGCTGGCTTTTAATATCTTTTTGAGGTGAACCATCCGCTTTAAAGTGATCTCCCTCGGCTTCAGCTACCTCAAAGTGACCCTTTTCTGGCCAACTGCCTCAAAGGGATCCTCTCTGGCCGACTGGGTCAAAGTGAATCCCTTTTTGGCCAATGGCATCAAAAAGATCCCTCTCTTGCCAGCTGCATCAAAGTGATCCCTCTCTGCCCATCTGCCCTAAAGCAATCCCTCTCTTGCCAACTGCCTCAAAGTGATCCCTCTCTGACCAACTGCCTCAAAGGGATCCATCTCTGGCCAACTGCCTCAAAGGGATCCCTCTCTGACCATCTGCCCTAAAGCAATCCCTCTCTTGCCAACTGCCTCAAAGTGATCCCTCTCTGACCAACTGCCTCAAAGGGATCCATCTCTGGCCAACTGCCTCAAAGGGATCCCTCTCTGACCATCTGCCCCTAAGGAATCCCTCCCTTGCCAACTGCCTCAAAGGGATCTCTCTCTCTGACAAACTGCCTCAGAGGGATCCCTCTCTGACCATCTGCCCCAAAGGAATCCCTCTCTTGCCAACTACCTTAAAGGGATCTCTCTCTGACCAACTGCCTCAAAGGGATCCCTCTCTGGCCAACTGCCTCAAAGGGATCTCTCTCTGACCAACTGCCTCAAAAGGGATCCCTCTCTGACCATCTGCCCCAAAGGAATGCCTCTCTTGCCAACTGCCTCAAAGGGATCTCTATCTGACCAACTGCCTCAAAGGGATCTCTATCTGACCAACTGCCTCAAAGGAATCCCTCTCTTGCCAACTGCCTCAAAGGGATCCCTCTCTGACCATCTGCCCCTAAGGAATCCCTCCCTTGCCAACTGCCTCAAAGGGATCTCTCTCTGACCAACTGCCTCAGAGGGATCCCTCTCTGACCATCTGCCCCAAAGGAATCCCTCTCTTGCCAACTGCCTCAAAGGGATCTCTCTCTGACCAACTGCCTCAAAGGGATCCCTCTCTGGCCAACTGCCTCAAAGGGATCTCTATCTGACCAACTGCCTCAAAAGGGATCCCTCTCTGACCATCTGCCCCAAAGGAATGCCTCTCTTGCCAACTGCCTCAAAGGGATCTCTATCTGACCAACTGCCTCAAAGGGATCTCTATCTGACCAACTGCCTCAAAGGAATCCCTCTCTTGCCAACTGCCTCAAAGGGATCCCTCTCTGACCATCTGCCCCTAAGGAATCCCTCCCTTGCCAACTGCCTCAAAGGGATCTCTCTCTGACCAACTGCCTCAGAGGGATCCCTCTCTGACCATCTGCCCCAAAGGAATGCCTCTCTTGCCAACTGCCTCAAAGGGATCTCTATCTGACCATCTGCCTCAAAAGAATCCCTCTCTTGCCAACTGCCTCAAAGGGAATTCTTTCTGACCAACTGCCTCAAAGTGATCTCCCTCAGCTCCAGCTACCTCAAAGTGATCCCTCTCTGACCAACCTAAAGCAGGCAGATTTGCTCCTCCCCGGTCCTGGCCTATATGGTCGGGGGTCACGCCAGGAGATGTGGTGGAGGTGACGTCCCGCGTTTCACCATCGTATCCCGCGAATATGGCGCCCGAGGTTTTATTGGCTGTCCCGGTGTCACTCCAGGGTGCCGCTCCTACGTGGCACTCGTTATATTGCCGGCGTGTCGCAATCTTATATTGTACCATAAAATCTACAACTTTCCTGACTTTGTTACTTTGTTTCAAGTGAAGCAGAACTTTTATTTTTATTTTTTATGACCTCCGATCCCCCGAGGTTCTGTGACTCAAGGAGATCGTAATCCTCGCTAAGAAATCCCACTTATGTAAACGGGTTAAAAGATTAATAATCTTTTTACACTTCTGTTTTATTTTCAGAAAAACAAACAGAGAATTTTTTTTTTTTTTTTAAGCTCTGTCAATACGCCGCGCCGGAGGAACAGCGGCGTGTAAAGCGTATTGTTGGAGCATTTCATTAGCTTAGACAAATATTGGCCGATCCCGCGCAGAGTCCCCTTTTCTCAGCGTTTTTATTACGTCTATTTTTGTTTTAGTAGGTCAAACAGTCGCCCGCGGTAAAAATGCGATTATTCACTTCGTTCCGGAACCAAACTTCAGGATAAAATAAGGTTTAAAGATACAAAGTTTGAGTGACGGAACGAAGAGAGACGTCCAACTTTAAATCGCAGTAAAAGCGCGATTATTCATTTTTTTCACGATAAAAAAAAAAAAAAAAAAAAAAGAGATACGATCGACGATTGAGTGACGTCTGACTTGGAATCCTAATAGCTTATATGTAGAAAACACCTGAGGTGCTGGAAGGGCGTGACCGCATGTTAACGCTGGAAATAAAGAATTAACCCTTCGCTGCTTTACACCCTAAAGCCCAGGAGACGCCATCAGAATATTGTACAGAAAATACGATCGTGCGACAATCTGATCGTTATTAGTGCACAGCTTTTTATCTGAAGCGGCAGACGTCAAGATCTTTCTTGTACGATATCAGATCGGACAATTCCTGTTTAATCAGCGCAGATTTCTTCCGAAAATACGATATAAATACATTCTATCACTTCAGAATTTCGATTCTGTACTTTATTCGATTTCGATATGGAAAAACGAACCTGCAAAAAAAAAAACTGGATGATCATTTGTCCCGATAATCTCATCGTGTGTACGAGGCTTTACAAACTTTTACATAAAAATAGGGATTCTTGGTTCACATATAGTATAATACATAGTCAAGCTGTACAGCTTCACCAAAGAGATCCCTCTCTGACCAGCTACGACAAAGTCATCCCTCTCTGGTCGACTACATCAAAGTGATCCCTCTCTGACCAGCTACATCAAAGTCATCCCTCTCTGACCAGCTGCGTCAAAGTCATCCCTCTCTGACCAGCTGCGTCAAAGTCATCCCTCTCTGACCAGCTGCGTCAAAGTCATCCCTCTCTGACCAGCTGCGTCAAAGTCATCCCTCTCTGGTCGACTACATCAAAGTGATCCCTCTCTGACCAGCTACATCAAAGTCATCCCTCTCTGACCAGCTGCGTCAAAGTCATCCCTCTCTGACCAGC
Organism: Rana kukunoris; assembly: GCA_029574335.1. Taxonomy (NCBI): domain Eukaryota; kingdom Metazoa; phylum Chordata; class Amphibia; order Anura; family Ranidae; genus Rana; species Rana kukunoris. The sequence continues at coordinate 42,616 of JAJQKJ010002858.1, forward strand.
TACGACAAAGTCATCCCTCTCTGACCAGCTACGACAAAGTCATCCCTCTCTGGTCAACTACATCAAAGTGATCCCTCTCTGACCAGCTGCATGAAAGTGATCCCTCTCTGGTGAATTACATCAAAGTGATGCCTCTCTGACCAGCTGCATCAAAGTGATCCCTCTCTGACAAGCTGCATCACAGTGATCCCTCTCTGATGAATTGCATCAAAGTGATCTCTCTATGACCAACAGTATTAAGGTCATCCCTCTCTGACCAGCTGCGTCAAAGTCATCCCTCTCTGGTCAGCTACATTAAAGTTATTTTTCTCTGGCCAACTGTATCAAGGTCATCCCTCTCTGACCAGCTGCGTCAAAGTCATCCCTCTCTGACCAGCTTCATCAAAGTCATCCCTCTCTGGCCAAATGTATCAAGGTCATCCCTCTCTGACCAGCTATGTCAAAGTCATCCCTCTCTGACCAGCTATGTCAAAGTCATCCCTCTCTGGTCGACTACATCAAAGTGATCCCTCTCTGACCAGCTGCATCAAAGTCATCCCTCTCTGGTCGACTACATCAAAGTGATCCCTCTCTGACCAGCTGCATCAAAGTCATCCCTCTCTGGTCGACTACATCAAAGGCGGCGTACACACGACCGAGGTTCTCCCTGGAAACCAACGAGAACCTCGCTGGAAGCTGCATTCCAGCGAGGACCTCGGCCGTGTGTACACAGAGCGCTCGCCCCGCCCGTCGGGAATCCCGTCGAGCGAAAAGAGAGCACGCTCTCTTTTTGCTCGACGGCCCGCCTGGATGAATGGCTGGTTGCCATTCCCGACGGGCGGGTCGCCGATTTCGACGGCCGGCAGAGAACCTCGACGGGCGGAACGATGTGTTCTGCCCGTCGAGGTTCTCTGCCGTGTGTACACGGCCAAAGTGATCCCTCTCTGACCAGCTGCATCAAAGTCATCCCTTGCTGGTCGGCTACATCAAAGTGATCCCTCTCTGGCCAACTGTATTAAGATCATCCCTTTCTGACCAACTGCGTCAAAGTCATCCCTCTCTGATGAATTTCATCAAAGAGACCCCTCTCTGGCCAGCTGCATAAAAGCGATCCCTCTCTGGGCAACAGTATTAAGGTCATCCCTCTCTGACCAGCTGCGTCAAAGTCATCTCTCTCTGGTTGGCTACATTAAAGTAATCCCTTTTTGGTCGGCTACATCAAAGTGATCTCTCTCTGACCAGCTGCATCACAGTGACCCCTCTCTGGACAACTGTATCAAGGTCATCCCTCTCTGGTCGGCTTCATCAAAGTGATCCCTCTCTGACCAGCTGCGTTACAGTGATCCCCCTCTGGCCAACTGTAGCAAAGTCATCCCTCTCTGACCAGCTGCGTCACAGTGATCCCTCTCTGACCAGCTGCGTTACAGTGATCCCTCTCTGGCCAACTGTAGCAAGGTCATCCCTCTCTGACCAGCTGCGTCAAAGTCATCCCTTCCTGGTCGGCTACATCAAAGTGCGTTGTGCCAGCTTGGGCCTGACCACCAACAACTCACATTATACTCTGTAACAAAAAATGCTTTGATATACAAGCGCTTTGGATTACAAGCGCGTTTCTGGAAGTAATTATCCTCGCACGCCGCGGTTTTTCTGCATCCAGAGAAGACTTTTATTTTTTCCAGTATTGTGATTGGTGGGCGAGCCGCACTGGCCTCTCCTGCGCGGCGGCGGTGTTGTGGAATTTGCGGGTCGCGGCGCGGCGGTCAGTCTTTGCCGGTTGCCATGGGGACGGGACGATGTTTGTACACAGAAGAAGAAAAGTTCACCGGTTTGTGATTACCTTAACCAAACATGGCGTTCCTGGGTGACTGCGTGAGAATAGGCAGCGGCAGCGGCGGGGGGGGGGGGGGGGGGGGGCGGGGGATGCCCCCCGTCTATCTCACGCGTCTCGCTGTTCTGTGGTAATCCGTATTTGCTGGCTGTCATTTACACGCCGAGCGTGACTCACCCCCCGTATCTCTGGCACTTGAAGAATGATGTTGGTTTTAGAGCTGGGCGTGGGCTCCGGGATTTATTCCACACTCGCGTATGTGAGTATTTACTTTCAGATATACAGCGGCGCAGGGCCCGACCACCAACTCACAAGACACTCCTTAGGTGCCCACAATGTGCCAGCTTGGGCCCGACCACCAACTCACAAGACACTCCTTAGGTGCCCACAATGTGCCAGCTTGGGCCCGACCACCAACTCACAAGACACTCCTTAGGTGCCCACAATGTGCCAGTTTGGGCCCGACCACCAACTCACAAGACACTCCTTAGGTGCCCACAATGTGCCAGCTTGGGCCCGACCACCAACTCACAAGACACTCCTTAGGTGCCCACATTGTGCCAGCTTGGGCCCGACCACCAACTCACAAGACACTGCTTAGGTGCCCACAATGTGCCAGCTTGGGCCCGACCACCAACTCACAAGACACTCCTTAGGTGCCCACAATGTGCCAGCTTGGGCCCGACCACCAACTCACAAGACACTCCTTAGGTGCTCACAATTTGCCAGCTTGGGCCCGACCACCAACTCACAGGACACTCCTTAGGTGCCCACATCATGCCAGTTTGGGCCCGACCACCAACTCACAAGACACTCCTTAGGTGCCCACATCATGCCAGTTTGGGCCCGACCACCAACTCACAGGACACTCCTTAGGTGCCCACATCATGCCAGTTTGGGCCCGACCACCAACTCACAGGACACTCCTTAGGTGCCCACATCATGCCAGTTTGGGCCCGACCACCAACTCACAAGACACTCCTTAGGTGCCCACAATGTGCCAGCTTGGGCCCGACCACCAACTCACAAGACACTCCTTAGGTGCCCACAATGTGCCAGCTTGGGCCCGACCACCAACTCACAAGACACTCCTTAGGTGCCCACAATGTGCCAGCTTTGGCCCGACCACCAACTCACAGGACACTCCTTAGGTGCCCACAATGTGCCAGCTTGGGCCCGACTACCAACTCACAAGACACTCCTTAGGTGCCCACATCATGCCAGTTTGGGCCCGACCACCAACTCACAGGACACTCCTTAGGTGCTCACATCATGCCAGTTTGGGCCCGACCACCAACTCACAAGACACTCCTTAGGTGCCCACAATGTGCCAGTTTGGGCCCCAACCACCAACTCACAGGACACTCCATAGGTGCCCACAATGTGCCAGCTTGGGCCCGACCACCAACTCATAAGACACTCCTTAGGTGCCCACAATGTGCCAGCTTGGGCCCGACCACCAACTCATAAGACACTCCTTAGGTGCCCACAATGTGCCAGCTTGGGCCCGACCACCAACTCACAAGACACTCCTTAGGTGCCCACAATGTGCCAGCTTGGGCCCGACCACCAACTCACAAGACACTCCTTAGGTGCCCACAATGTGCGAGCTTGGGCCCGACCACCAACTCACAAGACACTCCTTAGGTGCCCACATTGTGCCAGCTTGGGCCCGACCACCAAATCACAAGACACTCCTTAGGTGCCCACATTGTGCCAGCTTGGGCCCGACCTCCAACTCACAAGACACTCCTTAGGTGCCCACAATGTGCCAGCTTGGGCCCGACCACCAACTCACAAGACACTCCTTAGGTGCCCACAATGTGCCAGCTTGGGCCCGACCACCAACTCACAAGACACTCCTTAGGTGCCCACAATGTGCCAGCTTGGGCCCGACCACCAACTCACAAGACACTCCTTAGGTGCCCACAATGTGCGAGCTTGGGCCCGACCACCAACTCACAAGACACTCCTTAGGTGCCCACATTGTGCCAGCTTGGGCCCGACCACCAAATCACAAGACACTCCTTAGGTGCCCACATTGTGCCAGCTTGGGCCCGACCTCCAACTCACAAGACACTCCTTAGGTGCCCACAATGTGCCAGTTTGGGCCCGACCACCAACTCACAAGACACTCCTTAGGTGCCCACAATGTGCCAGCTTGGGCCCGACCACCAACTCACAAGACACTCCTTAGGTGCCCACAATGTGCCAGCTTGGGCCCGACCACCAAATCACAAGACACTCCTTAATTGCGAGTGGTGGCTGGTGCTCAAAATTTTTGGGGGGGCGTAAACGAAAAAAAAAATATTGCAGCCTCACTGTGCCCATCACATGCAGCCACTGTGCCATGCCATCAAACACAGAAACTGTGCCATCAATTGTCACCACTGTGCCCTTTAATTGTCACCACTGTGCCCCATGATGCCTCTGTGCCCTTTGTCACCACTGTGCCCCATGATGCCCCTTTCCCTGTAAAAAGCACTTACCTGACGCTTCCATGTCCTCCCTCAATGTCTTCTGCTGCCGTGGTGAAGCTTCAGCCAATCAGGTTCCTGATAACCAGGACTCGGGAACCTGATTGGCTGAAACGGCCGTCAGTCTTATGCAAGGACCGCAGGTTGCCTGCGCTCTGAGTACAAACTTCCGAGAGCCGGAGGGCGGTACTGGAAAAGCCTATCAGAGCCGCTGGCTTTGATAGGCAGTTCCCCTCAGCCAACCAGCTGCCGCTATTCAGGTAACCGACGTCCCATGTCCGGTTATACGAATAGACCAGGCAGCTGGCAACAATAAAACACGTTCAATGCATTGCATTGAACGTGTGTTATTTGCGAGAGGGGGTGGCGCTGCAGCGCCCTCTATAGACGGCCGCCAGAACTTCGGCTAAAATGTCAAAATGACATTTTAGCCGAATAAAAGTTCTTAAAGGGCCCGTTTTATTTATTTTTTGTGACTGCGGGAGGGGGGGGCGGCGCCCGTGCGTCCCTATGGACGGACCGCCACTACTGCCCACATTGTGCCAGCTTGGGCCCGACCACCAACTCACAAGTCACTCCTTAGGTGCCCACATTGTGCCAGCTTGGGCCCGACCACCAACTCACAAGTCACTCCTTAGGTGCCCACATTGTGCCAGCTTGGAAGGTGTTCCTCCCCTCCATGAGACCTCCTAGGTAAACACCCGCTAGGAAGGTGTTCCCCACTTCCATGAGACCTCCTAGGTGTACACCCGCTAGGAAGGTGTTCCCCTCCTCCATGAGACCTCCTAGGTGTACACCCGCTAGGAAGGTGTCCCTCACCTCCATGAGACCTCCTAGGTGTACACCCACTAGGAAGGTGTCCCTCACCTCCATGAGACCTCCTAGGTGTACACCCGCTAGGAAGGTGTCCCACACCTCCATGAGACCTCCTAGGTGTACACCCGCTAGGAAGGTGTTCCCCTCCTCCATGAGACCTCCTAGGTGTACACCCGCTAGGAAGGTGTCCCTCACCTCCATGAGACCTCCTAGGTGTACACCCACTAGGAAGGTGTTCATCACCTCCATGAGACCTCCTAGGTGCACACCCACTAGGAAGGTGTTCATCACCTCCATGAGACCTCCTAGGTGCACACCCACTAGGAAGGTGTTCATCACCTCCATGAGACCTCCTAGGTGCACACCCACTAGGAAGGTGTTCATCACCTCCATGAGACCTCCTAGGTGCACACCCACTAGGAAGGTGTTCATCACCTCCATGAGACCTCCTAGGTGCACACCCACTAGGAAGGTGTTCCTCACCTCCATGAGACCTCCTAGGTGCACACCCACTAGGAAGGTGTTCCTCTCCTCCATGAGACCTCCTAGGTGCACACCCAGTAGGAAGGTGTTCCTCACCTCCATGAGACCTCCTAGGTGCACACCCACTAGGAAGGTGTTCCTCACCTCCATGAGACCTCCTAGGTGTGCACCCACTAGGAAGGTGTTCCCCCCTCCATGAGACCTCCTAGGTGTTTACACCCGCTAGGAAGGTGTTCCCCACCTCCATGAGACCTCCTAGGTGCACACCCACTAGGAAGGTGTTCCTCACCTCCATGAGACCTCCTAGGTGTGCACCCACTAGGAAGGTGTTTCTCCCCTCCATGAGACCTCCTAGGTGCACACCCACTAGGAAGGTGTTCCTCAGCTCCATGAGACCTCCTAGGTGTGTACACCTGCTAGGAAGGTGTTCCCCACCTCCATGAGACCTCCTAGGTGTACACCCACTAGGAAGGTGTTCCTCCCCTCCATGAGACCTCCTAGGTGCACACCCGCTAGGAAGGTGTTCCTCCCCTCCATGAGACCTCCTAGGTGCACACCCGCTAGGAAGGTGTTCCTCCCCTCCATGAGACCTCCTAGGTGCACACCCGCTAGGAAGGTGTTCCTCACCTCCATGAGACCTCCTAGGTGCACACCCACTAGGAAGGTGTTCCTCCCCTCCATGAGACCTCCTAGGTGCACACCCGCTAGGAAGGTGTTCCTCACCTCCATGAGACCTCCTAGGTGTGTACACCTGCTAGGAAGGTGTTCCTCACCTCCATGAGACCTCCTAGGTGCACACCCACTAGGAAGGTGTTCCTCACCTCCATGAGACCTCCTAGGTGTACACCCGCTAGGAAGGTGTTCCCCCACCTCCATGAGACCTCCTAGGTGCACACCCACTAGGAAGGTGTTCCTCCCCTCCATGAGACCTCCTAGGTGCACACCCACTAGGAAGGTGTTTCTCCCCTCCATGAGACCTCCTAGGTGCACACCCGCTAGGAAGGTGTTCCTCACCTCCATGAGACCTCCTAGGTGCACACCCACTAGGAAGGTGTTCCCCACCTCCATGAGACCTCCTAGGTGCACACCCGCTAGGAAGGTGTTCCTCACCTCCATGAGACCTCCTAGGTGTGTACACCTGCTAGGAAGGTGTTCCCCACCTCCATGAGACCTCCTAGGTGCACACCCACTAGGAAGGTGTTCCTCACCTCCATGAGACCTCCTAGGTGCACACCCACTAGGAAGGTGTTCCTCACCTCCATGAGACCTCCTAGGTGCACACCCACTAGGAAGGTGTTCATCACCTCCATGAGACCTCCTAGGTGCACACCCACTAGGAAGGTGTTCCTCCCCTCCATGAGACCTCCTAGGTGCACACCCACTAGGAAGGTGTTCCTCACCTCCATGAGACCTCCTAGGTGCACACCCACTAGGAAGGTGTTCCTCACCTCCATGAGACCTCCTAGGTGCACACCCACTAGGAAGGTGTTCCTCACCTCCATGAGACCTCCTAGGTGCACACCCACTAGGAAGGTGTTCCTCACCTCCATGAGACCTCCTAGGTGCACACCCACTAGGAAGGTGTTCCTCCCCTCCATGAGACCTCCTAGGTGCACACCCACTAGGAAGGTGTTCCTCACCTCCATGAGACCTCCTAGGTGCACACCCACTAGGAAGGTGTTCCTCACCTCCATGAGACCTCCTAGGTGCACACCCACTAGGAAGGTGTTCCCCCACCTCCATGAGACCTCCTAGGTGCACACCCACTAGGAAGGTGTTCCTCACCTCCATGAGACCTCCTAGGTGCACACCCACTAGGAAGGTGTTCCCCAACTCCATGAGACCTCCTAGGTGCACACCCACTAGGAAGGTGTTCCTCACCTCCATGAGACCTCCTAGGTGTACACCCACTAGGAAGGTGTTCCTCCCCTCCATGAGACCTCCTAGGTGCACACCCACTAGGAAGGTGTTCCTCACCTCCATGAGACCTCCTAGGTGCACACCCACTAGGAAGGTGTTCCCCAACTCCATGAGACCTCCTAGGTGCACACCCACTAGGAAGGTGTTCCTCACCTCCATGAGACCTCCTAGGTGTACACCCGCTAGGAAGGTGTTCCCCCACCTCCATGAGACCTCCTAGGTGCACACCCACTAGGAAGGTGTTCCTCCCCTCCATGAGACCTCCTAGGTGCACACCCACTAGGAAGGTGTTTCTCCCCTCCATGAGACCTCCTAGGTGCACACCCACTAGGAAGGTGTTCCTCACCTCCATGAGACCTCCTAGGTGCACACCCACTAGGAAGGTGTTTCTCCCCTCCATGAGACCTCCTAGGTGCACACCCACTAGGAAGGTGTTCCTCACCTCCATGAGACCTCCTAGGTGTGTACACCTGCTAGGAAGGTGTTCCTCACCTCCATGAGACCTCCTAGGTGCACACCCACTAGGAAGGTGTTCCTCACCTCCATGAGACCTCCTAGGTGTACACCCGCTAGGAAGGTGTTCCCCCACCTCCATGAGACCTCCTAGGTGCACACCCACTAGGAAGGTGTTCCTCCCCTCCATGAGACCTCCTAGGTGCACACCCACTAGGAAGGTGTTTCTCCCCTCCATGAGACCTCCTAGGTGCACACCCGCTAGGAAGGTGTTCCTCACCTCCATGAGACCTCCTAGGTGCACACCCACTAGGAAGGTGTTCCCCCACCTCCATGAGACCTCCTAGGTGCACACCCGCTAGGAAGGTGTTCCTCACCTCCATGAGACCTCCTAGGTGTGTACACCGGCTAGGAAGGTGTTCCTCACCTCCATGAGACCTCCTAGGTGCACACCCACTATGAAGGCGTTCCTCCCCTCCATGAGACCTCCTAGGTGTGTACACCGGCTAGGAAGGTGTTAAATTCAGTTGAAAATATATGTGACAGTCGAGTGAAAGCTGTGTGACTCTCCTCTGGGCTCTCAGACTAATGAAGTTCATCACATTTAAACATTTGTTTGCCGAAGAGATTTGACACCTCCTGTGTTGGCAGAGAGACGGTTCCATCCAGAAGCAGGAATGAGCGTCTCTGTGGAGTGGAGGGGGATGGGATGGAACGTTTGGTGTAATAATATTGTGTGATTTCTATTGCATGACAAGTCAAAACACATTAATTTAAATGGGTGTCATTCATGCAATTGGAGTGCCATAGACGGCAATGGTAATTCACAAAAGTCGCAAAGGAAATGGCAAGGAAGTCGCATGGGGGATGCAGCAATGAGAATACTACATAAGTTTACTGTGTGATTTGTGATACAAAATAATGATATCTGAGATATTTTTTATGAACCTAAAAAAAAGGTGTTTTTTTTTTATTTCAGACTCTTATATAATGCTTGAAGAAGACACTCCTTGAAACTGTCGAAACGCGTTGGTTCAATTATTTGTAACATTGTATTTTGTGTAAACTTTGGTTGCCTGTAAAGTCCCATCACAAGAAGAATTTCATGTCAAAATAAGGGATGGTGGCAACCACACCCCCAGTCATACGAACTTCTCCCACGGTGGCAGAATGTCAGGGCCTGGTCGCCAGAGCGACCGTTGTGACCCTGGTAGTTCCGCCACTGGAATGAGAAAAAAGTAAATAAATAAATACATTTATATATACAGTGGAACCTCGGATTACGAGTCTAATCCGTTCCAGGAGAATGCTTGTAATCCAAAGCACTTGCATATCAAAGCGAGTTTCCCCATAGAAGTCAAAGGAAAACGAAAAGTGTTCCGCATTGACTTCAACAGCATGCAGTACCGCATGTGGCCAGAGGTGGGGGGGTGCTGGAGAGCCTCGGAAAACTCAGAAAGGCTCAGGGACAGTTCAGCTGAACTCAGAAAACACCGGAAAGGCTCGGGAACTGAGTATTTCTGAGTTTTTCTGAGTATTTACAAGTATTTCAGCTCGGCTCTGCTAAGCTCCGGTGCTTTGGCTTGAACCCTGCTTGTTTTGCGAGACAACACTCGCAAACCGAGTCAGGATTAAAATAAAAAATGCTCGTCTTGCGAAACGCTTGTTAACTGTGTTACTCACAATCCGAGGTTTCACTATATATAAAAGACACCTGTCCACAGAAGTAATCAATCGATCAGATTCCAATCTCTCCACCATGGCCGAGACCAAAGATCTGGCCAAGGATGTCGGGGAGAAGATCGGAAATCTACACAAGGCTGGAATGGGCTACAAGACCATCACCAATCAGCTTGGTGGGAGGAGACAATAGTTGGTGGGATTATTCACAAATGGAAGGAACACAAAATACCGATCACTCTCCCTCGGTCTTAGGGTTGACGCCTCATTCCTTTAAACCTAAATATCTCTTTTTCTTCATTAATGTTTAGTTAGTTTCAATATCCCCACCTCTTTGGGGACCAAAGAATTCAAGTGGGGGGAGAATGTAGCCAAGAAGTACACAGGTTCTGAGGCTGATTTAATGCAGATAAGGAAACCAAGTGAGTTTAATCTCCACCTTAATCCGCCTCAGAACCCGTGTACTTCATGGCTACATTCTCCCCCCACTTCAATTCTTTGGTCCCCAAAGAGGTTGGGATATTGAACTAACCAAACATTAATGAAGATAAAGAGGTGTTCGGGTGTAAAGGGATAAGTTGACAACTCTACTAAGTCTGGGGCTCCGTACAAGATCTCCCCCTGGAGGTTCAGTGATCATGAGAACGGTGAGGGATCCGCCCAGAACTACATGGGAGAATCTTGTCACAGCTGGGACCATCATCACCAAGAAAACAATCGGTAACACACTGCACCAGGAAGGCCTGAAATCCTGCAGCCCCAGCAAGGTCCCACTGATCAGGAAATCACATGTACAGCCCATCTGATGTCTGATAATGAACATCTGAATGATTAGGAGGAGAACTTGGAGAAAGTGTGAAAATCAAGCTCTTTGGAATCAACTCAACTTGCCGAGTTTGGAGGAGGAGGAATGCTGCCTATGATCCCCAAGAACACCATCCCCCACCGTCATACATGGAGGTGGAAACATTATACTTTGGGGGTGTTTTTCTGCTAAGAGGACAGGACAACTTCACTGCATCAAAGTGATAATGGACGGGGCCATGTACCATCAAATCTTGGGTGAGAACCTCCTTCCCTCAGCCAGGGCATTAAAGATGGGTCGTGGACGGGTCTTCCAGCATGACACTGACCCAAAACACACGGCCAAGGCAACAAAGGAGTGGCTCAAGAAGAAGCACATTAAGGTGCTGGAGTGGCCTAGCCAGTCTCCAGGTCTTAATTCCATAAAAAATATGTGGAGGGAGCTGAAGGTTTAAGTTACCAAACGTCAGCCTGGAAACCTTACTGACTTGGAGAGGATCTGCAAAGAGGACAAAATTCCTCCTGAGATGTGTGAGAACCTGGAGGCCAACTCCAAGAAAGGTCTGACCTCTGTGATTGCCAAGCAGTTTGACATTATCACCCTGGGCTCTAGATGACCTTGTCCCGGCAATGCGTAATTACTGAAGGAGAGTGTTGAGCCCCCGAAAGGCACTGGATTTTTCTTGTGATTAATCAGCCGGACCTTCATTGTATCTCGCTCTCTTCACGCTCTTTTGACTGGAGCTCAATGGTGGCTTTTTATTTGTACGAAGCGGAGTCTTTCTAAATTATGTTATTGTATCATGTTGGGAAATGATATACAGACTTGCAAAGTTACTGACCGGTCCATTGGGGGGGGGGGGGGGCTTGTGTTACATACAAAAGAAAGTCAAGCAGCGGATGAGCAGTGAGGACAGTTGAAGACCCTACCAGAGCCTACCAGACCCTACCAGATCCTACCAGAGCCTACCAGAGCCTACCAGAGGCTACCAGACCCTACCAGAGCCTACCAGAGCCTACCAGATCATACCAGAGTCTACCAGACCCTACCAGACCCTACCAGAGGCTACCAGACCCTACCAGAGCCTACCAGAGCCTACCAGAGCCTACGAGACCCTACCAGAGCCTACCAGACCCTACTAGACCCTAATATAGCCTACCAGATCCTACCAGACCCTACCAGAGCGTACCAGACCCTACCAGAGTCTACCAGACCCTACCAGACCCTACCAGAGCCTACCAGAGCCTACCAGAGCCTACGAGACCCTACCAGACCCTACTAGACCCTAACAGAGCCTACCAGATCCTACCAGACCCTACCAGACTCTACCAGAGCCTACCAGAGCCTACCAGACCCTACCAGAGTCTACCAGACCCTACCAGAGTCTACCAGACCCTACCAGAGTCTACCAGACCCTACTAGAGCCTACCAGAGACTACCAGAGCCTAACAGAGCCTATCAGAGGCTACCAGACCCTACCAGACCCTACCAGAGCCTACCAGAGGCCACCAGACCCTACCAGAGCCTACCAGAGCCTATTAGACCCTACCAGTCCCTATTAGAACCTACCAGAGCCTACCAGACCCTACCAGAGCCTACCAGACCCTACCAGACCCTACCAGACCCTACCAGAGCCCACCAGAGGCTACCAGACCCTACCAGAGCCTACCAGATCCTACCAGAGCCTACCAGACCCTACCAGACCCTACCAGAGGCTACCAGACCCTACCAGACCCTACTAGACCCTAACAGAGCCTACCAGATCCTACCAGACCCTACCAGAGCGTACCAGACCCTACCAGAGTCTACCAGACCCTACCAGAGTCTACCAGACCCTACCAGAGCCTACCAGAGCCTACCAAAGCCTACCAGATCCTACCAGAGCCTACCAGAGCCTACGAGACCCTACCAGAGCCTACCAGATCCTACCAGACCCTACCAGACTCTACCAGAGCTTACCAGAGCCTACCAGACCCTACCAGAGCGTACCAGACCCTACCAGAGTCTACCAGACCCTACCAGAGTCTACCAGACCATACCAGAGCCTACCAGAGACTACCAGAGCCTAACAGAGCCTACCAGAGCCTACCAGACCATACCATAGCCTACCAGAGCCTACCAGAGCCTACCAGAGCCTACCAGACCCTATTAGACCCTACTAGACCCTACCAGACCCTACCAGACCCTACTAGACCCTAACAGGCCCTACTAGACCATACCAGACCCTACCAGACCCTACTAGACCCTACCAGACCCTACCAGACCCTATTAGACCCTACCAGACCCTACCAGACCCTACCAGTGGCCCAGCGTGACAGAGCGCGGTGACGCACCAAGCCATCTTATGGTGGATGGGTGCCTGGTTACCTTGTGTGAAAAACAACTTATCACATCACTAGGTAAAGTTTAGTCTTATCCTCGGCTCCTATCTACAAACTGTTCATCTTCTGAGCCGCTCTCCTTCCCATCTGTAGTTCAAGGTTAATCAATAGCTCCACGGTACACAAGCCTAAGCTCATTAAATAACAGTGTACCATGCCAGGGCTGTCCTCCTCTCAATGGGGCAGACCTCTTGTGAATCATCGTGTTTGCTTTGCAATAATATTTACTGCTGGCAACACTGCGGGAATGTTTGTACAAGCAGCTGCTGGCTGGCCGGCCTATCCACCTGCACTGACAGCTCTCCAACCTGTTCTGGAATGAAGAAAGTGCTGAGATGGTGCAGAAGGGAAAGCAATGGGGAGCAATGGATATGGTGTGTCAGTGCTGGGACAGGATCCTTCAGCACCCTACACAAAAAGGCAAAGAACCCCCCCTCCCCCCATGAGCCGTATACCACTACATTGGTATAGGTCAGAGGTCGTGCTGTTTTTGGCCATGTTTCTCCTGCCCAAGGAAGCCGCCTCTACTGCCTACCCCTTTAGCCCGGCCCTGCGCTATATGGCCAAAAGTAGGTGAATCTCCAGCGAAATGGTTAAAGCGGTATTTCACCCTAAACATAAGATCTCCCATGCGATCCAGCATACTGGCGTCAGCGCCAGTATACTGGGTTTTTTTTTTTTTATCGCACACTTACTGTATTATAGTGGAATTCCTTTTCTGTCCCCCGTGGTGGACGGCGCCAGTATAGCGCGTCACATCTTCCTAAAATACCCGATATGGACTCGGGTAATCTCGGCGAAAATGCGGCGCCTGCGCACAGACCTAGGAGCTGACTGCGCAGGCGCCGTATTTCTCCGAGTCCTACGGCTATGGCGCGTCACGCCCTCCGAAATAGGACTCGGAGAAATACGGCGCCTGCGCAGTCAGCTCCTAGGTCTGTGCGCAGGCGCCGCATTTTCGCCGAGATTGCCCGAGTCCATATCGGGTATTTTAGGAAGATGTGACGCGCTATACTACAGCCGTCCACCACGGGGGACAAAAAAGGAATTCCACAATAATACAGTAAGTGTGCGATTAAAAAAAAAAAAAAAACCCAGCATACTGGCGCTGACGCCAGTATGCTGGATCGCATGGGAGATCTTATATTTAGGGTGAACCTCCACTTTAAGGGGTCTCCAGTGAAGGGTCCTGGTAATACTCAGTCACACAAAGACATTGGAGACAATTGTGCTCTTCCAGCCTTGTGGTAACAATCTGGAGAAGATCATTTTCTGTTCCATTATGACTGCCCCCCCCCCCTTTGTACAAACCACCTCTATAAAGATATGGTGTGACCAGTTTGGTGTGGTGGAACCTGAGTGTCCTGCACAGAGCCCTGACCTCAACCCTACTTAACATGTTTGGACCTCAACCCTACAGGAACGTATGTGCTCTACACAGAGCCCTGACCTCAACCCTACTAAACATCTTTGGGATGAAATGGAATGAGCCAGGTCTTCTCAACCGACATCTCCATAAAGACTTGTTTTGAGCAGTTTGATGTGGAGAAACCCAAGTTTTCTGCACAGAGCCCTGACCTCAACCCTACTGAACATCTTTGAACCTCAACCCTACTGGTGTGCAGGAACTCGAGTGTCCTGCACAGGGCCCTGACCTCAACCCTACTGAACATCTTTGAACCTCAACCCTACTGGTGTGCAGGAACTCGAGTGTCCTGCACAGGGCCCTGACCTCAACCCTACTGAACATCTTTGGGAAGAATTGGAATGAGCCAGGTCTTCTCAACCAACATCTCCATAAAGACATGGTTTGAGCAGTTTGATGTGGAGAAACCCAAGTTTTCTGCACAGAGCCCTGACCTCAACCCTACTGGCGTGGAGGAAGTTGAGTGTCCTGCACAGAGTCCTGACCTCAACCCTACTGAACATGTTTGGAGCTCAACCCTACTGCTGTGGAGGAACTCGAGTGTCCTATACAGAGCCCTGACCTCAACCCTACTGAACATCTTTGGGATGAAATTGAATGAGCCAGGTCTTCTTGACCAACATCTCCGTAAAGTCATGGTTTTACCAGTTTGGTGTAAAGGAACTGGAGTGTCCTGCACAGAGACCTGACCTCAACCCTACTGAGCACCTTTGGACCTCAACCCTACTGGTGTGGAGGAACTCGGGTGTCCTACACAGAGCCCTGACCTCAACCCTACTGAACATCTTTGGGAAGAATTGGAATGAGCCAGGTCTTCTCAACCAACATCTCCATAAAGAAATGGTTTGAGCAGTTTGATGTGGAGAAACCCAAGTTTTCTGCACAGAGCCCTGACCTCAACCCTACTGAACATGTTTGGAGCTCAACCCTACTGGTGTGGAGGAACTCGAGTGTCCTGCACAGAGCCCTGACCTCAACCCTACTGAACATGTTTGGAGCTCAACCCTACTGGTGTGGAGGAACTCGAGTGTCCTGCACAGAGCCCTGACCTCAACCCTACTGAACATGTTTGGAGCTCAACCCTACTGGTGTGGAGGAACTCGAGTGTCCTGCACAGAGCCCTGACCTCAACCCTACTGAACATGTTTGGAGCTCAACCCTACTGGTGTGGAGGAACTCGAGTGTCCTGCACAGAGCCCTGACCTCAACCCTACTGAACATGTTTGGAGCTCAACCCTACTGGTGTGGAGGAACTCGAGTGTCCTGCACAGAGTCCTGACCTCAACCCTACTGAACATGTTTGGAGCTCAACCCTACTGGTGTGGAGGAAGTTGAGTGTCCTGCACAGAGTCCTGACCTCAACCCTACTGAACATGTTTGGAGCTCAACCCTACTGGTGTGGAGGAACTCGAGTGTCCTGACCTCAGCACTGGGTACCTTTTGGATGGATTGTAAGCCAGGTCTTCTGGTCCAAAACCCGACCTTACAAATGTTCCATTGGCTTATTAGACGCATATTCCCACAGCAGATCCAAAAAGTACCCCCGGCAGTGTTATATGGTTTCTTCCAATCACTGTTAATGTGACTTTGGCTGGACAGTTCGGTCTGCATGTAAGAGAAAATCAAAATAAAGACCTGTTAGATACAAAAAAAGGAATTCTTATACTGAATGCTAACGTTGCCCCATACCGTTACCAATGGCTCTATATAAAATACAATAATACACTAAGGGGTCTAATAAAAACTCCGCAGTCACACAGCCATTATGAATTATCTGATTATTTCCTTTGATCATCGGCGCCATCTAGTGGCTATGATGCAGAATTTTCCTGAAATACCACAATTAGGAAAATACTGCATTATGGCCACTAGATGGAGCCGATAATCCTAGGAAATAAAAATATTAGGGACGTGTCGGAGATTATTCATGTAAACGCTCAGACATCTGCACAGGGGAATTTATATAAATAGACCCTTATATGACCCAAACTCCTCCCACCCGTCCCACCCGTCCCAATACAAAACTCATTATAAAAAAAAAAGAAAGGAAAGGCGATCACTGACGTCACACGTCCAGCCCCGCCCCCCTACAGTTAGAAACACAGATGAGGTCACACATAACCCCTACAGAGCCCCCTTGTGGTGAACTCCCAAACTGCAATTGTAATTTTCACAGTAATCAGTGCAATTTAAATGCATTTTTTTGCTGTGAAAATGACAATGGTCCCAAAAATGTGTCAAAAGTGTCCGATGTGTCCGCCGTAACGTCGCAGTCCCAAAAACAAATGCTGATCGCCGCCATTAGTAGTAAAAAAAAAAATATTAATAAAAATGCCATAAAACGACCCCCTATTTTGTAAACGCTATACATTTTGCGCAAACCAATCGATAAAAACGCTTATTGCGATTTTTTTTTTACCAGGAATATGTAGAAGAATACGCATCGGCCTAAACTGAGGAAAAAAATGTTTTTTTTTTATATATCTTTTGGGATATTAATTGTAGCAAAAAGTAAAAAATATTGCGTTTTTTTTCAAAATTGTCGCTCTATTTTTGTTTATAGCGCAAAAAATAAAAACCGCAGAGGTGATCAAATACCACCAAAAGAAATCTCTATTTGTGGGGGAAAAAGGACGCCGATTTTGTTTGGGAGCCGCGTCGCACGACCGCGCAATTGTCAGTTAAAGCGACGCAGCGCCGAATCGCAAAAAGTGCTCCGGTCATTGGGCAGCAATATGGTCCGGGGGGTTAAGTGGTTAAACAGAATTGTCAGTTAAAGCGCCGCAGCGCCGAATCGCAAAAAAGGGGCAAGTTCCTTTAGCTGCCTAATGCTCCGGGGCTGAAGTGGTTAAAGTGTAGAATTCTGTGGCCCAGATTCACAGAGCGATTACGCGTGCGCAACTGCTGTTGCGCGTGCGTAAGTCTAAATGTGCGCGTGCGTATAGTTGGACGCGATTCACAAAACAATATACGCCAGAAATCTACGTTTTTTGGTCCGGCGTAATTGAGTTAGACATTCGCTTCCCTTCGCGCAAAACTGCGCTAGACACACCATTGATTTGCTAGTCAAATATGCTAATGAGGGAGTTACGGGGATCCACAAAAAAACGCAGTTGCTGCGCAGGCTACGCGATGTGCGCAACTGCAAAATGTCCTGTCTAAAGTTAGAGCCCATAAAAGCTGATCTAACTTTTGAAAAAAAGTCTAATTGTCAGATAAAGCAACACCGTTATTGAGGAGCAGACCACACACACGTGTTGCACTACAATTTGACTGCCAACATGCTAGGGGCATCGTCGCTCATAGCTGCACTAGTGAATATAGATGACCAAAGAAGGAGGAGGGCACGGAGGATGGCACGGGAGAGGGTATACCGCACCCGCATACACCTGTTTGGCATGAATGATTCAGAGGTCTTTCGCATCTTCAGATTCCCCCCTCATGCCATCCTGGAATTAACCACAACCTTGCAGGAGGACATCACCAGCCCAACACACCGCTCACATGCAGTGCAGCCACTGGTGAAGGTCCTGGCAACACTCCATGTCCTTGCCAGTGGCTCTTTTCAGCGTACAAGTGGAGTGGTGGCTGGGATGTCACAGTCCTCCATGAGCAGATGTGTGCACCAGGTTGTCCCTGCAATCCTCACACGCTTGGCCAACCAAATCATCAAACCCACCACTGAGGAGCTTCGAATCAAGGCAATGGCAGATTTCTACCGAATTGCCAGATTCCCACGCACCATCGGGGCCATAGATTGCACACATGTGGCACTCCAGCCCCCCCATGAGACCAAGCACATGTACCGCAATCGGAAGAATTGGCACTCCATCAACGTACAGGTGATAGTTGATGCCCAAGGCCTCATATGGCACGTCCGTGCCAAACACCCAGGGTCCAGCCATGACAGCTACATCTACAATCAAAGCCACATCCGAACAGAATTCGAACAGAACGTGTATGGGAACACCTGGCTGGTTGGTGAGTGACATGGGAGTCAGGCATGACTATCCCCTCCCGTGATGCACAACAGAAGTGGCACATGCATGACTAACATTCTCCTGTCTTTTCCTTTACAGGTGACTCTGCATATGCACTGGGACCCCATCTCATGACTCCTATCCGGAACCCCCAAACCCCAGGAGAGGAACGATACAATGAAGCACACATCAAAACCCGTGCAGTGGTGGAGCGCACCTTTGGCCTCCTGAAGTCACGTTTCCGATGCCTGGATAAGTCTGGGGGTACACTGTTGTATTCCCCAAACTTCGTGTGCCATATCATCGCTGCATGTTGCATGCTACACAATCTCGCAGTGAGGAAGGGCCTGCAGGTTGAGCTACGTGATGATCTGACCCCCCAACCAGAAAATCAACCCCTAACCGAGGATACCCCATCTTCTGAGGGAAGAGCAGTCAGGAGGCAGCTCATATTGGGCATCTTTGCACGTTAAACACACACATTAATCATGGCACAATGAGAATGCATGCATGCACACCACTATGGTCCCTAGCACACACACCCCACATCCTCATCAAATTGGATTGGCACCAGTCCACCATGCAAGACTGGTGAGCAGTAACGCCACGTCAAGGCTCCAATTATGTCACTGTACATTCATACACCATTCACACGGACCTGGGAATCACTTCTCCCTGGTCCTGGGGAACCCTTCTCCACCAAAATTGAGGGTGACACCCCTTTTCCAGCAGGAATGTCACCCCCACATTCAAACATCATTCACAACCCAAAATATGCCAAAAAAGTCAAACAAACAAAAATGCATTGAAAAAAAAAATGCTTAGAAAAAACAAAAAAAAGCAGAGAACAAAAATAAAAAAGCTTTCAAAACAAACAAAAGGGGGAAAAAAAAATTATTGCCCTCTGCCTGAGCCACGCCTGGGGCGCCCCCGGCCACGGCCCCGGACCCTCAGGGGAGACGCATGGGGGAGGGGAAAAGCCGGGGAAGGAGGAGCAGCCCCTGAGATCTGCCCACCTGGCGGCCTGCCCTCCAAGGCCACGGCTATTCTGTCCAGGGCAGCACCAAGTGTTGCCGTGTTGCCCTGGATAGCCTGGGTAAGGGCCCTCACATCCTGCCCAACGCCTGCTGCTGTAGTTTGCAGGTCATTTAGGCAGGTTGTGGAGGCCCGGGAGTGGGAGTCCAGGTTACCCAGGCTATCATTAATGGAGGACAGGCTCTGATCCACCCGCCCCATAGTCTGGCAGAGCTGTCTCAGAAGGCGGGTCTGGGTGGCCAGGTTCCTTCTCAGACAGGCGGGCATGAGATTGGGCGCCCCCCTGGTGCTTGGGGATGACCTCCTGGCTCCAGCTGATGGTTGTGGCCGGGGAGAAGGGGAGGCCCTTGTGAGGGGAGCCATGTTGGGGGAGGAGGGGGGGGGGCTGACCCTTAGGGAGGGCAGGCTTCTTGCAGCCAGAGGGGAAGAGTCCGCAGAAACCAAAGGGCCAGTGCCTTCCATGGACTCCTCCTCCTCATGATTCTGCTCCTCCTCATGATCGTCCTCCGCATGATCCTCCTCCTCCTCTTGTTCCTCCTCCGCGGACTCTGGCCTTGTTGGGGGGGCCTCATTAGGCTGCTGTCCTGGGGTTGGAGCGGTCAGTCCAGATGGCCCTGCACCC
>JAJQKJ010002858.1:67500-100717 GCA_029574335.1 Rana kukunoris
TTCTGGGTAACGGGTGGCATAGTCCATTATTACCAAGATGTGCTGGTGCCCTCTAGTGGACTTCAGTAAGGGGCCCACCAAGTCCATGGCGATCCTCTCAAAAGGGACCTTCGATAATGGGCAGGGGTACCAACGACTGCGGAAATGTGGCATGGGTGCAGTAATCTGACCCACTGGACAGGAGGAGCAGTACAATTCCACTTCCTTAGTGATCCCAGGCCAATAAAACCCCTGGGTGATTCTCTCCCGGGTTTTTTCTGCTCCCAAATGTCCCCCAAGAATGTGCCCATGGGCCAGTTCCAAAACCATCTTGCGGTACGGTTTAGGCACTACCAGTTGCTCAATGTTCTCCTCTATCCTCTGTGACACTCGATATAACAGGTCCCTTTCAATAATGAAGTGAGGGAGGGCAACCCTCTCATCAGGGGTAACTAACTCCCCATCTATCTTCACTACATTCTCCCGGGCTCTTAGCAATGTGGGGTCCCTCAATTGCTCAGTGATGAAATTTTCTCTGTGCACCTCGAGGTCATCGGCCGCTGTTCCTCTTCTGAGGTAGAAGGCTCCTCCCTAGGGACTGGCCTTTCCCCTGCTAAGACTGAGAACTCAGGAGAATCCTCACAGTTAGAGGTTTCTGGAGTAGATGTTTCAGGCTCAGAAGAACCACTTACTGGGGAATCTGGGCAGTCCCAGAGCTCCCAGAACCTTGGGAAATCCCTTCGCACAATGGCGTCATGTGGCAGTTGGGGAACTGAACCCACTTGGTGACACAATTTACCGAGGGACGTTTCAAAGGAAACCGTTGTCACCGGAGATTCTCGAGTGTCCCCATGTACACAAACTACTGCCATTTTCCTAGGATGTAAGGTTTTTCCCACCACTAGATCACTTTTCACTAAGGTGACCACTGACCAGGCTACCTGAATCCAACAATATCACAACATCTTTACCATCTAAGCACATTCTACATAAAGGTTTCTCATTCCCCTTTACTGCAGTGCATGTGGTTGTAAAAAGGGATTGTCGTCTCTCTGTCAGAAAGTCACACTGCATGGGTTCATCATCCGCTGGGCAAACCGCTGCTACATGTCCCTCTTCCCGGCAACGGTAACAAATCAACCTTCCGGTCCTCTCCTGTGGGATGGGTCTTCCAGGCTTCTCTCGCCAAACATTAGCAGCAGTCCCGATAATACTTCTAGTTGCTCTTTGGTCCCTCTCTCCACCCCCATCCCTTGATGCAGTCTTACCTATAGGTGGGGAGGGTCTGGTCCATTTCTGCAGGGTGTTAGGAAGAGACCTAAGAAATTTGTCCATGACTACTCACTCCAAAATTTTTGGTCCGGACAGAGTTTCTGGCTGCAGCCATTTCCTAGCCAAATAGATGAGGTCATACATCTGCGACCGAGGTGGCTTCCTCAGCTGTGGACCCGCTGAGCACGGACAGCCAGGGTTACACCAAAACGTGCCAATATTTCCTCTTTTAACCGATCATAGTTTTTTGCGTCTGCAAGCTCCAAATCAAAGTATGCCTTTTGGGCTTCTCCAGATAATAGGGGGGCCACTGGTCCAGCCCACTGTTCCTTAGGCCAACTCTCTTTTTCCGCTGTTCTCCTAAACGTGGTCAGAAACATCTCAGGGTCATCATCTGCAGTCATCTTTGGCAATAAGTGGCTTACCCGAAAAGTCGATATGTTACTGGCCTGACTCCCAGCCTCGGTCTGCTGTCTCTGAAGCTGTTTTACGATGGCCTCCATTTGCTGCTGGTGTCTCTGTTCCAAGCCTGCAATGCTCTTTCGGTGAGCCTGTTGTTGAGCTGCAATGCTCTTTTGGTGAGCTGCAAGGCTCTCTTGGTGAGCCTGTTGTTGAGCTGCAAGGCTCTCTTGGTGAGCCTGTTGTTGAGCTGCAAAGCTCTCTTGGTGAGCCTGTTGTTGAGCTGCAAGGCTCTCTTGGTGAGCCTGTTGTTGAGCTGCAAGGCTCTCTTGGTGAGCCTGTTGTTGAGCTGCAAGGCTCTCTTGGTGAGCCTGTTGTTGAGCTGCAAGGCTCTCTTGGTGAGCCTGTTGTGGAGCTGCAAGGCTCTCTTGGTGAGCCTGTTGTTGAGCTGCAAGGCTCTCTTGTTGAGCTGCCATGCTCTCTTGGTAAACCTGTTGTTCAGCTGCGTGAGCCTGTTGTTGAGCTGCAAAGCTCTCTTGGTGAGCCTGTTGTTGAGCTGCAAGGCTCTCTTGGTGAGCCTGTTGTTGAGCTACAAGGCTCTCTTGGTGAGCCTGTTGTTGAGCTGCAAGGCTCTCTTGGTGAGCCTGTTGTTGAGCTGCAAGGCTCTCTTGGTGAGCCTGTTGTTGAGTTGCAAGGCTCTCTTGGTGAGCTGCAAGGTTCTCTTGGTGAGACTGTTGTTGAGCTGCCATGCTCTCTTGTTGAGCTGCAAGGCTCTCTTGGTAAACCTGTTGTTGAGCTGCCATGCTCTCTTGGTGAGCTGCAATGCTCTCTTGGTGAGCCTGTTGTTGAGCTGCAAGGCTCTCTTGGTGATCTGCAAGGTTCTCTTGGTGAGCCTGTTGTTGAGCTGCAAGGCTCTCTTGTTGAGCTGCCATGCTCTCTTGGTAAACCTGTTGTTCAGCTGCTTGAGCCTGTTGTTGAGCTGCAAGGCTCTCTTGGTGAGCCTGTTGTTGAGCTGCAAGGCTCTCTTGGTGAGCCTCTTGTTGAGCTGCAAGGCTCTCTTGGTGAGCTGCAAGGTTCTCTTGGTGAGCCTGTTGTTGAGCTGCCATGCTCTCTTGTTGAGCTGCCATGCTCTCTTGGTAAACCTGTTTTTCAGCTGTGTGAGCCTGTTGTTGAGCTGCAAAGCTCTCTTGGTGAGCCTGTTGTTGAGCTGCAAGGCTCTCTTGGTGAGCCTGTTGTTGAGCTGCAAGGCTCTCTTGGTGAGCCTGTTGTTGAGCTGCAAGGCTCTCTTGGTGAGCCTGTTGTTGAGCTGCAAGGCTCTCTTGGTGAGCCTGTTGTTGAGCTGCAAGGCTCTCTTGGTGAGCCTGTTGTTGAGCTGCAAGGCTCTCTTGGTGAGCTGCAAGGTTCTCTTGGTGAGCCTGTTGTTGAGCTGCCATGCTCTCTTGTTGAGCTGCAAGGCTCTCTTGGGAAACCTGTTGTTAAGCTGCCATGCTCTCTTGGTGAGCTGCAATGCTCTCTTGGTGAGCCTGTTGTTGAGCTGCAAGGCTCTCTTGGTGAGCTGCAAGGTTCTCTTGGTGAGCCTGTTGTTGAGCTGCAAGACTCTCTTGTTGAGCTGCCATGCTCTCTTGGTAAACCTGTTGTTCAGCTGCGTGAGCCTGTTGTTGAGCTGCAAGGCTCTCTTGGTGAGCCTGTTGTTGAGCTGCAAGGCTCTCTTGGTGAGCTGCAAGGTTCTCTTGGTGAGCCTGTTGTTAAGCTGCCATGCTCTCTTGTTGAGCTGCAAGGCTCTCTTGGTAAACCTGTTGTTGAGCTGCCATGCTCTCTTGGTGAGCTGCAAGGCTCTCTTGGTGAGCCTGTTGTTGAGCTGCAAGGCTCTCTTGGTGAGCTGCAAGGCTCTCTTGGTGAGCCTGTTGTTGAGCTGCCATGCTCTCTTGGTGAGCTGCAAGGCTCTCTTGGTGAGCCTGTTGTTGAGCTGCCATGCTCTCTTGGTGAGCTGCAAGGCTCTCTTGGTGAGCCTGTTGTTGAGCTGCCATGCTCTCTTGGTAAACCTGTTGTTCAGCTGTGTGAGCCTGTTGTTGAGCTGCAAGGCTCCGCTGCAAAGCTGCATTTGTTTGCTGTTGATTTGCATTTTCTATAGCCAGCTGTTTCAGTATCTCCTCCATTTTGGGTTTACTTTAACTGCCCGCATTCTCCACCATGTGTGAGGGGTTAGCTCGGTAGCGGGGGTGTGTGACCCTCTGGGTGGGTTCACTACACGCTGAACTGTGCAGAAAGGCAGTTGAGGATGGTAAAAACAAAAAGGCCCAGATTCAGAGAGAATTAGATTCTCGTAGCGTATCAGAAATACACTACGCCGCCGTTTTTTACCTGGCTCTACGTGGAATCCAGGTAGATTTTGTCCAGTAAACGACGGCGGCGTAGTGTATTTCTCCCGTCGCAATCCATATAGACGAGTAGGGGGCGCGTTCCCGCGGCGATCGAACTGCGCATGCTCCGTTCGCAAATTTCCCGCCGTGCATTGCGTGAAATCACGTCGTTACGTCATTCGTTGTTTGAGTAGCGTCGTTTACGGACATTTCTATTCCCGAACGACTTACGTAAAAAAAAAAAAAAAAAAATTTAATTCGACGCGGGAACGACGGCCATACTTAACATGGGCTACGCACCGTTAGACCAGCAAAAAGCTGGTCTAACAGTACGTAGAAAAAAATAGACGAAAGCGATTGCGAAGACCGCTCGTATCTTCGTGGATCGCCGTAAAAACTCATTTGCATATCCCGACGCATGAAAACGACGCGAACTCCTCCCAGCGGCCGCAAAAATATCGCAGCGTAGATCCGAAGGCTTACGAAGACGTAAGCCTCTCGGATCGAAGCCCGAAGCCGCCGTATCATGGTTTGAGGATTCAAACTAGTGATACGGCACGCAAAATTTGAAATTACTCCTGTCTAACACCAGTTAGACAGGCGTAATCGCTCTGTGAATCTGGGCCAAAGTTTATTCTTCCATATTGCGGGATACAAGTGCAAGCATCAAAACAGCATAAACAAAACAAAACATAAAATAAACCCTGGCCACTTGGGGCGTCTACCTTCCCAACACAGGACCCTACCTATGGAGTCTGGCACAGCCTACTGCTGGGCAGACACTGCTGGTCACTCAGCAGAAAAACAAAAAGTCTCTTTGATTTTTATCACACAGAAAAAGTCCACACCACCTCACCTTCAGGAGTCTTTCTCAGCTCACTGCTCTCCTTCACTCAAAGGCCTCAGGATGCAGCAATCAGTAGTGATCCTCTGGACAACTTGTAGAGGCCTTAATTGCCTCATTCTGAACAGCTGAAGCTATCCAAAACCTGATAGTAATTGGTGAATTGTCTAAACAAGGCAGAAATGTATCTCCCGTCTGTGACAACACCCACAGATTTACCTGACTTCCTGTCACAATAAATATAAATATATATATAATTGTTTACTATTTTTAACTTAATGTCTCAAAGAACAAATAAAAAAACTAAGAGAAAATATATATATATTTTTTTTAATTTTCATTTTTAATTTAATGTAAAATGAATATATAAATATCCATATAAATTTAAGAGATAAACTGAAATCGTGGAAAATCTCTCCTATTAATGCCAAATGTTAGAAAGTGTATTTTTTTTTTTTTTTGCTGGCTAGATAGTATAAGTGTGCTGGGAAAGATGTGTATACCTGTATATACACTGTGGGCCGGATCCGCATACAATAACATTGGTGTAGAGCAGGGATCCTCAAACTACGGCCCTCCAGATGTTGTGGAACTACACATCCCATGAGGCATTGTAACACACTGACATTCAGAGACATGACTAGGCATTATGGGAATTGTAGTTCCTGAATAACTGGAGGGCCGTAGTTTGAAGAACCATGGTGTAGAGCAGGGATCTCCAAACTACGGCCCTCCAGCTGCTGGGGAACTAAACTTCCCATGAGGCATTGTAAAACTCTGACATTCACAGACATGACTAGGCATGATGGGAATTGTAGTTCCCGAACACCTGGAGGGCCATAGTTTGGAGACCCCTGGTGTAGAGTATCAGAGATACACTACGCCGCCGTATTTTACCTGGCTCTAAGTCGAATCCAGGAAGATTGCGGCCCGTAAGGTACGGCGGCGCAGTGTATTTCTCACGGCCGAATTTAATTACGCGGGTAGGGGGCGTGAATCATTTAAATGAAGCGCGTCCCCGCGCCGATCGAACCGCGCATGCTCCGTTCTGAAATTTTCCCGCCGTGCATTGCGCGAAATTACGCCGAAACGTTGTTTTTTTTTTTCGGAGCGTAAATTACGTACATTCCTATTCACGGACGACTTACGCAAATAAAAAAAAAAATAGAAATTTCGGCGCGGGAACGACGGCCATACTTAACACGGCACGTCTAACTATAGACCGGATAATAGCAGCTTTAACTATACGCCGGAAAAAGCCGACTAGCGACGACGTAAGAGAATGCGACGGCCGTTCGTAACTTCGTGGATCGCCGTAAAAAAACTCATTTGCATACCCGGCGCGGAAAACGACGCGAACTCCGCCCAGCGGGCGCAGAAATAGTGCAGCTTAGATCCGAAGGCGTACGAAGACGTAAGCCTGTCGGATGGAAGCCCAACGCATCAGGAGATAGACCGGCGTACTGCCTCTGTGGATCTGGCCCTGTGTTTGTATATATATATATTTTACTATTTTTAATTTAATGTCTCAAAGAACAAATAAAAAACGAAGAGAAAAAAGTCATTTTGTTAAACTTTTCTTTTTTTTTTTTTTCAAAATGTATTTTCGTTATTTAACCCCTTCCATACCGGGGGGCACTTACGCACCTTCCCGCCCAGGCCAATTTTCAGCTTTCAGCACTGTCGCACTTTGAATGACAATTGCGCGGTCGTGCTACACTGCACCCAAACAAAATCGGCGTCCTTTTTCCCCCCACAAATAGAGCTTGCTTTTGGTGGTATTTGATCACCTCGGCGGTTTTTATTTTTTGCGCTATAAACAAAAATAGAGCGACAATTTTGAAAAATAAAAAATAAATTTTTATTTTTTTCTGTTAACTTTTTTGTAAATAAGTATGTTTTCTCTTTTAATTACGGGCACTTATATGGCGGCACTGATGGGCACTGATGGACACCAATGAGGTAGTACTGATGGGCACCGATGAGGTGGGACTGATGGGCACTGATAGGCGGCGCTGGTATGCGGCACTGATGGGCACTCATAGGTGGCACTGATGGGCACTCATAGCAAATTGAAGGACGAAAACTGGACAGCCCCACTTTCCGAAATCACTTAAAATAAGTTGTCTTTTATTTTTCAACTGTACACACAGTCACTGCAACCAACAAAATACAGTATGGCCGACGCGTTTGGCACTTGCAGACAGTACACTCATAGGCGGCACTGATGGGCACTCATAGGCGACACTGATGGGCACTCATAGGCGGCACTGATGGGCACTTATGGGCAGCACTGGGCACTCATAGGCGGCACAGAATTGCACTCATGGGTGGCACTGATGGGTACTTATGGGTGGCACAGATGGGCACTGATAGGTGGGCACTGGGCATGGATTGGCACTGAGGGGTGGCACTAAAGGACACTGTGGGGTGGCATTGATGGACTTTGAGGGGTGGCACTGATGTATCTGTTGCCAGTCAGTGCCCATATGTGGGCACTGACTGGCATCTTTCTTTTTTTTTTTACTTGGGATGTATTTTTTTTTTATCCTGATTTTATTTTTTTTTTCGTTTTTTTTTGCCCTGCCAGTGTGGGCATTCCCTGGTGGTCTAGTGTGGGCATCCGAAGGGGGGGGGGGCTGCGCTGATAAACAAACAACGCCCCTGTCAGGAGAGCCGCCGATCGGCTCTCCTGTACTCGCCTCTGTCAGACGCGAGTGAGGAGGAGCCATCTACGGCTCTTCCTGTTTACATCGTGATCAGCCGTGATTGGACACGGCTGATCACGTGGTAGCGAGCCTCTGCCCCAGTGTGGGCATTCCCTGGTGGTCTAGTGTGGGCATCCGAAGGGGGGGGGGGGGGCTGCGCTGATAAACAAACAACGCCCCTGTCAGGAGAGCCGCCGATCGGCTCTCCTGTACTCGCCTCTGTCAGACGCGAGTGAGGAAGGGCCATCTACGGCTCTTCCTGTTTACATCGTGATCAGCCGTGATTGGACACGGCTGATCACGTGGTAGCGAACCTCTGACCCAGTGTGGGCATTCCCTGGTGGTCTAGTGTGGGCATCCGAAGGGGGGGGGGGGCTGCGCTGATAAACAAACAACGCCCCTGTCAGGAGAGCCGCCGATCGGCTCTCCTGTACTCGCCTCTGTCAGACGCGAGTGAGGAATGGCCATCTACGGCTCTTCCTGTTTACATCGTGATCAGCCGTGATTGGACGCGGCTGATCACATGGTAGCGAGCCTCCGCCGGAGACTCGTTACCGAGATCGGTGATGCAGGGTGTCAGACGGACACCCCGCATCGGAGATCGCCGCGCCGCGCGACCCCACGGGCGCGCGCGGCATGAAATCCTGCAGGACGTTGGACAACGTCCAGTCACAATTTCATAACCACTTCCCGGACGTCAATCTCCTATTGGGAAGTGGTTAAGTATATCAAAGCAACACAAAGGAAAAGAAAGGTGAAAATAATGCAAGGTGAATACATTCCAGCACAAAATATGTAAAAAGAAAATATGAAAATATAAATGAATCAAAAAAAATAAATAAAAGATTTCCTATTCAACCAATCATTGCAAATCAAAACGAAAAATACAACTTTGGAATTACTTTCATTTATAACTCTAATTTAGTCATTTTTCCTTTTCCTCGATAATTGTCCTAATAATTGGAATATTCCCAAATCAGCGATTAAAAGAAGAAGAAGCTTCTATTTATTTATTCTACTGATTTTTTTCTATTGGTTGAACTATATAGGCTTTTTTTTTTTCAACTTAGGTACCTCTGTAACTAAGGTAACGAAAAAAAAAAATCATAAAAAAAGAGTAGATAATAAATAAAGTGAAAAAACAAAAAACAGAAAAAAATTTGATGTAAATTTGCGACTTTAATTGGGCGAAATATAGCGGTTGTTCCCACTCATGGCGTTCTTTCTACAACGGAAATACATCTTGTTCAGGAAATTCTTTCTAATCCTCTCGCAGAAGTTCCCACAAATGTTGGGATCTTGTGGATCTTGTGGGTTGATTCGCTTTCACTCTAATGTCCAGATCGTCCCAGACCGGGTCTTTAGGATTCCAATCTGGGGGCTGCGCTGAGCCCCTTCCATGATTCCAGGCTCCGGGTTTTGTTCTTTAGTCCTTAGGAAGCTCCGAAGGGCTAAAGGTTGAGTTTCGGGTCATTATCCATATCTGATCAGACCAGACCAGAGGGCGTTGCAGAAAGCCGTGGTAGAACCAGGGGCGTTGGGAGGGGGGCGGGCTTGGGGGGCCTGGAACCCCTGAATGGGTCCTCAAAAAGGCCTGAGTCTCAGGCATGCAGCTCTCCATTGTTAGCAGCAAGCATTGGGACAGATCTGATACCGAAGTGGCGCCGAGTGCGGCCAAAACCTGCCTGAGTGGCGTGCCATAGCAGGTCCCGCCTTTTGTAGCCTATGCAACGCCTCTGGTCCAATGCCGGGACCACGGGACGTGGCAGTTTACCGATTACCATTCTACCATCTCATGTTATGTACTGGACTTCAGATGTGATCTTCTAGAACTTCTGATTGGTAGTGCATCATGTACAGTATATGATGATGTATAGTTTTATATCAGTGGTCTCCAAACTGTGGCCCCTTGCTTGCTTTTATCCAGCCCTTGGGACATACTTTCTCCCCCGTAACACCAAAGATGGGACACTATTCCTCCAACTGACACCAATGATGGGACACTATTCCTCCCACTGACACCAATGATGGGACTCTATTCCTCCCACTGACACCAATGATGGGACACTATTCCTCCCACTGATACCAATGATGGGACACTATTCCCCCCACTGATACCAATGATGGGGACACTATTCCCCCCACTGACACCAATGATGGGACACTATTCCCCCCACTGATACCAATGATGGGGACACTATTCCCCCCACTGACACCAATGATGGGACACTATTTCCCCCACTGACACCAATGATGGGACACTATTGATCTTTTATTAAAAGAATCAAGCAACAAATTTTATACAAAAGTAAAAAACATAACTGTAGTACAAAACTTAAACATAAATCCAAGGAATACACATCCAGGGTCAGAATATACACAATATATACACTATACACAATATATACACTATACACCACCACCAAAACATTACTACAAAACTATTTACACAAAGCAGCAGAGAGGGCCTAAGAGGCACAACCCGTCACCTTTGTACGCAGCCATCTATCAAAAATGTATCAAAAATAATAATAATCTAGGGTGATAAGAGACAGACAGCCACACCCGGGAAAGAGACTCCTGGCAGTCAGGGAGGCCTGAAACCCCTCCACGCCTTCAGCCAAGCCCCCTGACCCCACTTGTCTCTCTCAAGCCCCCGAATCTTCCCCACCTCATGCACAATGTCATACACCACCACCTCAACAGGAAGGATTTTTTGCCGAATGCTGACCTGACACCGTGCGTTCCAGGTGAAATAACGGACCACTAGGCTAACTAAAAAAAGTGTATCCAAACAAAAACCTCCAGCGGTACTGAATGCTCCGTACACCCACTCAGCATAACCCAGCCTGGAGAGGAAAGGAACACCGAGCGCCCACCCCACCTGTCTGTACACTTCTATGTTAAAGGGGCAACGAAGCAGAAAATGGTCCATAGTCTCCTCCTCATCTGCACACTCCTCCCGAGGACAGCTACGATCCATCGAACTGCGAAATTTCAAATTGCCCCTAACATAGAGCTTCCCATGGAAGCACAACCAGGCCAGATCCCGAAATTTAGGAGGTATTCTATCCAAATTAATCAGCCTCAACCCCGCCCTCAAAACTGGGCCTGGGCAATCCCTTAAGGCCAGTGGGTCATGAAAGACTTCGCTCAAGACTCGACTCATAAGGTCTTTCCTCGGAACCGATCTGAGATCTTCAGCCGACAATCGCCACTGCCGCAGTAACTTCAGGCACGGAGCTACATAGGCTGGTAGCTGACCACGATGACCCCTGCGATTCTTCACTTGGCCACCTTCTTCCCAAAGTCGTAGAAAAGGCCTAAACCAAGATCTAAATATGCCTGCCCATCCAGGAGGTTCCACTGCAAGCATACTACCAATATTAAACTTGAGAAATAACAGTGAAAAGAAAAGAACTGGGTTGACCATACCTAAGCCACCCTCCATCCTGGATAGGTAGGTGACATTCCTCTTGATGGGGTTCAGTCTGTTCCCCCACAGCATCTGGAAGAACACACTACTGACCCTAGCATAGAGAGACACTGGCAAGATGCAGACAAAGCTGACATACAAGAAGATCGGAATCAGGTAGGTCTTAATCAGATCAACCCTTTCCCTCATAGATAACTTCCATCTCTTCCAGCTGACCACCTTAGCATTGGCAATTTCCAGTCTGCCTTCCCAGTTTTTGAGGCCATAATCGCCGGGTCCACATTCAATGCCTAGTATCTTAATTCTTTCCTGGGGCACTGGAAAGGCGTCCGGGAGATCAAACCCCTCACCTTCCTTTCCCATCCAGAAAACTTCGCTCTTTTCCTGATTGATCTTGGAGCCTGATGCTTCAGAATACCGTGATGTCAGAGAGACCACCTCCTCCGCCTCATCCGTCCCAGTGACAATCACTGATACATCGTCCGCATAAGCAACAACCCTCAATGGCGGCTCACCCGGGAGCCCCACTGGTACCCCACACAACATGCCGCTCTCTAGCCTCCTGATGAAGGGGTCGATTGCAAACACATAGAGCAGGGGACTCAGGGGACAACCCTGGCGCACCCCGGAGCCAACCTCAAAGGACTGCCCAACCCAACCATTAACTAGAGGGAAGCTTTCTGCCCCCTTATACAAGACTTTCAGCCAATCAACAAAACCACCCGGCAGACCGTACTTACTAAG
Organism: Rana kukunoris; assembly: GCA_029574335.1. Lineage (NCBI taxonomy): Eukaryota > Metazoa > Chordata > Amphibia > Anura > Ranidae > Rana > Rana kukunoris. The sequence goes on from JAJQKJ010002858.1 coordinate 79,243, forward strand.
GAGCAACCACAGGTACTCATGGTTAACACGATCAAAAGCCTTTGCCTGATCCAAAGTCAGCAAATACTTTCCCCAGCCTGCAGCCCTGCACCGCTCCAAGGCCTCCCGGACAGCTAACACCGCTGTGAAGGTGCTCCTACCCTGGACCGAACAGTGCTGATGGCGAGAAAGCAAAGACTCTGCTACTGACGACAGGCGCCAGAAAAATATCTTCGCCAGTATCTTTCTATCGACATTAAGAAGGCTGATGGGGCGCCAATTCTCAATCATCGAAGGATCTTTACCCTTTGACAGAAGAATCACAGCCGAGTGCCTCATGGAAGGGGGAAGCACCCCCTCAGCGAGACAACTGTTAAAAACCTCTACCAAATGTGGGGCCAGAATAGACTTAAAGGCTTTGTAAAACTCAGCCGTCAAGCCATCCGGTCCGGGTGACTTTTTGATGGCAAGCTGTTCAATTGCCCTCATCACCTCTTCAACTGTGATCTCCTCTGTCAAATTCATCAATGGAACATCTCCACCATTTAGACCTGGAGTAGAGTCCAAAAAGCTTTCCATCTTGTCACGGTCAAGCTCTTTCCTCCCAAGAAGGTCGGCATAAAAGGACCTCACGACCTCCAGAATCCCTGACCTGGACTTTGTCAAGGAACCTGTACTGTCCTTAAGGCCAACGACCGCTTTAACAGCTACACCTTGTTTGCAGTTCTGGTAAGGGTCAGGCGAGTGGTACTTCCCATAGTCCCTCTCCAGAACCAAAGAGGCATGCCGGTCATATTGACACTTCCTGAGGAGGAGTTTCACTTCGGAGATTGCCCCAGGATCTCCTCCTCTCGAGACAAGAATATCCAGCTTCCTCCGCAAACGTTGGTAGGTCATGTATTTATTAAACTGGTTTCTATTGGCTAGGCCCCTGAAGAATCCAGCGGTCCTCTTTTTGGTCAGCTCTAGTGTTGAGCAGAATATGCCATATTCGAATTCGCGATATATCTCGAATATATAGTCGAATATTCGACAGATATTCGCTAAATACGAATATTCGTGATATATTTTCGAAATGAAATGATTGCGAATTTTCGCTATCGCGAATGCGAATGCGATTGCGAATTGCGAATGCGAATTGCGAATATTCGAGAAATGCGGAATGGAGCACTCTGATTGGCACAGAATATTCGTGATATATTACAATATAAAATAATTGCGAATATTCGAGAAATGCGGAAGGAGCACTCTGATTGGCTCAGAATATTCGTGATATATTACAATACACAATAATTGCGAATATTCGGCAAATGCGGAAGGAGCACTCTGATTGGCTCAGAATATTCGTGATATATTACAATACACAATAATTGCGAATATTCGGCAAATGCGGAAGGAGCACTCTGATTGGCTCAGAATATTCGTGATATATTACAATACACAATAATTGCGAATATTCGAGAAATGCGGAATGGAGCACTCTGATTGGCTCAGAATATTTGTGATATATTACAATACAAAATAATTTCGAAATTTCGAGAAATGCGGAATGGAGTACTCTGATTGGCTCAGAATATTCGTGATATATTACAATATAAAATAATCGCGCGATATCGCTATTTGCCGAATAATCGCATTGCGATTTTTCGGCAATATAAAATGAGCGCTGCAGCTACTCGGCCCAAGGTCTCTAATCATACCAGCAATGCTTTTAGACGTCGATGGGGATCTCTAGGATGTGATCTGTTCTAAAAAAAAATTTAAAACATTCGAATATTCGAAATAGCGAATATTCGCCGCGATATTCGCGATATTCGCGAATACTCGAATATGCAATATTCGTAGCGAATATTCGCAATTCGAATATTCGTGAGCAACACTAGTCAGCTCCCACCACTCAGCCTTGCTGCTACAAAAGTCCAGAATGGTCACCTGTGCCTGAAAGAATTCCTCAAAGGATTGTCTAACATGTTCTTCCTTGAGTAGAGTCGAATTCAATCTCCAGATGCCCTTTCCCCTCTGAGGGGCGTCTGAAGCATTCAGGGCCACAGATAGCATACAGTGATCAGAGAACTCTACTGCCTGCACCACTGGGGGTGAGAAAGCAGAGGCCACCTGTCTATCCTACTCTGACTATTACCACGATGAAAGGTGAACCCGGTGTCGTCCGGGAGGTGCTTAATGTGCACATCCACAAGACCAGCATCCCTAACCATACTATTTAGAAAAACGCTATCATATCCCAGCCGGTCCTTGAAGTCCTTCCTGTCCTTGGGCCTAGTTACTGTATTAAAGTCACCTCCAAAGACCACTTGCCGGGATGTAAAAAGAAATGGCTTGATCCTTGTAAAAAGGCATTTCCTGTCCCACTTTGTGTGCGGCCCATAAATATTAATAAGGCGCAGGTCCTGCCCTCCCACAAGGACGTCTAAGACCATACATCTCCCAATCTCCACCTCAATGACCCGCCGGACAGTTACCATGCCGGTTTTAAACAACACCGCCACACCGCCGTAAGGCTCGGCCGCAAGAGACCAGTAAGATGGACCATACCTCCACTCTCTCTTGGCCATATGAATATCTGCCAAGGAGGTGAGCCTAGTCTCTTGCAAAAATAAAATTTCAGCATCTAATTGGCTGAACAAAAATAAGGCCATAGAACGAGCTCTCACTGACTTAATGCTGGCGACATTAATTGTCGCCACTTTTAACGGAGGGGGAACCGCCATTTGGGTTATTGGGTGGATTGCTTCTTAGCTCCCCTCTGCTGCTCATCGCCAGAAGCCTCTCTTTTTCTTGAGGCCGCCTCAAAATCCATATCTGGATCGGAGCTTAGCTCTGAAGAAGAGCCAGATGATGAAATGTCCCAACTAGAGGACCTATGACGGTGGGAGACAGGCACCGGAGCTTCCTGTTCCCGCTCCGTCCTCACCACCTGCTTCTTCCGTTTTCCAACCTTCCTTCTCTCTTCCAAATACTTGAGGTCGGCCTCAAAGATGCCTTCATCTCTGTTTTTTTTCTTTAAAGTCTTCCCAGAAGACTTTGTCATAGAGGAGGAAGCGACCTTCTCAGTACCCACTACCACTCCTGATGGGGGGGTAAATCAGACGTAGGAGGGGTAGACTCCTGGGGGGTAACTGACACGGGGGGCACAGACTTAGAGGGTTTTGACACAAGAGGAGCGGGTACAGTAGGCTGGGGGGACACAGAGACAGATACAGAAGGAGAACTTACAGACACAGGGGGGGTGGCCACAGGAACTGGGGAGGGATCCTGAGCAGGACCAGGGGGTCGGTCACCGCAGTGGAGGATGGTACACTAGGGGCCTCACCCTCCATCCTGTCCAGCCTTGACATCTCATCCACTACCTCCTTCTCCATATTGTGCCAGGCCTCAGGGCATCTGCTGTAGGGGTGGCCAAAACGCAGACACAGGTTGCACCTGATCTTCTGGTCGCAGTCCTTGGCCACATGACCCTGACCCCGACACACTGAGCATATCAAGGCCGAACAGGAGGAGCTAAGGTGGCCCCTCTCTCCACAGCGGTGGCACAGCTTCGGCTGACCAGGGTAGAACACGGTCATCCTATCCCTCCCTATGAAAGCCGAGGAGGGCAGGTGACGGACAACATTCCCATCCCTGGCCAACCTGACTGTTACCGACCATCCCCCAGTCCAGATGTTACGCTCATCAAGGATTTTATTAGGTTTGGTCAAAACCTCCCCATAGTTCCTCAACCAAACCTCCAGATCCCCGGCAGGGACGCTCTCATTGGTGAGAATGATAGTGATCTTTTTCACCGTCGATCGCTGCGAAATCGCAACTGGGGCCAGACTTTCCCATTCGGGTCTTGACCTGCACCGAGCCTCATATCTCTCCCAGAACAGGTCAAGACCCTCTGGCTTGGTGAAACTGACTATATAATCCCGCGTCCCTGACACATGTATAAAAGCATAGAGATCGTTAACCCCAAAACCCATCTCCAGGATTAAATCCACCACTGCACGCCTTGCAGGGGGGACTGCACCTCCTTCCCACTTCAAGATGACGACATTTCGTCTGGGACCCCCAGCAGAAGCCAGAGACCCCAGACCAGATCCCGGGGTGCTGAAGGTGGTAGCCCGCAGAGGAAAACCCTGCTTGGGGGCAGAGCTGCCAGGGGCAGAGCGCACCACCTGAGCAAAGGAAGGTTTGTCCGGGCCAATGCCCCACACTGAAGTCACATTTTCATCAGGAACAGTCACTGTTGCTGCTGCAGTACCAGCTGTCTCCTGATGCTGCACTGTAGAGCCCTCAGCAGCAGTGGGGCAATCAGCTCTGGTCTCAGCAGCAGTGGGGCAATCAGCTCTGGTCTCAGCAGCAGTTGGGTTAATGGGTTCAGCTGGGACTTGCAGTTCCTTCACAGGAATGTCATTTTTTAAATGTGTCTCTTGCTGCATTGCAGCCTCAGCAGTCACATCATTGCTGCAAACAGACTTATTATTGGGCACAGTCACAGATGGAACATACACAGTCTTATCCACAACACATGGCTTAGCTGGCTTCACTCTATCAGGTACATCATCAGTTATGTCTTCCTCATTAAAAACCATCTGATCCCCCCGCACAGGAGACTCCATTCCCTGGATCACCCTCAGCATGCCTCCTGAGTCCTGTGAAGGCATGGGGGTGCTTACCTCTCCTTGGGGGGTCAGGGGATCAGAAACGGGGTCTCCTCCTCCTCCACCTCCATCTTTGTCACCTTCGCAAACCTCCTCTCGTTGGAGAACTTCTCTTTAAAGGGGCCATCCCTTCCCTCCATAATGGCCACGATGGTCTCCTGGTGGTCCACACGGACCTTGGCCAATTGGATCTCTGGATCCATGGATCCGCGTTTCAGGCTATGTAAGCCTTCACGTTGCTTTCTCAGGCGCTTCAGCTCCGCACGTAGCTTGTAAAGCTTATCCCTCTCCCTGTTCAGGACTTTTATCCCGGCCACCACTCGCTCCCGAATGGCTGCCGATCCTTCATCCTCACCAGGGGCAGAGAGATCACCAGCTGAGGCTTGTAGAGAGGCAGGCATGCCAGCAGATGAACCAGGAGGTGGCTGAGAACCTCCAGCAGGGGAGGCCCCGCCGCCCTCCATGGCTTCCCCAGAAAGGGGCCAGGAGAGCTGGGATAGTTTTTCAGGCGACTCCCTTCTCACACGGATCTCAGGGAGCAGCTCAGACACACCCTCCTCCTCACACACCTGTGCTCCAATGGTGGATGGGACACTATTCCTCCCACTGACACCAATGATGGGACACTATTCCTCCCACTGATACCAATGATGGGACACTATTCCCCCCACTGATACCAATGATGGGGACACTATTCCCCCCACTGACACCAATGATGGGACACTATTCCCCCCACTGATACCAATGATGGGGACACTATTCCCCCCACTGACACCAATGATGGGACACTATTCCCCCCACTGATACCAATGATGGGACACTATTCCCCCCACTGACACCAATGATGGGACACTATTCCTCCCACTGATACCAATGATGGGACACTATTCCTCCCATTGACACCAATGATGGGACACTATTCCTCCCACTGATATCAATGATGGGACACTATTCCTCCCATTGACACCAATGATGGGACACTATTCCTCCCACTGACACCAATGATGGGACACTATTTCTCCCACTGACACCAATGATGGGACACTATTCCTCCCACTGACACCAATGATGTAACACTATTCCCCCCACTGACACCAATGATGGGACACTTTTCCCCCCACTGACACCAATGATGGGGCACAATTCCTCCCACTGACGTGGGGACCTTTGCAACTCCCAATGTCCCCCCCAATGTCTGACAGTAAACTGCCCCCCCCCCCCGATTAGAACGTTTGGAGACCCCTGATTGAGATAATTGCCGTGTATTCATTGGATGGGTTGCTATGTCACCATCCAATCAGAAAGATCCTTCTCACTCAGAACTGTTGATTAATTCACGAAAAGTCTTCCCAGTGTATTCTGGGTCCAGGGCTGGGGTAAGGGGTGGGCAGGAGGGACGGCTGCCCCTGTTTTTTTTTTGCAGGGATGGGGGGCACTCTGATCCTAAGGGAAAGGGCGGCGCAGATTGGCATCTTTGCCCTGGGCACTCGATGACCTTGTCCCGGCACTGCCTGGGACCTCCAGATCTCTATTCCTCCATGTAAGTATCCATCTGGAACCCCCCCCCATGAGACGTCCTCTTCAGAGTTAGGAAGAGTCTCGTGTTTAATTAAGAAAAACATTTCTACAGACTGAACTTTGGAGAGAACGGGAACGTTCCATCTGGCCGAGTTTCAGGCACAGACAGAATTTGGCGCGCGCCCAAAAGCCATAATTTTATCCTCCGCTGTCAGCTGTGCGATACACCTTGATGGGAGGCGCGGGGACGACCAATGACAGGGAAGAGATGAGAGGACGTTAAGGATGGTGACTTGGCACGGGAGGAATGCAGACCAGCGGTCAGAGAGTGCGCAGACCCGTCACATTGTCATATCTGATCGTGTTCTTCGCACCCCGGCTGGCAGAAGGTGCATCCTGTTAGACGTCCTCCACTCTTCTGTGTACAAGACAAATACACCAGCGGGTTGTTATAGAACGCCTGGCGCCCAACATATAATATAATCCCTGATTAAAAGAAAACAACACAATTACTGCAACTACACTACGCAACCAAACACAGGTGCCACTCAAGATCATATCTATAAAAACAGAGTTATATGGCCTGTTCCTGCCCCGTGTCCGCCATGAGAAGGATAAAGAACACAGGTCCTCCGGAGACCGCGACACGGATCCTCCACCTCACTGCAAGTTACTCTTGGTTCTACCCCTATTAAGGGTCAGGGCAAGGGAGGGGCGGGAGGAGCGTTTGCCCTGGGATCAATGGTTTCCTATAGAGATGGGGGCACCCATCTGCTCCAAGACTGACAGGAGTAGTGATGGCGGCAGGGATTTTAACAAGTGAGTGACTACTGGGTGTAGGCAGTGCCAGGACAAGGCCAGCAAGCCAAACTGCGCCCCCCAAAATGAGCAATAATCTGCATGCTTACCCCCTAAGCATAAAATACCCACCGCCCTGTACACATACGCCCCCTGCTGAAACGCCACCCCCTCGGCCCCGCCCCCACCCCCGGCGCCTGCATCATTGGATTTGATTGACAGCAGCCAATGGTGCTCATCCAGTCCACCTTCCTGTCCTCTGTGCTCCTCCAGTCCCCCTCCATTTCCCCTGTGCTCCTCCAGTCCCCCTCCATGTCCTCCAGTCCCCCTACGTGTCCTCCATTTCCTCCAGTCCCCCTACATGTCCTCCAGTCCCCCTACGTGTCCTCCAGTCCCCCTACGTGTCCTCCATGTCCCCCGGTCCCCCTCCATGTCCTCTTTGCTCCTCCAGTCTCCCTTCTTGTCCTCCAGTCCCCGCCATGTCCTCCAGTCCCCCTACGTGTCCTCCATGTCCTCCAGTCCCCCTCCTAGTCCTCCATGTCCTCCAGTCCCCCTCCTAGTCCTCCATGTCTTTCCAGTCCCCCTCCTAGTCCTCCATGTCCTCCAGTCCCCCTCCGTGTCCTCTGTGCTTCTCCATGTCCTCCTGCAGTCCCCCTTCGTGTCCTCTGTACTTCTCCATGTCCTCCAGTCCCCCTCCATGTCCTCTGTGCTCCTCCAGTCCCCCTCCATGTCCTCCAATCCCCCTACGTGTCCTCCATTTCCTCCAATCCCCCTACGTGTCCTCCATATCCTCCGGTCCCCCTATGTGTCCTCCATGTCTTCCAGTCCCCCTACGTGTCCTCCATGTCCTCCAGTCCCCCTCCTAGTCCTCCATGTCCTCCAGTCCCCCTCCTAGTCCTCCATGTCTTTCCAGTCCCCCTCCTAGTCCTCCATGTCCTCCAGTCCCCCTCTGTGTCCTCTGTGCTTCTCCATGTCCTCCTGCAGTCCCCCTCCGTGTCCTCTGTGCTTCTCCATGTCCTCCTGCAGTCCCCCTTCGTGTCCTCTGTACTTCTCCATGTCCTCCAGTCCCCCTCCATGTCCTCTGTGCTCCTCCAGTCCCCCTCCATGTCCTCCAGTCCCCCTACATGTCCTCCATTTCCTCCAGTCCCCCTACGTGTCCTCCATGTCCTCCGGTCCCCCTACGTGTCCTCCATGTCTTCCAGTCCCCCTACGTGTCCTCCATGTCCTCCAGTCCCCCTCCTAGTCCTCCATGTCCTCCAGTCCCCCTCCTAGTCCTCCAGTCCCCCTCCAGTCCCCCTCTGTGTCCTCTGTGCTTCTCCATGTCCTCCTGCAGTCCCCCTCCATGTCCTCTGTGCTTCTCCGTGTCCTTCTGCAGTCCCCCTCCGTGTCCTCTGTGCTTCTCTGTGTCCTCCTGCAGTCCCCCTACATGTCCTCCGTGTCCACCATGTCCTCCAGTCCCCCTCCTAGTCCTCAATGTCCTCCAGTCCCCCTCCTAGTCCTCCATGTCCTCCAGTCCCCCTCCGTGTCCTCTGTGCTTCTCCATGTCCTCCTGCAGTCCCCCTCTGTGTCCTCTGTGCTTCTCCGTGTCCTCCTGCAGTCCCCCTACATGTCCTCCGTGTCCACCATGTCCTCCAGTCCCCCTCCGTGTCCTCTGTGCTTCTCCATGTCCTCCTGCAGTCCCCCTCTGTGTCCTCTGTGCTTCTCCATGTCCTCCTGCAGTCCCCCTCCGTGTCCTCTGTGCTTCTCCGTGTCCTTCTGCAGTCCCCCTCCGTGTCCTCTGTGCTTCTCTGTGTCCTCCTGCAGTCCCCCTACATGTCCTCCGTGTCCACCATGTCCTCCAGTCCCCCTCCTAGTCCTTCATGTCCTCCTGTCCCCCTCCGTGTCCTCTGTGTCCTCCAGTCCCCCCGCCATGTCCTTTCCAGTACGCCTCCGTGTCCTCATGTAAAAAATAAATGAAAATCACATTGTAAAAAAATAAAAATAAATAATTGTATGTAAAAAATAAATACTGACACAGTCCGCTGTCACATGGCATTAAAAAAAGTATCGATAATCGGTATTTGCCAGTACTTGAAAAAAAGTATTATTACTTGGACTCGGTCATTAAAAAAGTGGTTCCGGTGCCACCTTTTTTCAGATTCTATTTTCCACCTTCCAAGATTTGTGTTGGTCGATTCTCAGGAGAATTCAGGGGTCTCTCGGGTGCCTAAGGTGGTCCAACGCCGTATTCGGGAACACTTTTCTTCTTTTACCTGCTGTTTCTACCACGTTGTCCGGCCCCTGTATATTTACCCACCTAATCCAGCAAAGTGTATAATATTTGCAGAATATATAGCGGCAGGAAGGATCGAGTTTTCCTAATGATTTCCGAGAGAGATAAGGAGCCAATCTAGATGGGAAGGTGTTGGCTCTCGGAGATATGGCCGCTCATTATGGCACCTGCTGAGTATCTACAAGTGGATGGACGGCCGGCGCACAGAATGTTACTGTTAGTTCCCATATACACCTCCATAAAGAGGGAGTCCCCCGTACACCTCCACCCTGAATAATGGGAGGATCAGGTCATAATTCTCAGATTATGGTTCCATGTTTATCAACTACTTATCCCAAATCCCACCATCTAACTGGATACAGATGGAAGTCATATAGATAAAGATAAGACGCTACTTATGAGCTAGTTCCGTATTCTCCGCATGTTTATTCCTTTTTGATCGTATGGTTAAAAAAAAAAAAAAATTCAACTTAAAAACAGATCCTATGAAGACCGTAATACACTTTATGGCCAAAAGTATCTGGGCACCTGACCATCACACCGTGGCCAGGTGACAAGTGCACCCCGTTGGGGTCAGGGATGCACCACAGGGTAGTGAACCCAATAGTGGACTGCTGCAATCAGAGAGGAAGCGTGAACCCAAGATTCCCCAGGGCGCGGAGTCTAAGACCCAGCTTTGTGTTCACCAGACCCTCTGGTGGTGAGGATGGCCTTCGCTGCAGCTGGATCCAGGTCGCGACCCCTGGGATCCCCTAGGTCACGCTCCGCAGGGAGAGAGGGGAAGCAGCAACCAGGACAAGTGATAGTGATGGGTAAGCCAAAGTAAGGGCAACAGGCAGACAGGGGTAACCGAGGGACAGAAAAAAGGTCAGGGTCACAGGCAAACAGGAGAAGTCAGGGACGAGCCAAAAAACGGTACACAGGAAGGCAACATAGCACACAGCAGACAGGAACTTAAGCTTACAACAAGGTTGAACAGCAAAGTAGACTTGCAGTGCAACAGTTCATATAGAGTTCCTGGGATGGCCTGGGGTGGAGCCATACAGGAAGGAGAGATGATAAAAAGGCAGCCAGTAGAGGGTCAGGCCTCTAATGGACACATGAGGAGAAGGTAAGCTGCCAGACATTATTGCATGTCTATGACAACCTATGGACACCCCATGATGGAGTTCAGATGTCCCCAGTGATGGGTGCCTTTAACTCTACATCATACAATACATTGGAGACAATTGCGCTCATCCTACCTTGTGGTACCGGTTTGGTGAAGACCCTTTTCCACCATGACTGTGTACAAAGCCAACTCCATCGTAAGGTAAACCGGACCTCCACCACTAAAAGGCCAGTGGGGATACTTGCTCACGCTTGTACACATTGCACTTGTGCTAATATTCGTAAGCAAAAGACCAACATAATTTCCACAATGCCAGTTCATTGCGCTCGGGTATGTGTGCATGGACGCACGTGCGTGCGCACGCACACACCAATCAGCACTTGGCGCCAGGGCCGTCTTAATAGTATCATGGGTCCCTGGGCAAAGTAATGCTCTGGGGCCCCTACAATGGAGACAGTGCAGGTAAACAGAAATCAAGTAGGTAAGGGATATCTAGGGTGAAGAGGGGTCAGAGTGCTGGGGGGATATCTAGGGTGAAGAGGGGTCAGAGTGCTGGGGGGATATCTAGGGTGAAGAGGGGTCAGACTGCTCGGGGGATATCTGGGGTGAAGAGGGGTCAGAGTGCTGGGGGGATATCTGGGGTGTAGAGGGGTCAGAGTGCTGGGGGGATATCTGGGGTGTAGAGGGATCAGAGTGCTGGGGGGATATCTAGGGGGAAGAGGGGTCAGAGTGCTGGGGGGATATCTAGGGGGAAGAGGGGTCAGAGTGCTGGGGGGATATCTAGGGTGAAGAGGAGTCAGACTGCTGGGGGGATATCTGGGGTGAAGAGGGGTCAGAGTGCTGGGGGGATATCTGGGGTGTAGAGGGGTCAGAGTGCTGGGGGATATCTGGGATGTAGAGGAGTCAGAGTGCTGAGGGGATATCTGGGGTGAAGAGGAGTCAGAGTGCTGGGGGGACATCTGGGATGTAGAGGGGCAGCCCGGGCTCAAGGACAAGCTGCTTTGGGAAAAGGGCAGGGGCCCCCCAGGTGTTCCCTCTCATTAAGACAGCCCTGCTTGCCACCCAGTGGCCTATTTAAACTGATCTGTCACTGTAAACAGTTGCTGGATGATCTTCAGCTTCTTCTTGACTTCCCAAGACCTGATCTGCTGCTCCTGTTTGCTCATCTATGACCCGGCTTGCCTTTGGACTTCACCTCTGCTTGTTCCTTTACTCTGTTACCTGGTATCCTGACTTTGTTTACTGAACTTGATCTGCCTACCGATTTGGTACCACATTGCCCGGCTCTTACCGACCCTGGCCTGCCTTCTGGACTTGCTTTGCCTGCTGATTCGGTACCCTGCTGCCTGGTTGTTGCTGACTGCTGTTCTTTTCCTGGTTCCGTTCCTGTCCCATGCTCTGGTGCCAAGCTGCTTCTACTTCCTGCTCCGAGGACCGTGACTGCCAGCTCTACCCACCTACAGAGGGGACATCACCAGCCAGTTACCCGGCACTCGTGCCACTTCTTGCCTTTACACTTTCTGTTCCCACCTTCAGGAGTGTAGGCGGGAGGAGCATCACATTCCATTCTCCACCAGGTACGTGATATCCACAGAGACATGGTTGGACCAATTTAGTGTGGAGGAACTCAAGTGTCCTGCACAGAGTCCTGACCACAACGCTGTGATGGAGTGAAATAAAATGTCTATGTTATCTTTCTCCTAACCACTCAAATATTGCTTTCCTTTCTTTTATTATTTTATTTCTTTTATTTCCTGTTGCGATGTGTGTATATATATATATATATGTATTTCATTATTCACGTGAGAGACATTAGTATTATTTTCCTTGAATGAAAGTCATGACAGCGTTAATCCTCTCAGAGTGAAGAATGAAAGACATATGTTCTTTCCAACCCCCTCCTTTCTACTGCACTCCTAACCAACTTCTACCCCACCCATCGACCAAGGAGAAAATGGCTGCTGAAATTCTGGAATGTTGGCCTCGTGGCAAGGAAGAGATGTAACGAGAGAACACCATATGTGGATGAACCAATCAGATACACCCATATGTGGATGAGCCAATCAGATATCAGAGATTTTGGCTATAAAAGCTGTGATTTGAATAAAGTCTTTCATTTTCTGTTGGAGACGATGATGGAGACTGAAGTGTGAGATTTCTTCTGCATGCATGTGCTCACATCATCATGAATTTGGCTCAGCGGCAGAATAGAACATGTATCCTGGAATCGAGCCAGGGAAAATCTATTACACCCTACTGAACACCGGTGGGAATTATTGAAACGCCAGTTGTGAGCCAGGTCTTCTCATCCAACATCAGTACCTGACCTCACGAATGAGAACAAATTCCCACACACACCCTCCACAATCTTGTGGAAAGTCTTCCAAGAAAAGTGGAGGATATTATGGCCCCAAACGGGAGAAACTCCAAATAATTGGCCATAGGCGGAGAGAGGGGCAACTCCATATTAATGGCCCTGGCATTGGTATTGGAAGTCCAACAACTCCAGAGTCCTGACCTCAACCCTCTTGAACACCTATGGGATGAATTGGAAAGCCAACTGTGAGCCCAGGTCTTCTCACCCAACATCAGTACCTGACTTCACAAATGGGCCCAAATTTCCACAGACCCCCTCCAAAATCTTGTCCAAGGTCTTCTCAGAAGAGTGGAGGATATTGTAACCACAAAGGAGAGAAACTCCATATTATTGGCCATAGAGAGAGATGGACAACTCCATAATAATGGCCCTGGTTTTGGTTTGGGAAGTCCGCCAACTCTACTGAACAAGATTGGAAAGAATTTGAATGCTGATTGTGAGGCCGGGGCCAACTCTATATTCTTGGCTAAAGGGAAAAAGGGCAACTCTATATTATTGGCCATGGTTTTGTATTGGGATTTCCAACAAGATCTGGCAAGAGTTGGCCACTGACTTTTGGTTAATGATAGTCCTGGTACTCCAAAAATGAACTTCATAACCTTCAAGGGGGTTTGCCACAAAGTGGCATTTGCATTTCCCAAATTAGCATATTGGACCAGGGCTTGTTTGGTGGTTTTGGTATTGGAAGTTCAACAACCTCAGAGCCTTGACCCCCCAACCCTACTGAACACATTCCAAAGAATTCCACATCCTGGCCGCTCTTACAGTAAAGAACCCTCTATACAGCTTAAGGTTACTTAAACCTCCTTTCTTCTAATTTTAGTGTCTTATTAAATTCTCTTCCGTAGAAGAGTTTTCTCCCTATTGTGGGGTCACCAGTCCGGTATTTGTACATTGAAATCATCTTCCCTCCCCCGTCTCTTCTCCAGAGAGAATAAGTTCAGAGCTCACAACCTTTCCTCATCACTAATATCCTCCATTCCTCCTCCAGACCCTTTATTAGCTTTGTTGTCCTTCTTTGTACTCTCTCCATTTCCAGTACATCCTTCCTGAGGACTGGTGCCCAGAACTGGACGGCATCCTCCTGGTGCGGCCGGACCAGAGTTTTGTAGAGGGGAGAATTATCCTTTTATCTCTGGAGTTGATCCCCTTTTTAATACCAATATTCTGTTTGTTAGCAGCAGCTTGGCATTGCTGTAGATCCCTCATCTACTAGGACCCCCAGGTCCTTTTCTATCCTAGATCCCCCCAGAGGTTCTCCCCCCCATACCTGAGCTCCTCCCTCCCCAATACCTGAGCTCCTCCCTCCCCCATTGCTAAGCCTATCATCTACTAGGACCCCCAGGTCCTTTTCCATCCTAGATCCCCCCCAGAGGTTCTCCCCCCATACATGAGCTCCTCCCTCCCCCATACCTGAGCTCCTCCCTCCCCATACCTGAGCTCCTCCCTCCCCATACCTGAGCTTCTCCCTCCCCATTGCTGAGCCTATCATTTACTAGGACCCCCAGGTCCTTTTCCATCCTAGATCCCCCCCCAGAGGTTCTCCCGCCATACCTGAGCTCCTCCCTCCCCATACCCGTGCTCCTTCCTCCTCCATTGCTAAGCCTATCCTCTACTATGACCCCCGGGACCTTTTCCATCCTAGATCCCCCCAGAGGTTCTCCCCCCATACCTGAGCTCCTCCCTCCCCTATACCTGAGCTCCTCCCTCCCCCATTGCTGAGCCTATCATCTACTAGGACCCCCAGGTCCTTTTCCATCCTAGATTCCCCCCAGAGGTTCTCTCCCCCATACCTGAGCTCCTCCCTCCCCCATACCTGAGCTCCTCCCTCCCCATACCTGAGCTCCTCCCTCCCCATACCTGAGCTTCTCCCTCCCCATTGCTGAGCCTATCATTTACTAGGACCCCCAGGTCCTTTTCCATCCTAGATCCCCCCAGAGGTTCTCCCGCCATACCTGAGCTCCTCCCTCCCCATACCCGTGCTCCTTCCTCCCCCATACCTGAGCTCCTCCCTCCCCCATTGCTAAGCCTATCCTCTACTATGACCCCCAGGACCTTTTCCATCCTAGATCCCCCCAGAGGTTCTCCCCCCATACCTGAGCTCCTCCCTCCCCTATACCTGAGCTCCTCCCTCCCCCATTGCTGAGTCTATCATCTACTAGGACCCCCAGGTCCTTTTCCATCCTAGATTCCCCCCAGAGGTTCTCCCCCCATACCTGAGCTCCTCCCTCCCCCATAACTGAGCTCCTCCCTCTCCCATTGCTGAGCCTATCATCTACTAGGACTCCGGATCCATTTCCATCCTAGATTCCCCCCAGAGGTTCTCCCCCCCCATACCTGAGCTCCTACCTCCTCCATACCTGAGCACCTCCCTCCCCCATTGCTGAGCCTATCATCTACTAGGACCCCGGATCCTTTTCCATCCTAGATTCCCCCCAGAGGTTCTCCCCCCCCCCATACCTGAGCTCCTCCCTCCCCCATACCTGAGCTCCTCCCTCGCCCATTGCTGAGCCTATCATCTACTGGGACCCCCAGGTCCTTTTCCATTATTGATCCCCCCAGAGGATATCATCTCCCCCCAGTGTATAGATTGCATTTATATTTTTACCACCCAAATGCATTATTTTACATTTTTCTACATTGAACCTCTTTTGCCATGTAGTTGCCCCCCCCCCCCCCCCCCCCCCCCCCCCCCCCCCCCCCCCCCCCCGCTTAGCTTAGTATCGTCCGAAAATACAGAGATTGCACTGTGTACATAGTGCAGCGCTACAAACTCTTATGTTGTGACTATTTAAATAAATACATCTCTACACAGTGAAACAATGTAAACATTTTATTTCCATAAAATAAAAATAAATACAATTAAATAAAATAAACAGTCCATATCGATCTATTGAGAAAGCCAGACCATAGGTAATAGTTTTATGGCATTTTTATATTTTTTTAAATTAGTAATGGCGGCGATCTGCGATTTTTATCGTGACTGCGACATTAAGGTGGACAAAGACATTTTGGGCCAGATTCTCACATAATTCCGGCGGCGTAGCGTAAGCCATTTACACTACGCCGCCGCAACGTAACAGAGCAAGTGCCGTATTCTCCAAGCACTTGCTCCGTAGTTTGCGGAGGCGTAGTGTAAATGGCCCAGCGTAAGCCCGCGTAATTCAAAGGGGGGCGGCTTGTATTTAAATGAAGCGCGCCCCCGCGTCGATCGAACTGCCCATGCGCCGGCCGGGGAAAAAGCCCAGTGCGCATGCTCCAGCTCACATCGGAAAGCGTCATTGAAACCGACGTCAAAACGACGTGATCGTCACTACGCAATGCCCTACGACTTAGTAAAACGACGTAGGCGACGGAAAAAGCCAACGCTGACCCGACGCCATACTTAACATGGCATCCGACGGTAATGCGTAAGGTTACCCCTCATTTTAGCAGGGGTAACCTTACGCGAACGAAAACGACGTACGCGACGACGGGGCGGAGTAAAAGCGTTCGGGAATCGGCGTAGTAGCCTCATTTGCATAGGCAAATGAGAAAACAACGTAAAGGCCACCTAGTGGCCGGAGTTGTCATTGCAACTACGATCCGCAAGTGTAATTGTATTACACTTGTCGGATCTTCAGGCGTATCTATGCAAAAGTGATTCAAGGAATCAAAAAAAACGGCGATACGACGGGGTATCTGAGATACTCCGTCGTAGCGCCTCTGAGAATCTGGCCCAGTGACACTATTTTGGCATTTATGCAGCGATCAGAGCTATAAAAATGCACGGATTACTGTGTAAATGTCACTGGCAGGGAAGGAGTTAACCACTAGGGGACGAAGAAGGGGTTAAGTGTGTCCTAGGGAGTGATTCTAATTCTGTGGGGGTGGGGCTACCTGTGACACAACACTAATCACTTCTCCCGATTACAGGGAGCGGTGATCGGTGTCCTGTCACTAGGCAGAACAGGGAGATGCCTTGTTTACATCAGCATTTCCCCGTACTTCCTCTCCGTGAGACTCTCAGCGGACATCGAGTCAACGAGACACAGCAAAGCCGCGGCCTCAATTACCGGCGGGCGCCAGGTCACAATTTCTCGTCGCAACTACCGGGCGCCCGGATTTTGTCGAGCCCTGGATTACAACCCCTTTAATGTCTGGAATGATGTACATATGTGGTGTATAAAGGACATACAATTCCTGACATTTCCCGAGGACAGGAACCAATAATCTCTTCAATAATGATTTTATATTTTATATAGCGAGTGATGAGCACTCCTCTGAATTATGGGAAGTATTGATAAGAAGTATTGATGTTTTATCTGATAATTGGGGCTTGGTGGAGATTTCATGACCGAGATGATCCGTCTTCACTGAGACCTCCTCCTTCCCATCCCCCATTGAACCCCCACCTAGAGATTGCTGACAGAGATAATAATCGGGAGAACTGCGGTAAATGACAATGTCACAGTCGTTCGCCGATCATTACATCCAGGCAGGGCCGCCATCAGGGGGGTACAGGCAGTACACCTGTAAGGGGCCCAGGGGTCCCCAGGTGCCCGGATGGGAACCCCCTAAAAAAAATATATATATATATTTTTTAATATATTTTTATTTAAGTTTTTATTAAAAGGGCCATTTTTTTTTTTTTTTAGAGGTCCGGAGGTCCCCAGGGCCCCGGATGGCAACCGTCCTTTTTTTATAAAATAAAAAAAATATTATATATTTTTTTTATTTCTTTTATATATATATATTATAATATATTATTTTTATTAAAGGGCTCAGAGGTCCCCAGGGCCCCCAGATGTCAACCCTCCTTTTTTTTATAAAAATGTTTTACATTTTTTTAATATTATTTTATTTTTATTTTTTATTTTTATATATATAGAGAGAGAGAGAGAGAGAGATTTTTATTAAAGGGATCAGAGGTCCCCAGGGCACCATGTGTCAAACCCCCTTTTTTTTTTATAAATGTTTTTATTTTATTTTTGTTTATATATTTATTTTTTTATTTATTTTTATTAATGGGCCCAGAGGTCCCCAGGGCCCTGGAAGGCAACCCCCTTCTTTTTTTTATATATGTATTTTCTTTATTTTTTATTAAAGGGCCCAGAGGTTTCTTTTTATTAAAGGGCCCAGAGGACCCGGATGGAAAGGCCCCTTTTTTTGTAATTTCTTTTTTATGTATAATAAAAATGATCAAAGGGCCCAGGGGTCCCCAGGGCCCCAGATGGCAACCACCCTTTAAAAAAAAAAAAAAAAATATATATATATAATATATATATAGTTATATATATATAACTATATATATATATATATATATATATATATATATATATATAACGATATAACTATATATATAAAACGATATATATATATATATAATATATATATATAACTATATATATATATATATATATATATATATATATTATATATATAATATATATATATATATATATAGATATATATATATATAATATATATTTATTTCTCTTTTTTTTTATTTTTTATTTTTATTAAAGGGCACAGAGGTCCCCAGGGCCCTGGATGGCTACCCCCCTTTTTTATATATATATATATATTTTTTGTAAAGGAGCCCCCCCCCCCCCGCTTCTTCTCTCAATTCGCGGCAACACCCCCCCCCCCCCCTTCCGTTCTCTGCTCCAGGGGGCCCATGCCTGAAGCTGTGTAAGGGGCCCCAAAATTCCTGATGGCGGCCCTGCATCCAGGTGACGGGGCGCAAGACGTCGGTGGATTTAAAAACACGATTTACATCTTCAGCATTCTTCATTCAGCGAGGATTTCATGGTCACCGCACTAAAATGTAGACAGGAATGTCCCCAACACAGATTTCAGAAAGGAGAGCTGACTGCCGATGTTCTGTCGAGTTCTCCAACCCGTCAGAAACTCCAACCACGTCAATAATGCCCCCGTACATACACACGATCGGAAATTCCGATGTGAGCTTTTGAGCGGAAATTCTGACCGCGTGTAGGCCCCATCGGACTTTTGCTGTCGGAACTTTCCGTCATTCTCGTAATCCAAAGCACTCGCATATCAAAGCGATTTTCCCCATTGAAATGAAAATAATTTGTTCCGCATTGACTCCGGCGGCATGCAATACCGCATGTGGCCAGAGGCCCCCCCCCCACCTTTAGAAACTCGTGGCAGGGGAATGGCCCCCCGTTTTTTTTATTTCATTTTTTAATTTATTTTTTATATAAGTATCTATTTATTTTCGTCTGACCCCCCCCCCACCTTTAGAAACTCGCGGCAGGGGAATGCCCCCCCCCATTTTTTTTCATCTGACAAGCCCCCCCCCCACCCCCCCCCCCCGATTTTTCTTTCTGATTTTAGCAACTCGCGGCAGAAGAGAGATGACTTGACTTTGTTTTGTTCGTTACCACAACCCAACCCAACATCTTTTGGCAGAAGAGAGGAGCCCCCCCCCCCGGTTCTCTGCTCAAGGGGGGCCCTGCCTAAAGCTGTGTAAGGGCCCCCCCCCTTTTTTTTTTAGTACATTTTATATTATTTTTTTATATAAGTATCAGTTTATTTTCATCTGACCCCCCCACCTTTAGAAACTTGCGGCAGGGGGACGTTTTTTGTTTTTCGTCTGACACCCCCCCCCCCCCACGACCCACCCCGCCTAAAGCTGTGTAAGGGGCCCCAAAATTTGTGATGGCTGCCCTGCTTTCTGCCCAGTGAAGGCCGTGATTGGTTAATGTTTTGGGTTGACACATTGTAGATGTCTACAGCCTAAAGCCCCCCCCCCCTTTTAAAAATTGTTTTTAAAGTAAATTTTATATATTTTTTTTATATAAGTATCTATTTATTTTCGTCTGACCCCCCCCCACCTTTAGAAACGGCCCCCCCGTTTTTTTTTTTCGTCTGACACGAAGCTGTATAAGGCCCCCCCCCCCCCCGTTTTTTTTAAAGTAAATTTTATATATTTTTTTTATTTTATTTTTTATATAAGTATCTATTTATTTTCATCTGACCCCCCCCCCCCCACCTTTAGAAACTCGTGGCAGGTGAACGGCCCCCCCCGTTTTTAATTTTTTTTATTACATTTTATATTTTTCTTTTTATACATTTTTTATATAAGTATCAATTTATTTTCGTCTGACCCCCCCACCTTTAGATACTCGTGTCAGAGTTTGACCCCCCACCACCTTCAGAAATTTGCGGCAGGGGAACGGCCCCTGATTTTTTTTTTTCGGCTGACACCCCCCCCCCCACCGATTTTTCCTTCTGATTTTAGCATCTCGCGGCAGGAGAGAGAAGAGAAGACTTGACCTGACTTTGTTTTTTTTGTTACCACAACCCAACCCAACCCCCCCCCCGCTTATCATCTTGTGGCAGGAAAGAGGAGGCCCCCCCGTTCTCTGCTCAAGGGGGGCCCTGCCTAAAGCTGTGTAAGAGGCCCCAAAATTTGTGATGGCTGCCCTGCTTTCTGCCCAGTGAAGGCCGTGATTGGTTAATGTTTTGGGTTGACACATTGTAGATGAAGGAATATTCTTCTATGTGGGACACATTTCTCCGGTTTTGGGGGGGTGGCTCAGTATGCGATCACATTGTAGATGAAGGAATATTCTTCTATGTGGGACACATTTCTCCGGCTCGGGGGGGGGGGGATTGGCTCGGTATGCGATCACATTGTAGATGAAGGAATATTCTTCTATGTGGGACACATTTCTCCGGTTTTGGGGGGGTGGCTCAGTATGCGATCACATTATAGATGAAGGAATATTCTTCTATGTGGGACACATTTCTCTGGGTCGGGGGGGGGGAATGGCTCGGTATGCGATCACATTGTAGATGAAGGAATATTCTTCTATGTGGGACACATTTCTCCGGGTCGGGGGGTGGCTCGGTATGCGATCACATTGTAGATGAAGGAATATTCTTCTATGTGGGACACATTTCTCCAGGTCGGGGGGGGGGTGGCTCGGTATGCGATCACATTGTAGATGAAGGAAAATTCTTCTATGTGGGACACATTTCTCCGGGTCGGGGGGGTGGGTCGGTATGCGATCACATTGTAGATGAAGAAATATTTTTCTATGTGGAAAACATTTCTCCGGCTCGGGGGGGGAATCTCTCGGTATGCGATCACATTGTAGATGAAGGAATATTCTTCTATGTGGGACACATTTCTCCAGGTCGGGGGGTGGGAATCGCTCGGTATGGCGGGTATCGATATAATCACATTGTAGATGAAGGAATATTCTTCTATGTGGGACACATTTCTCCGGGTCGGGGGGGGGGTGGCTCGGTATGCGATCACATTGTAAATGAAGGAATATTCTTCTATGTGGGACATATTTCTCCAGGTCGGGGGGGGGTGGCTCGGTATGCGATCACATTGTAGATGAAGGAATATATGTGGGACACATTTCTCCGGCTCGGGGGGGGGGAATCTCTCGGTATGCGATCACATTATAGATGAAGGAATATTCTTCTATGTGGGACACATTTCTCTGGGTCGGGGGGGGGGAATGGCTCGGTATGCGATCACATTGTAGATTAAGGGATATTCTTCTATGTGGGACATAATTCTCCGGCTCGGGGGCGGGGATTGGCTCGGTATGTGATCACATTGTAGATGAAGAAATATTTTTCTATGTGGAAAACATTTTCTCTTCTCGGCACTTCGGGGGGGGAAATCTCTTCTACTCGTATGGGGTGTGCGATGCCACATTGTAGATGAAGGAATATTCTTCGGGGGGGTAGGGTGTGGGACGGGGGGGTGGGGGGAGGGGTGGGGAGTT